>JARQOC010000003.1:79348157-79444836 GCA_033576535.1 Allobates femoralis | reverse complement strand
CCTTGTGGACTTACGTTCTACAGGACAATGGGGAGGAGACAATAGGTCCGGGGTACAGCAGATCTGGTGGTGGAGAGGCGGTAGCTCCGGTGGCGGTGGGGCAGCAGCTCTACATCATTGAAGAGATCTAGAGAATCATACGGCCAAGTCAGTTTTCTGGTATACTATCTGTAGTCCCCGGCGTTACCCGGTATGGTAACAAACTATTCTTAAGGCTATCAGGAAGGGCACACTGGTGCGAGTCCCCCGCACTAAACTCGCATTGCTAGTCAGAAGTGAGTGTAGTGCATGCTGCGACTGCACATGATTCTGACGCGCATGTGGCCAATGCAAGTGTATATGAGTTTGGGCCATACAGCACACTGTGCAATATTCGCACGAGTGTGCTGTGCAAATCGCTTAAACTCGCCGGCTGTCAAAACCGGCAAGTTTAAAAATTCCGCTTTCCCGATACAGTAATTAATCATCTTGCACCGGTGCAAGATAATTAATAAGCACCCAGCTGCTGGGCATCTATGTGTCTTTTTTGGGGGTTAAACAGCATATGCAGCATATGTGCGGCATATGAGCACAGATGCTGCATATGCTGTATTTAACCTGGTTAATAAAGGGTTAATATGTGTTTACTATGTTGGCACCATGTCTCTAGGGAGTGACCGCCCTCCCTAGACACATGGTGCCTAAATTCATTGGTGACTCAGGGGTTAATATGCTATATTTTTGTTTAGCCGGCATTTGTCGGCTTTCTGTAATTCTTGCTGAAAGCCGGCGGCTCCTGGCTGTCAGCGCGCCGGTATGCTACGCATTTTGCGTAAGCACATTGCTGTGCAGCGTCATCAATGAGGAGCTGTCCCAGACACTTACACAAATTTCATAGTGAAGGCATCGCTCTCCATGGTGTTGAAGAATTCAGCATCACCTCCATGGCCAGTGCACCAGAGTTTCAATGTGCGCTGGCTATGGAGGTGATGCTGAATTCTTCAGCACCATGGAGAGCGGCGCCTTCACTATGCAATTTGCGTAGGTGCCTGGGACGCTGCCCAGCAATGTGCTTACGCAAAATGCTTAGCATACATGCGCTGACAACAGGAGCCGCCAGCTTTCAGCAAGAATTACAGAATGCCGACAAATGCCGGCTAAACAAAAATATAGCATATTAACCCCTGAATCACCAATTAATTTAGGGACCATGTCTCTAGGGAGGGTGGTCACTCCCTAGAGACATGGTGCCAACATAGTAAACACATATTAACCCTTTCAGACTTGAAGAAAGAAAACCGGGCACTGGTCCTATCTTCGGGCAATTATTCCATTATGTGGGTTTGCGACACACCCGATCGGTGTTGCTCAGCTCAAGCACAAGTACAATCAATACAGTCAGAAAAAGGAGCGGCACTCACTGGGTTGCAGGCATATGGATAATTTATTCAGTCCATATCTGGGTTACAGATGCAGGGAGGGAGAGGGTGCAGAGCTGGTCTAGCTCTGCACCCCCTCCCTCCCTGCATGTGTAACCCAGATATGGACTGAATAAATTATCCATATGCCTGCAACCCGGTGAGTGCGGCTCCATTTTCTGACTGTACATATTAACCCTATATTAACCAGGTTAAATACAGCATATGCAGCATCTGTGCTCATATGCCACACAGATGCTGCATATGCTGTTTAACCCCAAAAAAGACACATAGATGCCCAGCAACTGGGTGCTTATTAATCATCTTGTACCACTGACACAGCGGTGCAATATTATTAATTACTGTACCGGGAAACCGCCAAATTCATACTCTGCGGCTTTGACAGCCACAGAGTTTGAATATGCCGGTAAATGCTGCCCGAGGTCCTTCAGTACCGTGGACAGTATCACAATCTCGCACTACACACACCCAAAACAAGCACAGCACTCTCATTACTGTCGAGCATCAAACACGCTCTGTGTTTAATGCACGACAGTGTGCCTTCAGCCTAACTATAACAAACTAGAATGAGTTAACAAAGTTTTGCTTCTCTATGCTGAGATACACAGGCTGCAAATGTAATACAGAGGCCATGTGTGGGCTCCTAGTGTAATACAGAGGCTATATGTGGACTCCTGGTGTAATACAGAGGCTGTTTGTGGGCACAGGGTATAATACATGGGCTATGTGTGGGCACCGGCTGTAATACAGGGGCTATGTATGGGCACAGGCTGTAATACAGAGGCTATATGTGGGCACAGGCTGTAATACAGGGGCTTTCTGTAGGCACAGGTTGTAACACAGGGGTTAAGCAGTTTGTAAGTGTAATACAGGGGCTATGTATCAGCTGCTGGTGTAATACAAGGGCTATATGTGAGCACAGGCTGTAAAACAGGAGATATGTGGGGCACAGGCTCTAATATTTTGGGCTATGTGAGACACAGGCTGTAAGTGTAATACAGGGACTATGTGTGGGCTCCTGTTGTAATATACAGGGACTATATTATTTATTATTTATTTATAGTGCACCATTGATTCCTATATGTGGACTCCTGGTGTAATACAGGGGCAGCGGGGGGCATAGACTCTAATATAGGGGCTATGTGAAGCTTCAACTGTAATTCAGGGGCTATGTGTGGGCTCCTGGTGTAATACATGGGCTATGTGTGGACACAGGCTGCAGTACAGGGGGCTATGTGTGAGCTTGTGCTCTAATACAGGGGGTTATGTGTGAGCTCTTGCTATAATACAGAGGTTATATTGTAATATTGGGGACTGTGTGTAGTCTCCTGTTGTATACTAGAGGCTGTGTGCAGCTTCCTGCGATGTACTGGGGGCTGTGTAGCCTCCTGCTGTATACTGGAGGTTTTGTATGGCCCCTAGCTACATACTGGGGGTGGTGTGTGACTTCCTGCTGTATATTGGGGGCTCTGTGCAGACTCCTCCTGTATACTAGGTGCTGTGCCAGTCCAGACACAATGACCAGCTCACCAGCAGTAATTCCCAGAGTGCCACACCTCATTCAGTAAAATCAATAAAACAGCGCTACATCATTTCTCTGATTTAAGCCAGAAGGAGCTCTGGATCCCAATTTAAGGATCCAGAAAATCTCCTTCTTATGCAGCAGGTCCTTGGCATTACCGTCCCTCTGTCTGAACACTGCCTTATCCAATGCTGTTACCTGCAATGATGACACATCTCCTTTGTGGACATTCAAAAAAGTGTTTGGAGGCACCGGAAAGACTACGTGTGGTGTCATTTTGGCAGTCATATATATGTTCTGAGATTCTGCAGCGTAAAGTTCTAGAGGTGGAACCAATATAATCTAGTTTACATGCGGTACACTCAATCTTATATACAACATTTTCACTGCCACAATTAAAAAAATGGCGAATCTCATCATTTTTCAGAGTTTATGAAGATGAAAAGCTCCGAGTGTTGCGCATGTAACCAGACAGATTGCAAGATTTCTGGTTGCACCTGTAAGAACCTACAGTACGCAACCAATTCCTGTTGTCATTTTTTTTCCAACCTAGTTGTATTGTCACTTGGTGAGATGACATTTCCCACTGTTAGGCTGGGTTCACATTTGCGGACCCCTTCACAGCGTTCTGCGGAGGGGATCCGCAATGTGATCTCAGCGGCCGCGAGCTCCTATCTTTATAATGGGAGCGCACGGTGCTGCGCTTGACCGCGCATGACCGTGCGCACCCATTCTCTCCCACATGTGATCTGTGCGCAGGCGGATTCCTGCGCACAAATCACACAGTCTCGTCCGTACCAGGAATGCAACAGGTCGCGCTTATAAACAAATCTGACCCCTTTATCCAAGACAGCCTTAGTCTTATCGTCAGCAAATAGGATTGGGAGTTATTTTTTAACAATACCCACAATCCTACTGTATTGACTACTGTAATTCGTGGAAAATACCACTTGTTTATTATTGGCCCCACATCTTGTCTTCTGTTGCAACCAACTATTGTGAGAAGCTTGTGGAAGGATATATAAAACATTTGACTTAAGTCATACAGTTTAAAGGCAATGGTACCAAATACTAATGAAATGTATGTAAACTTGTGACTTTGCAGAAAGTAAGAAAAATGCCTTAAAACATTTTTTCTCTCTCTCATTATTCTGGCATTTGGCAAATATAACTAATTATGGTAATCCTAATTTACCTAAAATGGGAAAGGTTTATTCTGACTTTGTATCAGATAGTGAGAGAAAACATGCAGATGTGTCTTTTTATATAGTGTATGGAAACTTCTGGTTTCAACTATATATATATAAATATAAATAAGAATTAAACAGGGTAAAAGTCAAAACAGTTAATTTACTAAACACCAAATGTCAGTATTGGAACAATGGTGGAGTATAATAAAGAATTATATTAGCTCATCTCTTCCTACCATGACGCTTGGTAAGAATTATGTTCTTCTCATACTTGTGCAGCACTAAAACAGAGAATTTGTCACTGCCCATACTTATGATGACTCAAGAGTCTCAGGGCTGGGTGACATAATGGGTAAAAATAACTGCATACAGACGATGCTCATGATAGGCGGAGGGCCATATTACATCTGCTCTTCCTCCAAGTTACTGAACTTGCAGGAACATTTAAGCCTTTATGTCTGGGAAAGAATAGCACATCATGCAGCAATACAATCATAGATGTATAAATACAGACTTATAAAATTTACAATATATTGCTTGTCATCTATTACCATCACCATTGTAATCAATTACATTCCTGTACATTACATAAATTAGTCTCATTCAATGTGGTTCCATGTGGGATTATAGGTAAGAAGAACAAGTTGTAGGGGTTTCCAAAGATTTAATGTCACCCATAACCTGTACAAATTTATTGAAAAACTTAACTATTTTTGGGTGATATGAGTCATTGTCATGCTGAAAGGTGAAACCCTCTTCACCTTCAGTTTTTTAGCAGAAGACTGAGGATTGTGTTGTAAAATTGACTGATATTTGTAACTGTTCATAATTCCCTCCACCGTGACTAAAGCTCCAGTTCCAGCAGCTGAAATACAGCCCCAAAGCATGTAGTTTCCATCATGCTTCACTGTGGGTATGGTGTTCTTTTGGGATGTTCAGTATTTGGTTTGTACACTAAATAGTTTCTGCTATTATGGCCAAAAAGTTAAAAACTGCTATTTACATTTTTATTTAATAATAATGTAGGGCAAGAGATTTTAATAAACTTTCAAAGTGAAATCTGGTGGAAAACAATTCATAATCCTTCCACAAGGTGTCCCCACTAGACTATGTCTGAAGCAGGCATATAATCATTCTCAGTCAGATACGTCTTCACATTGAATGGGGCTACATAACCATGTAAGAGAGGGGGCGTGGCCCACACAGCATCTACACTGCTGACTGCCGCTGGTGGGGTGACAATGTATAAAATTACTTCAGGCTACAGCACAGTGCTGAGCAGTGTCAGAATGTCAGGACCAGTGTAAACTCTTCTGCCCTTTCCTTGGCACAAGCTTCTCTGATCTCCTGCCTCCTCTGCTCAGTCAGATCTCTGTTAACCTCTTGTCTGCTGGCTCCCCACACAGCTCAGGATTTCTCTTGCCTTTCTCTGCAGTCACATTGCACTGCTCGCTATCAGCTGCTGGCCACATCCACACAGCCCAGTTTTTAAAAGCGCACAAAAAAGTTTAAAAAATAAGTCATATGGCACAAAAAAAGCATCATCTTGCAGCTATGTGACCCATAATTAACAACCAGTGCAGTATTGATTTTTTTTCAATGAAATAACATTTACACTTTAAATCTTGGTCTTATCTGGCTATAAAGCATTTTCCCACATGCTTTTGGCAGACTTGATGTAGTTTGTGGCAAAACATAGCAGGGCTTATATGTTTATCTTTGAAAAAAAATACCTCTGTCTTGCCAGCTCATCCCATGGGTCAGCCATATGAAGAATACAGGAGATTGTTGTCACTTGCAGTACAAATCTAGTACTTGCCAGAAATTCCTGCAGCTCCTTTAATGTTTCTGTCTTCAAGAGCTCATCTTAATGTACAAGTCGGCCTGCGGTGGAGGTAGAAAGGGCCCCCTTATCTCTTGGGCCCCTGTGATGCTGCACAGGTTGTACAAGTGATATGTCTGACCCTGCCACTGTAATTGCTTGTCTGGTGCACACATATTTCTTAAGCCCCCGTTACACGGCTCAACATCATGCTCAATATCGTTCAAAAGTGACGTGTTCAACGATGTTGAAACGACATCGTTAGTGCGTCGTTGAGTGTAACCGAATGATTCAACTACGATAATTAGTCAAATTGAAGGTGACATGCTTATGAACATGTTCAAAAACCTGACAACTTCAACTCAACCAACCTGCTGCATCGTACTATGTGACACCATGAGAATGATATCACGGACGATTTCGCCCATTCACAGCAATGAGCAGGGATCGTTTGCGGGGTTAACAAACGATCTCTGCTCACAACATCGTTGGTGAGTTGCCCACCATATCTAGATGTGTGACAGCTCACCAGCGATGTTGAATGAATCTCAAAAACGACCGCGCGTCCACGAGATCGCAGCCAACATTGTTACAACGTCGTCCCATGTAACGGGGCCTTTACCTTTATTTGCACCACAGAAAGCAAAGTTGTGAACAGCCTCTCAAAACATCCGCGCATGGATTGTGTTGCCACTCCTGACAGTCACATTATAATACTGTCTGCACATGGATTGTGTTGCCACATCTGGTTATTACCTTATTATCATACTGTAGATTTGAAAATATTTATGATGTAATCTACTATATAATTGCCGTAGCACGTTTTGTGTCGACCCCCGGCACGCCGTGGCTTTGTCACTATGTGACGTCACCACGGCGAAGCATTGCCCGCGTAGCGGGCATTGCGAGCCGTCGCCGCTGTCAGCACACATATTAATAGTGATGATCCTCCTCCTGCCCGCGCTGCCTGCCCCATTACCCCCCTGCCTGTCACCATAGCCATCCTCCACTGCCCGCTCACCCCCGCCTGTCACAACACTTCCCCCCGCTGCCCCATCACCCCCCTGCCTGTCACCATAGCCATCCTCCACTGCCCGGTCACCCCCAGCCTATCACCACTGCCCCTCCGCTCCCCGATCGCCCCCCCCCCACTCTCCGGTCACCCCCCACGTCAGCACAGACCCCCTCCACTGTCCGGTCACCCCCCCCCCGGCCTCTTACCACAGCTCCTTCCAGCCAGACGCGATCTCTCTTCATCCTGCTTGAGGACCTCTGATGACGTCACGATGATGGGTGGAGTCACAGATCACATGATCGTGACGTCATCAAAGGTCCTGTTCCGATCTAACCTACTCTGCCTACTCATCCCCCTGCGCTGCACACTGACCCCCACTCTGCACACTGACCCCCTCTCTGCCCCTGACCCCCACTCTGACCACTCACCCCCACTCTGCCCACTCACCCACCAACTCTTCCCCCTCACCCCCACTCTGCACACTGACCCCCACTCTGCACACTGACCCCCACTCTGCACACTGACCCCCACTCTGACTCTGCTCTGCCCACTGACCCCCACTCTGACCACTGACCCCCACTCTGCCCACTGACCCCCAAACTCTGCCCACTCACCCCCCTACTCTTCCCCCTCACCCCCTCTCTGCCCCCCTCACCCCCACTCTGCACACTGACCCCCACTCTGCCCCTGACCCTGCTCTGCCCACTGACCCCCATTCTGACCACTGACCCCCACTCTGCCCACTCACCCCCCTACTCTTCCCCCTCACCCCCTCTCTGCCCCCCTCACCCCCACTCTGCACACTGACCCCCACTCTGACCACTGACCCCCACTCTGACCACTGACCCCCAAACTCTGCACACTCACCCACCAACTCTTACCCCTCACCCCCTCTCTGCCCCCCTCACCCCCACTCTGCACACTGACCCCCACTCTGCCCCTGACCGTGCTCTGCCCACTGACCCCCACTCTGACCACTGACTCCCACTCTGCCCACTCACCCCCAAACTCTGCCCACTCACCCCCCTACTCTGCCCCCTCTCTGCCCCCTCACCCCCTCTCTGCCCCCTCACCCACACTCTGCCCACTCACCCTGCTCTGCCCACTCACCCTGCTCTGCCCACTCACCCCCACTCTGCCCACTCACCCCCCTACTCTTCCCCCTGACCCCCTCTCTGCCCCCTCACCCCCACTCTGCACACTGACCCCCTCTCTGACCCTGCTCTGCCCATTCACCCCCACTCTGACCACTGACCCTGCTCTGCCCACTCACCCCCTCTCTGCCCACTCACCCCCTCTCTGCCCACTCACCCCCACTATGCCCACTGACCATGCTCTGCCCACTCACCCTGCTCGGCCCACTGACCCCTCACACTGGCCACTCATCCTGCTCTGCCCACTCACCATGCTCTGCCCACTCACCCCTCACTGCCCACTGACCCCTCACACTGACCCTGCTCTGCCCA
Source organism: Allobates femoralis (assembly GCA_033576535.1). Taxonomy (NCBI): domain Eukaryota; kingdom Metazoa; phylum Chordata; class Amphibia; order Anura; family Aromobatidae; genus Allobates; species Allobates femoralis. The sequence continues at coordinate 79,436,403 of JARQOC010000003.1, read as the reverse complement.
CTGACCATCCTCTGCCCACTCACCCCTCACTGACCCTGCTCTGCCCACTCACCCTGCTCGGCCCACTGACCCCTCACACTGCCCACTGACCCTCCTCTGCCCACTGAACATGCTCTGCCCACTGACCCCTCAATGCCCACTCACCCTGCTCTGCCCACTGACCCTGCTCTGCTCACTGACCACTCACACTGCCCACTCACCCTGCTCTGCCCACTGACCCCTCACACACCCCACTGACCCTGCTCTGCCCACTCACCCCTCACACTGACCCTGCTCTGACCACTCACCCCTCACACTGCCCACTGACCCCTCACACTGCCCACTCACGCCTCACACTGCCCACTTAATATGCTATGCCCACTTACCCCTCACACTGCCCACTGACCATGCTCTGCCCACTGACCCCTCACACTGCCTACTGACCCTGCTCTGCTCATTTACTCCCACTCTGCCCACTCACCCCTGCTTTTACCACTGACCCTGCTCTGCCCACTGACCACCCTCTGTTCACTCACCCCCCGCTCTGCCCTTTCACCATGCCCACTGACCCCTGCTCTGCCAACTGACCGTGCCCACTCACCCATGCTCTACCCACTGACCCTTCTCTGCCCACTCACTGTGCCCACTGACCGCCGCTCTGCCCACTAACCCCTGCTCTGCCCACTGACTGTGCCCAATAACCCTTGCTATGCCCACTAAACCCTGCTCTGCCCACTCACCCCCGCTCTGCCCGCTGACCCCTGCTCTGCTCACTGACTGTGCCCACTCACCCCTGCTCTGCTCACTCACCCCTGCTCTGCCCACTGATTTTTCCCACTAACCCCTGCTGTGCCTACTGACTGTGCCCACTGACCCCTGCTCTGCCCAATCACTCTGCCCACTAACCCCTGCTCTGACCACTGACCCCCGCTATGACCCTGCTCTGCCCACTGACCCCCAAATCCTGCTCACTGACCCTGCTCTGCCCATTCACCCCCCACTCTGCCCACTCACCCCCGCTCTGCCCACTGACCCTGCTCTGCCCACTTACCCCCCCCCCCTCTGGCTACTGACCATGCCCACTGACCGCAGCTCTGCCCACTGACCGCAGCTCTGCCCACTGACCCCAGCTCTGCCCACAGACCCCAGCTCTGCCCACTGACCCCTGCTCTGCCCAATGACTCTGCCCACTAACCCCTGCTCTTCCCACTCATCCCCCACTCTGCCCACTGACGCTCGCTTTGCCCACTGACCGCCAGCAGATCGGTTTCCCAGCCAACGACAGGTCCTGTCCTGCCACCTACAAGACGGCTGGTGCGAGCCGCCGCAGGGTAAGTATCCTCACTGAGGTTTTTTTAGTTTTATTATCACCATGAAGGAGGGGGGAGGGGGGTGTGCAGCCCCAGAGGGAGGGGGGCCGCAGAGACTGGAGGCCCAGAGGGACGGGTGCCACGGGGAGCGGAGGGGGTCAGGAGGAGCGCCTCCATCCTGCCCCCCCCTATCCATCCTGCCCCACCCAATACCATCCTGCCCCCCCGACTCCATCCCGCACCCCCACCACCATCCTCACCCCCGCCAACATCCTGCCCCCGCCGCTCCATCCTCCCCGCCCCCCCTCCCCCCGCCACCATCCTGCCCTGCCGTCTCCATCCTGCCCTGCCGTCTCCATCCTGCCCTGCCGTCTCCATCCTGCCCCGCCGTCTCCATCCTGCCCCGCCGTCTCCATCCTGCCCCGCCTTCTCCATCCTGCCCCGCCTTCTCCATCCTGCCCCGCCTTCTCCATCCTGCCCCGCCTTCTCCATCCTGCCTCACTCCGTCCATCCTGCCCCTCCGGCTCCATCCTGCCCCTCCGGCTCCATCCTGCCCCTCCGGCTCCATCCTGCCCCTCCGCCTCCATCCTGCCCCTCCGCCTCCATCCTGCCCCTCCGCCTCCATCCTGCCCCTCCGCCTCCATCCTGCCCCGCCCCTCCATCCTGCCCCGCCCCCTCCATCCTGCTCCGCCCCCTCCATCCTGCTCCGCCACCCACCATCCTGCCCCCCTTGCTCCTTCCTGCCCCACTCACTACTTCCTGCCCCGTTCACTCCATCCTGCCCTGCTCGCTCCATCCTCACCCCCGCTGTTCTTGCTCCCCTGCCTCCATCCTGCCCTCACGCTTACTCATCCGGCCCCGCTTGCTCCATTCTGCTCATCTGCTCAATCCTGCCCCTTCGGCTTCATCCTGCTCCTCCGCCTCCATCCTGCCCCGCTCAATCCATCCTGCCCCCCGCTCTTCTTGCTCCCCCGCCTCCATCCTGCCCTGCTCGCTCCATCCTGCCGCCCCCCTCCCCCGCCTCCATCCTGTTGCCCTGCCTCCATCCTGTTGCCCCGCCTCCATCCTGTTGCCCCGCCTCCATCCTGTTGCCCCGCCTCCATCCTGTTGCCCCGCCTCCATCCTGTTCCGCCCCGCCTCCATCCTGTTTCCCCCGGCTTCATCCTGTTTCCCCCGCCTCCATCCTGCCCCCTCCCGCTCCATCCTGCCCCCTCCCGCTCCATCCTGCCCCCTCCCGCTCCATCCTGCCCCCCCTTCCCGCTCCATTCTGCCCCGCTCGCTTCATTCTGCCCCGCTCGCTTCATTCTGCCCCCCCAACACAATCCTGCCCCCCCTCCCCTCCTCAGCTGATCGCTTGCCCAGGCAACTACAGGTCCTAAAGGCCTGTAGGACCTACAAGGCGGAGGTGGAGCGAGCCGCCGGACAGGTGAGTATCCTCACTGAGGATTTTTTTAATTTTACTGTGGACAACCGGGGGCCAGGAGGAGTGGGGGACCGCGGTGACCGCAGTATTGCCATATACCATAGTGCTGCTATACATGTGCTATAATGTACTGCCATATACCATAGTGCTGCTATACATGTACTGTAATGTACCGCCATATACCATAGCACTGCTATACATGTACTGTAATGTACCGCCATATACTATAGTGCTGCTATACATTTACTATAATGTACTGCCATATACCATAGCGCTGCTATACATGTACTCTAATGTACCGCCATATACCATAGCACTGCTATACATGTACTGTAATGTACCGCCATATACTATAGTGCTGCTATACATTTACTATAATCTACCGCCATATACTATAGTGCTGCTATACATGTGCTCTAATTACCACCATATACCATCGTACTGATATATATATCTACTATATAATTGCCGTAGGCACTTCCGTGTCGGACCCCGAAAAGACCGTGGCTATGTCACTCTGTGACGTCACCAGTTGGCCTGCGCGAGCAATGGCCGCGAGGCCATTGCGAGTCGCTGGCTGAGCGCGAGCAATGGCCGCGAAGCGGCCATTGCGAGTCGCTGCCCGAAAATAGAACCAGAGGCTCGGCCACAAAGTTAGCGATTTACCGCTCATGTAGCGCGAGTCGCTGCCTGAGCGGTAAATCGCTAACTTTGTGGCCGAGCCTCTGGTTCGATTTTCGGCCAGCGACTCACAATGCCCACTTCGCGGCCATTGCGAGCACTCAGCCCCAAAAAGTATTCACACCCCCCCAAAAAGTATTCAACCCCCCCAAAAAGTATTCACACCCCCCCAAAAAGTATTCAACCCCCCCAAAAAGTATTCAACACACCCCCAAAAAGTATTACACACCCCCCCAAAAAGTATTCAACCCCCCAAAAAGTATTCACACACCCCCAAAAAGTATTCACACACCCCCAAAAAGTATTGAACCCCCCAAAAACTATTCACACCCCCCAAAAACTATTCACACACCCCCAAAAACTTCACACCCCCCCAAAAAGTATTCACACACCCCCAAAAAGTATTCACACCCCCCCAAAAAGTATTCAACCCCCCCCAAAAAGTATTCAACCCCCAAAAAGTATTCACACCCCCCCAAAAAGTATTCAACCCCCCCAAAAAGTATTCAACCCCCCCAAAAAGTCCTTACACCCCCCCCAAAAAGTATTCACACCCCCCCAATAAAAAAAATAAAAAAAAAATAATAATAATATATAAAATTAATATATTAATTAAATTAACTAATTTAAATAAAAAAAAATAATCTAATACAAATAAATGTCATTAAAATAAAAAATTAATATACAAATAATAAAAATAATAAATATTAAAATAAATCAAAATTAAAAAAAATATATATATATATATATATAATTAAAATATTAATAACATTAACTAATTCTAAGAAATTCAAATTACTCAAATAAAAAAAAAATCAATTAAAATAAAAAAAAAAATAATATTCTAAAAATATTCTATAATAAATAATTACAATAATAAAATCATAAATAATAAAAAAAAATATTCCATATAAAAATTCATAACATTAACTAATTCTAATAAAATAAAACTAATAAATAAAATATTCATAACATTAAGTTATTCAAAAAAATTGGAAATAAAAAAAAATAAATAAAAAAAAAAATAATATAGCTACTATAATCTAATTAACACACGTTCTAGAATCCCGATGCATTTGCATCGGGCTCACAGCTAGTTCTTTATAATTATTGTGCACTTAGTCTTATGTAATTTTGGACATACAGTTGTATTCTGTCAGATAATACTCAGTTTCTTCCTGAAAATGATTGCAATCACAAATTCTTTGGTATTATTATCTTCATTTAATTTGTCTTCAATGAAAAAACACAAAAAGAATTGTCCTAAAGCCAAATTGGATCTAATTCCACACCAAACATAAAAAAGGGGGTGGACAAAAGTATTAGCACTGTTAGAAAAATCAAGGGATGCTTCTCTAATTTGTGTAATTAACAGCACCTGTAAATTACCTGTGGCACCTAACAGGTGTTGGCAATAACTAAATCACACTTGCAGCCAGTTGACATGGATTAAAGTTGACTCAACCTCTGTCCTGTGTTCTTGTGTGTACCACATTGAGCATGGAGAAAAGAAAGAAGACCAAAGAACTGTCTGAGGACTTGAGAAACCAAATTGTGAGGAAGCATGAGCAATCTCAAGGCTGCAAGTCCATCTCCAAAGACCTGAATGTTCCTGTGTCTACCGTGTGCAGTGTCATCAATAAGTTTAAAGCCCATGGCACTGTGGCTAACCTCCCTAGATGTGGAGGGAAAAGAAAAATTGACGAGAGATTTCAACGCAAGATTGTGCGGATGGTGGATAAAGAACATGGACTAACATCCAAACAAGTTCAAGCTGCCCTGCAGTCCGAAGGTACGGCAGTGTCAACCCGTACTATCCGTTGGCGTCTGAATGAAAGGGGACTGTATGGTAGGATACTCAGGAAGACCCCACTTCTTACCCCGAGACATAAAAAAGCCGGGCTGGAGTTTGCCAAAACTTACCTGAGAAAGCCTAAAACGTTTTGGAAGAATGTTCTCTGGTCAGATGAGACAAAAGTAGAGATTTTTGGGCAAAGGCATCAACATAGAGTTTACAGGAGAAAAAAAGAGGCATTCAAAGAAAAGAACACGATCCCTACAGTCAAACATGGTGGAGGTTCCCTGATGTTTTGGGGTTGCTTTGCTGCCTCTGGCACTGGACTGCTTGACCGTGTGCATGGCATTATGAAGTCTGAAGACTACCAACAAATTTTGCAGCATAATGTAGGGCCCAGTGTGAGAAAGCTGGGTCTCCCTCAGAGGTCATGGGTCTTCCAGCAGGACAATGACCCAAAACACACTTCAAAAAGCACTAGAAAATGGTTTGAGAGAAAGCACTGGAGACTTCTAAGGAGGCCAGCAATGAGTCCAGACCTGAATCCCATAGAACACCCGTGGAGAGATCTAAAAATGGCAGTTTGGAGAAGGCACCCTTCAAATATCAGGGACTTGGAGCAGTTTGCCAAAGAAGAATGGTCTAAAATTCCAGCAGAGCTTTGTAAGAAACTCATTGATGGTTACCGGAAGCGGTTGATCGCAGTTATAAGCAACATAACTTCTGTCAGGGAGTGTAATAAGTCTTCACAAAATATAGCAGAATATAAGTATAGATACCTGGTACAATACACATTTCAGGGCTTCATAATGTTTTTCAACAAATTTTAGAATCTTACCCTTGACAATAGTACACCGGAGCCGCTGCTGTGCCGAACTGTACTGTAACAACTGCGAGAGGAGAAGTAAAACCCAGTAAAAAGCTCAGAACTGTGTGAGACTGCTTTGTGAACTTGAGAGCTGTAGCTTGAGTCGTGAGCCAGCAGCAGGATCATGCCTGAGGGTGCAGGGAACTTCACTCTTAGGGTACCTTTACATGCCGCAACCACGGCAAGAAATATTGACGGCGATATGTCGCCCTGAAACTATCGCCGTCAAATTGCCTCCCAGTTGCGGCATGTATTTGGGGAATTTGGCGGCGATAAATCGCCTGTTGCCTGGTTCCTGACTTCAGAGCACTGTTTCAAAATCTGAGGCTTTTGGCGTGTGAAAGGGTGATAGTGATGGAATCTGCGTTGCCTATTGATTTCCCATAGGCGTGCCACAGCATGCTGTAGTTCGCGCCCCATCTGCGATGATTGGTGGTGGCTACTGTGTTCCCATTGGCTGTCAGTTCACAGGGCGCCATATTTGAAGAGCTCTCCGTTCAGCAACACATACATCTACAATTGCGTCATGTATTAGCCAGCCTTCCAGAGCAGGCTGACCAATCGTAACGCTGTTGCATTGTCCAATGGGCGCGTATGGGGCGCTATGTAAACCACTGTGGCACGCCTATCTATTGGGATTGCGGCGTGTGACGCGGCGAGGGAATTCCACCGGAATGGTTCCACTGTGGGTGAGCCGATTTCCGGGGCGACACATCGCCTTAGGTTGAGGGCGAAATTGCGGCGTGTAAAAGCGCCAACGGCGACCTGAGGCCACCATCAAAAACGTGCACGCACACGTACATCGCCTCTTATCGCCACCAAAAATTGCGGCGTGTAAAGGTACCCTTAAACTTCCACACGGCGCCCTGGGGAACCACTCTTCCCGTGGAGAGCTGATATACCTACGCTGCTACTCCCATCATCTCCAGAGGTCCCGAAGCAGCGGTGGCGACATCTGGCCACAAACCACAAGTGGCGTTACGACACTCTTTTATATTTTTCTTTTTCTTTCACCCATTTTTACAAACCCTTTTTACTGCTCGCCCGACGAGGGGATCACAAACTGGGTCATGCCAGTGTGACATCTCGCAGCCCCCAGATGACAAGAGGGCCGAGTATCCAGCTATCCCCGCCAGGTGCGAGACATTTTATTATCACCACTGACACCACGAACAGGAATCATGTACTGAATTAAAAAAAATCTAACAATTTTTCACCACAGACGGGAGAAAATGAGAGTGCCTTGATTAATTTTATTATAAGCTACGGTTTTGGAATTTACCAGAGCACCCCACATTAGAGGAACAGAAGTGTTGTCTTATTACTTCTGTGTTGCCATGACTGACAGCTTCACATTACTGTACCGTCATGTCTGGAGCGTCTGGATCTTACTTAACCGTTCGGCAGTCTGATAGAGATGTGTTTAGTAGATGCCAGAAGAAGATGCCTTTCCATGCACATGTATGGGACCAGCTGTAATTATTGAGGAATGAGGAATAATGATCCTAGATAGTGATGGATAAGCCTGAACTGCAAAGCTCCAAGTCCGTACCAAACACCTAGTGTTCAGGCATGGACCCTGAACATGGACTACCCTGTTTGGGTTCGGCTGGAAGGGCTGTAAAAATAAACAAAATGATGATTAAATAGCAGCATTATACTTACCGAGTCTCCAGCAGCAGCAGGCACATTACTTCCGGGCCACTCATTAACTCCATGTTTATTCACTGCACTGGCTCCAACAGCCAATCACTGACGCCCACTCTCTAACAGCATCTATGATTAGCTGTTGTGAACCGTCCCATTATTCTGGCATAATAGGAGAGTAAAAAAAAATCATGAAAAAATATTGGCGAAGGGCTTTGCTATATTTTTGATTTTTAGCGCAGATAAAGCGGTCAAACCTAGCTACATGGGCTTTACTTTGGCTGGCAATCATAAATACAGGGGAGTCCATTATTGTTTTTTTTAATTATTTAAATGAATAATTAAAAGAAAATGTGTGGGCTTCACCCTATTTTTGAGGGCAAGCCAAGGTAAAACCAGGCAGCTGTGGCCTAGTATTCTCAGTGTGGTGAAGCAGCACGCAGCCACCCCAGAAATTGATGCATTCATTAGAATCGACAATTCCTGGCACTTTACCCAGCTCTTCCCGATGCCTTAATGTGGTGGCCATCGGGGTGAAAAAAGGGGTTAATGACAGCTGAGTATTGACAGCCTTCATTAAACTCAGATTGCTAATGAGTCTTGATGAGACTTGCCCATTACCAATCCCATAAGGAAACAGTTAAAGAATTTTTCTGAGTCTGTGTTTTTTTTTTATTTAAAATAAAAACACATGAAACTTCTTCAGAACTTTATTAACCTGACAAAAACTCAGGTCCAAAGCTGTCTAACATATGACGTCCCTTGAGGATTCCTGGCTATGCTAGATCCAGAGACTGCAGTGATGGAACAAAAGTCTTATCGCTGCAGTCTATGGGATCATACTGACAGCTGCACCAGGGCATCGGAAAGAGACGGATAAAGCACCAGGAATTGGCACTTAAAATTAATGCACCAATTTCTGGAGCAGCTATGAGCTGCTATTCTGTAGAGTGTGGGGGAACCAATAACTATGGATCTCACTATTCTAAGAATAACAGCCCACAGCTGACTGGTTTTACCTCGGCTGGCAATAAAAATTTAGGTCGAATCCCACGCATTTTTTACATTATTTATTCAAATAATTTTAAAAATCTAGGCAGGTGGGGATGGCAGCCCGTAGCTGTCTGCTTTATCTGCACTGAGAATCAAAAATACAGTGAAGCCCTAAGCAAATTTTTTTTAATTATTTATTTTCTACACTCCTATAATGGCAAGCTCATTGTCAATGGCAACCAATCACAGATGCAGCCACAATAAGTTGAGGGGCTCAACAGCCAATCACAGATGCTATCACGGAGAGTTGGCATCTGTGATTGAATGTTGGAGCCAGAGTCTTGTGAATAAACAAAATGTTAATGAGTGGACCTGGAAGTGGTGTTACAACAAGTGTGCGGTCCTCGGTAAGTATAATGCTACTGATTTAATCACTGTTTTACTTACATTTACAGCTCTCCAGCCCCACTAGTTCGGGTTTAGGGTTCAGGCTCAAGTCCGGTACCAAACACAGACTTTAAAAAAAAAGTCTGACCAGACCTGAACATCTGCGGATTTGCCCCCTCTGTGACCATGAACTATTTTGAACTCATTTGCCAATTATTTTTAGAAATTCACGCTGCAGTATACCCTGTAATAGGGAATTACACAACTCCATTTAAATTGGAATGATGTGGAGAAGGCCCTATTCTTTTTCGGTGCTAAAATTTGCCCTAAAGGCCCTGTCACACATAACGAGATTGCTATCGAGATCATTGTAACATCACAGATTTTGTGACGCAACAATGATCCCGTTAGCGATCTCGTTGTGTGTGACATGCACCAACGATCTGGCCCCTGTTGTGAGATCGTTGATCGTTACATACTGCTCTGGGTCATTTCTACATCGTTGCGCTCCCACTGGGAACGCTACATCGTTGTGTTTGACAGGGACAATGACCAAAAATCTCAATGCTACACTATGGAGTGACAATTCCCAATGACCTCGGTATAATTCTGGATCGCTGGTGCGTTGTTTTTAACATCGCTGGTGAGATACCTGTTTGACATATTACCAGCGATGTGAAAAATGACGCACCAGCGATCTCTGTACATCGTTATCGGGATCGCTGGTGCGTCGTTATGTGTGACTGGGCCTTTAGAGAGAGAGAGAAAAAAATAACATTTATAATACAGTATAGTTTGGTGTTGAAAAACATGTTCAGCTGGAAATGTAGCCTCAGTAACAGCAGTCCTCCCTATCTGACCTCATTCACAATCCATTGGTGACTGCAGGTGTTTTTAGGCATGGTTAGATATGTATTGTGACCAAAATAAACCAGTTATTCCCGCTTATGTTTTAGTAGAGTCTATAATTAGTGGTCTGGAAGCACAGATTAATTAAAGCTATTATTATGTTCTTCAAGATGCCTATGAGGACTCGGAGAGCGATCAGGGTGCAATATAAAGTACAGCACATAGTGCGCCACGTGAAGGGTTGTTTTTTTAATGTAGACGAGACGGCATGTCAGTAGCTATTTTGACTCGCCCTACAGCACCACAGCTTTATATTCTCTTCTATGAGTATATATGTCGTGAGCTACAATTGAATATACTGGAGCCACCACTTACTTTATGTTGTAGGATGTTATCTTACTCCATTAATTGTCAGTTAACAGCATCTTGCATTTGCAGAATCTCCCCTGCAGCTTATTTTCACTCTAATGGAGTTTAAGAGAGTCCATCTCTAATGTCATTGTAAGGATTTGATTCCACGGCTGTAGCCGAGCTTCTTCATCCCTTTCATATCTATTCAGGTCCACAGTTGCATCTAGTATTTATCTGGCTTCTTGTTATCCCTGAGCACACATCTCTCAACAATGCTGCAGGCTTCTGACTGAATTGCTTTGTTGAAACTCAAACTAGTCAGTAGTCCCACGTGCACACATTGAGGATTTGCTGAGATTTTTACCTCAGGATTTGTAGCCAAAACCAGGAGTGGAACAATCAGTGGAAAAGTATAATAGAAACAGGTCACCACTTCTGTATATATCACCACTCCTGGGAGGCCAACAGAGCACTTAGCGTGCTGGCCTCATGGGAACAAGTTTTAGGGTAGAATCGAATGTAAATTGAAGGCTGAAGTTTAATAATATGGAGTATATTGGAGCAATTTTACATTAAAGTTGTGGCTCGTATCTGTGGTATCCTCAGACTGGTGTTGACATGTTTTTTTGCCCAGGCAGCCTAGTTACAGGACAGGGTCCAGGCGTGCTGTGAGTGGCGCCTGGACTGCTGTCAGAGTTCAGCCAGCTGATTGGCTGAGAGTTTTCGAGCGGGAAAAGGACGGGCAGCTGAGGTGACAGGCGTCAGTTGTGAAGAAGTGAAGAGATCACATCATTATGGATGCGCTTCTGGCAGTATTTCATCAGCGGGTTTCCACTTGATGGAGGTCTGGAGTGGCTTCAGGCCTGTTTATTGACTCCAAGCACTACTGCTGGTTTACCTGCGGCTGCTCTGTTGCCCTCCACTTCTGGGGACCCTGTCATCGTAGAGCCTGCTACCGCTGGGGAAATGCCCGGGGCTGCTGCTGCCTGAAGGAAGAGGACGTCGTGTCGGAGGTTCTCCCCACAGCAGTCCCGGTCAGACGCCTTCGTAGTGACAAGAGACGTCAGAGAAGATTGAATTAGCCTTCGTATCACACTACCGATGATGGTGTGATCTCGCGAGGACTTGCTGGGAGGAAGTCCAGTGAGAAGAAGACAGCTAGGTCCGCCCAGTTTCCGGGCCCGGCACCAGCTCACTCCAGAGGATCCGGTAAGATCACCAGGGCTACAGGGGTTGATGGAGTGACAACATTGGCGCAGGTGGACTGCGGGCCTGCCGGGTCGCAGGGCAGTGGAGCAAGCACAGCGGCGGCCCCTTCTTTATAGCCTGCCACCCTGGTAACCATCACTCCTGGTGCATTGGATGTTACCCGAGCTTGGGCCTCAGCACCTTCCTCCTCTAATGAGGAGAGTGTGCGGCCCACACACACTTTGTCAGTTGTTAGTATGCATGGCTCTGTGCTTCATGAGCCACATGAGATGGCAGCACTTGATTAACAGCTGAGGGTGGGTGCTCCTGTAGCTCCTTCCTCATCTTTGGTGCTGATTATTAAGGATATGGTCCAGCAAGCGGTCCACAAAGCGCTGTCAGGACGTACTGCAACTGCACCAGTTGCTCCTCGCATGGGAGGGAGTCATAAATCTGCTGCCATTTCAGATTCCTTATTGAAAACTAGAAGAAAAGTAGAAAAGCGCACATAGGGTCTTATCCGGGTGTAACCGGGGTGTTGTATTGTGTGCTGTTGCACTAACCTTATGTTGTTGTGAGAGTCACAACAACTATTGAAGCATAAGCCGGCTTGCAGCACTCCGCCCAAGGAAAACAGGTTAAAGCATTAGATGAAAGGTGGTAATTCGTGCGCTGCCGTCTGTCCGTTGGTTCCAGGAAATCCAAGGAATCACAAGATGTTAAAAGTAATACCTTTAATGTATAATTCTTACGCGTTTCGTGGTACTTCAGACCACTTCATCAGAGATCCACAAGGTTTACCTTGTGGATCTCTGATGAAGTGGTCTGAAGTACCACGAAACGCGTAAGAATTATACATTAAAGGTATTACTTTTAACATCTTGTGATTCCTTGGATTTCCTGGAACCAACGGACAGATTCCTTATTGAAGAAGGCATTAGCTTGCTAGGTTTTGCCACTGAGCTCTCATCTACCTATGGCAGTTTAAGAAAATATTTGGCAGCATGAATACTTGGACTTATTCTCTCTTGCCTTCTGGCAGACCGGGTTCTTTCCAATCAGGGGAGTGGAAGGATGAGAAACCGGATGCGGAGGGTGAGAAGAAAAAATACGTAATTTCACAGCTGGTTACAGGCTTATGCCATTTATTCAGCTGTTATGGGTGAACAGGAGCAAGGCCTCTGCTCTGGGTTTTTTCAACACCTGGACATTATTCTTGAGGCATACCGAAACTTCATGGGCTCAGCCTGGCTCCTATATGAGTGTTTTCGCCAAAAGGTGTCTGTTCACCCTCATGTTGAATAGAGTACAAAAGATGTGGGTTTGTGGGTGAGTCTTATGTTACCTCAGAGGCAACACTGCGGTGAAGCCATCTACGTCGCAGCTCCCCAAGCATGCCACGTGTTTTTCCTATAATGATTCTACCTGCAAATAGCTGAACATGTGCCGCTTTCAGCACAAACATTCATTTTGTGCTGGAGGACACCCTGCCACAAAATGCTATAAAAACCAAGGGTTTGCTGCAGGAGCTGGAGGAGCTAGGGACTCAGGGGCTAAAGGGCCTGACTCTGGTGAGGCTAACTACGTTGCGCCCATTCTTTGAAGCCTACCCAGATCGGGAGAAAGCATGTCTCATAAGTGCGGTTTTGCATTCGGTTTTTATGTACCGGAATTTACGGGACATGGTAGTAAGGGTTATAATAATTTGTCCTCTGTAACTGCCCACAGCGATATGGTTGAGAATTATATTTTGAAAGAATTTGGTTTAGGTTGCATTGCAGGGCCATATTCTTCTCCACTGTTTCTCCTCTTGTGGACCCTAAAAGGATGCAGGGTCTTTTAGGGTTATACATCTTCTTTCGTACCCTTGAGGTTTCTACCTGAATGACGACGTTTCCTGTAGGTTGACAGCAGGATCTTAGACATCTTTTGATGTTGCAGTAGCCCACTTACAACGTTTTGGTAGGGGGCATTATTGGCGAAGGCCGACGTCAAGTCGGCTTTTTGCTTACTTCTTGTGTCGCCCTTCGGCTTTAATTTCTTTGGTTTTCATTTTAGGGATGCTTTTTTCTTTGATCGTTGCTTGCCCATAGGGTTTTCCCTTTCCTGTTTTTATTTTGAGTCCTTTTCTTGTTTTATGCAGTGGGCGACAGAGCGATCTTTTCTTATGGGTAATATGTAACATTACCTCGATCATTTTTTATTTTTGGGTCCCCCTGGTGTTGATGATTGCTCACAGATTTTATCTGGTTTTTGTTTGTTGATGGATTTGTTTGGCAGATGATAAAACGGTGGCCTCTTGCGACTGCTTAGACTTTTTAAGGATTCGGATTAATTCTCCATCTATGGAGTTAAAGAGGACCTGTCACCAACCATGCATGATGATCTAATTACAGCACTGAATGCAGCTTGTCGGCTGCATTCAGGCAAGGGGTCCCCCAGTCCTTGAGCCACTGTACCCTGAGATAATACAATTTGAAAACTTACATTGTGGAGCCAAATAGGAGATGGCTTGTGGCTGGAGCCAAAGGGCACTTTCACACCCCCTGTATGTTTAATCCGCCCATCGCCGCCTCTCTGAGGCCAATCATTGTCTCCCTCGCACGCTGCATAGTACACAGAGCTTATTGCAGTGCTGGCCGCTTTGCCCCGCCTCCTGCAGTGATGTCACCGCCTTTCCCTGCTCTGCTCCATGGTTAACATGGAGCACGGCGGGTATAAGAGGCGGCGGTGGGCGGATTAAACATACAGGGGGTGTATAACTGCCCTTTGGCTCCAGCTACAAGCCACTTCCTATTTGGCTCCACTATGTAAGTTTTCAAAGTGTATTATCTTGGGGTACAGGGGGGCTCAAGGACTGGGGGACCCCTTGCCTGAATGCAGCAGACATGCTGCATTCAGTGCTGTAATTAGATCACCATGTATGGTTGGTGACAGGTCCTCTTTAAGCTTACCAACAGAAAAATGCAACAGCATTAAGCAAAAGATTTTGAACACGCTGTCTCGTGAAAAGATTTTACTGTCTCAGATTCAATCGCTTTTAGGGAGCCTTAACTTTACCCTTCGAATAATGCCCATGGGAAGGGCTTTCTGTCGATGGTTGTATGATGGAATGAAAGGGTTGTCTTCCCCAATGGCGCATGTGCGTTTATCCACTGACATGAAGGAAGATTTGCGGATTTGGTTGCATTTTTTTAATCAATCTAACGGTCGTTGCTGCATTCAAGAGGATTTTGTTCAGTCTTCTGATTTGAGATTTTTGTGTGGACAACACTGATGAATTTCATTTGTTGTTATGGTTTGGGTCTAAATGGGTTTTTGAGCCTTGGCCTGATGAGGGTTTAGCGGGTTTGGTTCCGGTTAACCGGAGTTGTGGCAAAACATTTGCTGTGCTTGTGGCTTTGTCACTTTGGGGTGAGGTTTTGGCCAATAAAAGGATTAAAATACAATCCTCAAATAGTGGGCTAGTAATGGGTCTTAATACTTTCTCTTCTAAGAACAAACTTATTTATTTGGTGTTGCGCCAGATCGTATTTTTGTGCTTGAAGTTTAATATCTGGCTGAAAGGAGAAAAGTATGACGGTTCAAGCGGTTTCTCTTGTGCTGCCTTTTTTGTCAGAACCTGCTCGGATGCATCAATGTGCATTTAGAGATGGAGCAGGAGGGTACTCGGTGCCTGGAACACCTCTGGACGATTATCTATCATTAGTTGCTGGGCATATTAGGAATTCTATTCTCGTATCCACATGGGCCTCTTACGTGGCCGCATTGAATGATTGGTGTTGCTATTGTCACGCGATCAATCTTGATTGTCGAGTGGCTGATCCACGGTAGATTGTGGAATATGTACAAACCCTCATGATGAGGGGTTTTAGTTTTTCGAAGTGTTTACCCTTTATAGTTACACAGCATGTGTTTTTTTTAAATACATTTTTGTCTATAAATTTAAAAACCTTAAACGTGTTGATGTGTTTCACTGCATTACTTGTTAGGTAGCCTACTAAGGCGGTTGAAGGCACATTGGCCAGGTAAAGACCACCATCAGGCCAGATGTCCATTAGCACATGGTGAGGTGTATTCAATTGTTATATTTTAAACTGTTCTTGTGAACAGTGTATTTTTGGTAAGTGTAGTATTCCTGCGTACTTGTGTTGAAGGTCAAACCCAGGGGTCTCAATATCCAGCCATCGAGGGACTCACACAGTGCATGTTTAAGAGGATTAACATTGCATTTGACAGTTGCTTTGCAAATGACCAACTATCAAATAGTAATGGGTTTGGGAAAACCAGGACTGTGTGCGGCCCTTGAGGTCTGGATTTTGGGGCCCCTGGAATAAGAACATCTACGTGTACACAGAAAAGGCCACACAGTGAGCCTGTGTTGCTCTGGCCAATTATACACGCGTTTTGGTAACACGTATGTTACGTGTTTAAGGGGTTGAATGATTACTCAGCTATATGGAACAAAGTGAACATATTTATTTCCATACACTTTTGTACGCACAATTATTATTATTTTTTTTTTAATTTTTAACCAAAATATGACAAAGGGGTTTGCCCAAACACAAAAACACACACAGAAAAACCAGGCTGCAGAGCAGCTCAGCCTAGGGCCTACGGGCCTGGGTAATTCTGGCCTTCAGCCAGCCTCCTCAGCAGCTCCCCGTGGTGCAGAATCTCCTGTATTACCCGCTCATGCGATGCCAGGAGCTCAGGCACTGATGGAAGGCCTACAGTGTGAAGAAAAAAAAACAGTCACTAGGATGCTCATCGCTGGCTGGATTGTCTATAGGATTTTCGCATTTTACTTACGGTTGGACTCTTGCGCCACGATCTCCCTTTTGGGGGATGTGGAGTGGCTTCCTGGGCCCCCATCACCAGCGGCTCCTCTGGCTATAGAAGCACAGGAACAATCATAAGATGATGCAGGAAACTAGTATTTTCTTGGGCAAGTATACTTTTTTACATTTAGAAGTCACTTATTACATTTGTTGCACTTACCAGAAGGCGACCCTACACCCTGCTGACTGGGGGCCTGTGGGGACCAATCGCCCACAGCCGACGCCCCTGATGACTCCCCGTTTGACGGAGGGGCTGTGTGGAGGGGGTGGTGTCCCCTCTTCCAGGTGAGAGCCTGGTGGTGTGGCCTCTGGGCTCTGCCATGGCGAGTGTCGTGAGGCGGCTGGCGAGGCAGGTGGCGAGGCGGCTGGGGAGTGGTCCCGACGCTCTTGACCAGCTGTTGGTTAACACATTAAAGTATGGGTCAAGGCACAAAACATACAGTAGCTAAACCAATATCAAGGCCATAGAGATGCTGGGCCAATGAGACACATTATGAAGATTTAGCATCTTTAGGCCTGAAGGAGGAGTCATGTCATCTGATCTATTTTGTGCCGAACATATAAAGATGTGGGTGAACTAGGATTCTCCTGCCCAGGCAGAACTGACATGTTTAGATTAGTGGCCATACAAGTTTAAAGGGCCGAATTGTGATGTTGGCTGTCCTGTACACACACACTACTGAGATTCACCACGGTCAGGCTCACCTTTGTTTAGTCCATTATTAAGGGACATATGACAACCTTGACATCACTGCACTGAAAGGAGAGTTGGTACCATATAGTGTCCCTTCATTACCCTTGATTCAAATACATATGGACAACATAACCTGACAGTGAGTGGGTCTTTTGTCCGCCATATTACAGAATCCAGGCATTGGATTGGTTAAACAAATGTGTCCAAGGTGAAGCAGGGTATAGGCTGGATCTCTAGACTGTGAGCCCTCGCGGACAGGATCCTCTCCCTATTGTACCCGTACAATTGATTTGTCGTCGTTTCTACCAATTATCTCTGTCTACCCTCTCACTTGTAAAGAGCCATGTAACCTAATGGCGGTATATAAATACTTAATAATATCCAAGCAAGGAAGACCATATTTCCAGTGTGTCTGTCATCAGGCCCTAAATAAGGTCCAATATGGCCATGATGCCTTCATGCTTACTACACAGCTATATGTGTTGTTCGTCTGCTTACAAAACAATGTAGCGGGTATTACATGCAATACACATGAGTGTAGGCTGGCCCTTCACGCCCCTCTCTGCACATGAACAGTGACAAGCATCATCGTCATCATTACTTCAGTGTCACTATCAGACAGGGTCCACTTCTATGTGTTGAAAGTAGTGTTTTTGGTTTTGTCATGAACTATGGCTGTATGTGGGTTTGTAAATACTCACCACGCATTCTCTGTATCCGTGCCAGGATGGTGGCAATGCGGTCCCTGGCCTTGTATCTCAGGTCCGCAATTTTCTTGCGGATCTGGACAGTGCTCCGCTCAACCCTCAGCCTTCTCTTAAGTGCCCTCTCAATTTTGCCGAGCACTGCCAGCTTGTGCAGGAGCCGGTGCTCATGGTGCAAATTGCAGAGCAAAGCACATCTACAATAAGACAGAACATGTGAACTGAGCTGCATTTACGCAGTGCTAAATAGATCTTCATAAGTGCCAAAAATATGCCACGTGTGAACACAGCCTAAAATAAATTTGACTATCACCTAAAAGAAGACTAAAGCCCTCTATATACTTTAGATAGCAGTGACTGATTGGTGTTTAGGTCTAAACTTCAGCCAACAGCTATACTCCCCCGATTCTCCCATACAATGTCGTCAAAAGAACTTGCTGCTAGTGATGAGGGCGTGTAATCGTTACTATTTGTTACTCACACGGATAGTGCGGAATTTGGATTACTCATTACTCCGCGAGTATCACTGGTGCTCGTGATGTCGATCGTGAAGGATCAGACACAAATTGCCAGCTCCATTCAGTACATAAAGGGAGTCTGTACCACAGTGGGAGCAGATTCAAAGGAAGGCTCTCACTGGGGGGGTACAACAAGGTGTTGTCAAAATGCAAAAAAGCCCACCCTCCCGTGGAAATACTTGTTTTTTGGGCAGATGTGTATGGGCAGAGCCTATCACTAATGGACGAAAATTAGACTCACTATTCAGACGAGTATATTAAAACTGCTCGCTACGAATGTTCCGAAGCCAAGTATTTCACTACTTGCTCATCCCTATTTTGCTGCACATATGTTCCATCTTTTTGAGGTTCCTTTATTTGCTTTTGGCTGGTTTCCATTTACACCCCATGACCACTTGTCCCTTGAGAATAAAAATCAGCAATCCCCAAAAAAGTGGACATGAAAGTTGGGGGTCCTCATTAGACTGTAGGCCAAACCTGTCAATATCAGCATGTTTGACAGATGTTAGTCAAATGTGTATGGGGCTCTTAAAGGGGGGAGTTTATATGAAAGTTAATTTTAAAGTTAATTTTAAACAACAGATATTGGAATAATAATTTCCACAATAAGGCTGCTTTCACACTGCGTTTTTTTGCTGTCCGAGGGGATCAGACTTTTTGCAGCTCCCCTCGGACAGCAACTGATCCAAACTGATGACTGTAATCGGATGCCAAATAGGCATCCGATCCCGATGTTTTGCAGCATCAGTTTGGATCCTCTCCCTGCTCCTCCTGTCACCCTCCTGTCACCTTTCTCCCCTCTGTATGCCCTCTGTCTCCCCACTTTGCACCCCCTCTTTGCACTCCTTCTTTGCAGACCTTAAAAAATAAAAAAAATCTTCATTCTCACCTCTCCACGACACCCGCGCTGCTTCCAGCTTCTCTTCTTCTGATCCACAGGACCTGGCGTGATGTCACAGTCACATGACCGGTTACCGCAGTAACCGGCCATGTGACTGCACTGTGACGTCAGGCCAGGTCCTGGAAGCCCAGAGCCGAGCGCAGGAGGCATCGCTGGATCGTGGAGAGGTGAGGATAATGATTTTTTTATTTTTAACCCTTTCATTTCACTGGATATCACTTCTGCAATGTATGAATATACATTGCAAAAGTGATATTAGATGGCACAGAGCAATTTTAGTGTACTGAGCATGCTCAGTACACTAAGATCGGGTCCGAGGAGACATCAGCTGTTTCCTCGGATCCGCGCTACATAGGCCCCATGTTATTTGGCACGGATCAGGTCGGATCCAATTCGGTCCGATTTGACCCGCTGTGCCAAAAATCGCAGCAGGCTGCGATTTTGGGCACAGCTAAGAATCGGCCAGACTCGGATCCAACAAAAATCGGATGCCAATAAGGCCAAATCCGATGTGATCCGTGCCCATAGGATAACATGGGGCCAAAATCTGATCCGTGGCTGTCCGTTTTACAACGGACAGCCACGGATCACAGAAAAACGCAGTGTGAAAGCACCCTTAGATGTTTTAAAAAAAATGTTCCTGTGCCGAGATATTGTTTTCAGTGATGCCAATGACAGCCCCTTTAATAGGTTTACAGTTACAATCGCTGTGATTAGCTGGTGGAAGTTTCAACAGCTAATCACAGTGATCGCAGGTGCAGGGTGGCAAAGCCGCTCCCCCTGATGGCACCCTAAGATCCCTTGCTTCCTGTTGCCCCAGTGAGATCTCTCCGACGCCGGTCACTGGGACTACAAGACGAGGATCCCGCCATAACTTTGTGGGACATCACAGGTCAGGAAGTCACCGACTTCTATAACATCCCACAACGTCATAGGTCGGGAAGGAGTTAAGTAAGGTCATGTTTTATCTCTCAGACCCTTCATCCTCCCTACTATAATTTTCTGAGATAATGAACTTTGGGTTTTCATTGGCTGTAAGCCATAATCATCAACAGTAACATAAACACTTGAAATAGATTACTGTGTTTGTAAAGAGTCTATATAATATACAGTTGTGGCCAAAAGTATTGACACCCCTGCAATTCTGTCAGATAATACTCAGTTTCTTCCTGAAAATGATTACAATCACAAATTCTTTGGTATTATTATCTTCCATTTAATTTGTCTTCAATGAAAAAACATAAAAAGAATTGTCCTAAAGCCAAATTGGATATAATTCCACACCAAACATAAAAAAAAAGGGGTGGACAAAAGTATTGGCACTGTTAGAAAAATCGTGTGATGCTTCTCTGATTTGTGTAATTAACAGCACCTGTAACTTACCTGTGACACCTAACAGGTGTTGGCAATAACTAAATCACACTTGCAGCCAGTTGACATGGATTAAAGTTGACTCAACCTCTGTCCTGTGTCCTTGTGTGTACCACATTGGGCATGGAGAAAAGAAAGAAGACCAAAGAACTGTCTGAGGACTTGAGAAACCAAATTGTGAGGAAGCATGAGCAATCTCAAGGCTACAAGTCCATCTCCAAAGACCTGAATGTTCCTGTGTCTACCGTGCGCAGTGTCATCAAGAAGTTTAAAGCCCATGGCACTGTGGCTAACCTCCCTAGATGTGGACGGAAAAGAAAAATTGACGAGAGATTTCAACGCAAGATTGTGCGGATGGTGGATAAAGAACCTCGAATTAAAACATCCAAACAAGTTCAAGCTGCCCTGCAGTCCGAGAGTAAAGTGTGTCAACCTGTGCTATCCGTTGGCATCTGAATGTAAAGGGACTGTATGGTAGGAGACCCAGGAAGACCCCACTTCTTACCCCGAGACATAAAAAAAAGCCAGGCTGGAGTTTGCCAAAACTTACCTGAGAAAACCTAAAACGTTTTGGAAGAATGTTCTCTGGTCAGATGAGACAAAAGTAGAGCTTTTTGGGCAAAGGCATCAACATAGTTTACAGGAGAAAAAAAGAGGCATGCAAAGAAAAGTACACGGTCCCTACAGTCAAACATGGCGGAGGTTCCCTGATGTTTTGGGGTTGCTTTGCTGCCTCTGGTACTGGACTGCTTGACCGTGTCCGTGGCATTATGAAGTCTGAAGACTACCAACACATTTTGCAGCATAATGTAGGGCCCAGTGTGAGAAAGCTGGGTCACCCTCAGAGGTCATGGGTCTTCCAGCAGGACAATGACCCAAAACACACTTCAAAAAGCACTAGAAAATGGTTTGAGGAAAGCACTGGAGACTTCTAAGGTGGCCAGCAATGAGTCCAGACCTGAATCCCATAGAACACCTGTGGAGAGATCTAAAAATGGCAGATTGGAGAAGGCACCCTTCAAATATCAGGGACCTGGAGCAGTTTGCCAAAGAAGAATGGTCTAAAATTCCAGCAGAGTATTGTAACAAACTCATTGATGGTTACCGGAAGCAGTTGATCGTAGTTATTTTGGCTAAAGGTTGTGCAACCAAGTATTAGGCTGAGGGTGCCAATACTTTTGTCTGGCCCATTTTTGGAGTTTTGTGTGAAATGATCAATGTTTTGCTTTTTGCTTCATTCTCTTTTGTGTTTTTTCATTGAAGACAAATTAAATGAAGATAATAATACCAAAGAATTTGTGATTGCAATCATTTTCAGGAAGAAACTGAGTATTATCTGACAGAATTGCAGGGGTGTCAATACTTTTGGTCACAACTGTATGTATTGAATTAAATTAACTTTTTGATGATATTCTAATTCATGGAGATGCACCTGTACATTGGTAGTTCACTGGAGGTCATTTTGGTTTCCAGTTTTATCTTGTGACAGCATGGAATGATGTGCCGCCCTGAAACAATCAGTGACAGCGGACACCTACAGAACCATTTTGGGGGGAATCTTGATGTTGTCTCCAGTGCACCTGCTGTCACTTTTTTTTTTTAAATAATCAACAACACAGATGAAATTGATTCACAATCTCTTATTTTCCCAAATCGACATATCAATGTCCCCAAAGTTGAAGTCACTTAATGGTGGGTTTACACGTCCCGATATCGTGGCGATAATCGGTATACAACGGCGCGGGAACGTGCATTTTTTGAACGCTTTTACCGATATCGCATCGGTGGTTTACACGCTGCGATATCGGGAAACAACGTCACTACGATGTGTACGCCCACCAACCCAGTAACGACCATTTAACATGGGAGTTAATGGGTGAGTTGCGAGTACACATCGTAGTTGTGCTGTTACACGCTACGATGCTGCTACAACGGCCATGCGATATCGGGCGGTTGAATAGCACGCTCATTCAACCCCGATATCGTTTTGGCATCGTTCCAGCATCGCATTGTACCTTCAAACCGTACAACGCGCAAACGATATCGGGTCCAACTCGCAACCCACGTGACTTTTTGTCGGAGTTGGATCGGAGTTGGACTCCGATATCGCGGCGTGTAAACCCGCCATTAGGGTTATACCATGACATGCAAGTGTTCACTTGTTTATTTTTGAGCAATGTATTTGCCAAGTTGCTCAGCTTAGCTAGACCAAATCTTAATGGCAATCTATGGAGTAATGTAAGAAATACCAGGCATACACATACTGTTAAGAATAAATTTGTATTTTTTTTTACAATTTGTACACTTTTTATTAACACATACAAAAATTTTAAATAACTTTGGAAGCAGTAAGTTACACAATCTGCTTGCTTACATAAAAAATGAAAGTTCAACTGCATTGGCACAAAAATAATCCACATTCAAAAAGATCCTGTTTTTTTTTAATACACAAACATAAATAAATCATAGGCACTATATCATATCCACACTTCATTCAACAATATCATGAAGTACAAAAAGCAAAACCATATCCTGATTCAGAAAAGTAGAACAGGCAGGTCTCGCATCAAGAGTCTATAAACAGAGGTACCAACTTTATGTATGTATGTATGTATGTATGGTGAATGTATGCCAACCTGGAGGGAAACGTACACAGACATTAAAATAATGGGACAGTAATACCTCAACTACAGTACAGTAAAGCGTTCGTCCACCCGACAAGGACGTCCATGAATTGTAGGATTATGGAACATGCATCTAGAGCAGGGATGGGGAACTGCAGTCCTCAAGGTCACGTTTTCAGGATTTCCTTAGCATTGTGCAGGGGTTGGAATCCTCACTAGTGGGGGTGATTATATTATCGCCTGTGCAATGCTAGGGAAATCCTGAAAACATGACCTGTTTGCGGCCCTTAAGTTCCCCACTGCTGATTTAGTGGCAAAGTAAAATATATAACAAAAACAAACCCTACTGCTATGAGAATACATGGATACTCCGATTGTAATGTAGAAATAGAGTTTGGCTAGAAATATTCCACATTTTTACATTTGGAAATCTAAAAAGGAAAAGGGTTGTGATTCATTAATGGTGCGTGAGTCCCAACGGGTCATAATAAGTCCTCTTATGGTCATATACAGCTGCTTCAGAGTCATTTTGCATAGAAAGTTTAATAACCTATACATTGAACTTTTGCTCATTATATCTACTGTCCTAGTGTTTTATCAGCCTGTCAAGTACATTGTGCTACAGCGCATCACCTTGTTTCCCAGGGCATTTTTTTTTCCATTTTTCATCCTAATGTAAACGGATAGTGGCATTACCTATTTTTTTAGAGCTTAATATTTTTACTGAAGTGAATGTACGGCTAATTAACGATTTTGTATACAAGGACGGTAGAAGAAATGGCACATGGTTAGGCACTCAAATAAAAAGAATTCACCAAAAGACGCATCTGTGTATATGGTCTTCCATATCAAATCATGAGAGAGCTTGGGGTAAACTCTACAAGAGCGCTCTGGGGCAATTGTTCCTACACAAAATAGTCTGATTCTTTACAAGTAAATGAATGGACTACATCTACAGTAGAAAAAGTTCATCTTGGAATTCATGACCATGCCTTTGACACTTCAATGCCAACCTACCTGCCACATTATACCTATACTAATTAGCCGGCATTTTAATGAGGTTTGGTAATACTTTGGTCTTCAGTGGCTTTCTCTACATAGCTAATGTTCAGTGTCAACAGCCATTAGTGGACAGATATAGAAGTTCAAAGGTTGGCCAGGTCATGATCATTTTCCAAAATAAGCAGAAGACCTCAAACAAGTCTGTCCATGTGCTCCATCCATGGGTTCCACGTTAGCCAATGTTTGCTCATGTGCACTAGAGCAATTTTGCTGGAAAAAAAATGCACAATTTTTTTTAATGGACTGAAACAGTGCATGTAATAGGCGGGCAGCACTTCTGACGCAGACAAGCAGATAAGACTGAATATATTCAGAGAAAATGAAGCCTGAGAAATGTATTAAATTAGATTAATCTCCATAATAATCCGATTAATCATGCACAATTTGCAGACATTTAACTCATGTCAAGTCAGCGGAGCATGGGTCAGACGGCAGTCAGTAGTTATCGTTGTCATAGAATCACCAGTGAAGGACCTGAAGAAGGGCACAAAGGAAAAGCCAGAAATGTTGTTTGCTTAATGTATCCAATGTGGCAGGGAATGTAGTCAATTTCTGAAATTGCAAGTTACGAGTGTTGTCTCACTTTCTTTCTATATTACATAACACCATAAGCTGGTGGATCTTTCTGTAGTGTGCACCACAACAAAGACGTTGTGCTATTGTCAATGTAAAAGATCTGCCCCACGTGCACAATTTGTTAATACAAACTTCCCCAATGATAACATCGGACATTGGCACCCGCCCTAAGTCACCTGCTCATATTCTTATTGGCTGGTAAGTGTCCTGTCCCGCTGATTAGGCTCCCATCTGTACAGTGATCTGGAGCCAAAACAGCTGCCGATAGAAGAGCATATCACTGTGGCCAAAACAGCTGCAGACACAACAGCATATGACTGTGGCCAAAACAGCTGCTGATGGAACATGTGACTGTGGCCAAAACAGCTGCTGATGGAACATGCGACTGTGGCCAAAACAGCTGCTGATGGAACATGTGATTGTGGCCAAAACAGCTGCTGATGGAACATGCGACTGTGGCCAAAACAGCTGCTGATGGAACATGTGACTGTGGCCAAAACAGCTGCAGAGACAACAACATATGACTGTGACCAAAACAGCTGGAGATAGGAGAGCATGCAACCAGGACGCTACTGAATGTAAAAGTATCAAAGTGGCCAATACCTGAACTCCATGATTATGAACGCAGTTATACTTTATTATGGATAATGCAATATTAGGAATAGATCTAGTAGTTGTAGACAGACACTGGAGGTAAAAAAAAATAAAAAAAGCCATGTTAGCTTTTTGTAAAAGTCATGTTACCGTTACAGTCCTGCTACACAAATTGTAAAATATAGTGAAATTTGTATGGTATGAATGATGAAACCTGATAGAGAGAATCTACCCACTGGCCTTATGCTATTACCATGCCGTACGATATTAAGGAAGATACAACGTGTATAATATGTATACCGACTGTTTCTTTAGCACAATGAAGATCCAGTGGAAAGCATAGGCACATATACAGTATATGTAGTATCCGCCATTATACAGGGGGTATATAGTCACTGCAAGTTTATGAGGTCGTGATTACACCCACTTCTTCATTGTATGATGTGAATGCTTACGCTGAACCCCAAACCTACCTGGGTATAATCTATAATTATCTTTCAGCACTTTCAAAATCTCACATCACATGCAAGCCCCTCCATGTATGTTCTGATTGCTTCTAGCCCCACAAGAAATAGGACTTATACGGTGCAAAAACACAGGGATGGTTTATAGAGAAATAACTGCCGTCGAGTGCAGGAAGAGTTTTTGGATTCATTAATCCCATTAGTATGAATGGTGTATGTGGTATACGTTCCTCCAGGGGTAAATGTTGTGTGTCTAAGGGGTTGTGCTTTTAATAGATGTAGACACATGTGGCGTTATAGCCTCAGAGGTATTGGAAATAATTTCTTTACATAGATGATGCTGAAATAACGTAAAGGAGGGAGCAGGGAAAGCCATTACAGACACTCCAACATGGGGAAATGTGCACCAGGAGCCACCTACAAATTATGATTTATTATAATGCAAACATAAAAGTGAAGATGGAGAATATATGGGACTTAATCATTGTTTTCATTAACTGTTCACGTTACAGCCCACCTCCTAGGACTTTACCCAGGACATAGCAGTGTAAGGACATCTTGTTTCTTCCCAGTCTGCAGACTTTAGCCTGTTGGAGGATACACTCACTTCTGAATCATTCAGCTTTTATTGGGGCTAGGTAGGAGAAGCCTATAATGAGCACCTATGCATGTAATGCTGCACACACACCTTCATGGAAGGACTACTCTACTAGTGATCACTGGTGAAGAGGTCGATGGGCGGCAAGTCGTGAAGACATAGAATACAAGGGACCAATACATTTTTTTTTAGTTGAGTAAGTACTGAAAAAGAAAAGAAAAGTAAACGATCCCCACACAGAGGTTGTATGGGGGGGAGGGGGGGGGGTACATATGGTTTTGGGAAGAACAGGTCTACTGACACTTAGAAGTGGTAACCTGTACTAACCAGTCTGGAAATGGACACCACAATGACTAAGGCTGGCACAGACAACGTTAAATATGAGAACAATACTGAGAGGCGACAGGAAAAACAAACTAAATACGTCCGATTTGACATGTAATGGAGAGTACATGGAAGCTTTCTAATATTTAATCCAACGAATACAGAAAGGGAATGCAACAGTACAATGCAAACGGCTATTGGCCCACTTGGCACACGGAGATTCACTCTCCAGAGATCCCAACAGTGAAAGGGAAGATTGGTGGATTGGTTTTTTTAGCATTATACATCAATGTGTATAACCTTGTCATTTTAGGAAACAAGGGCTGCTGTTCTAGATCAGTATTTCCCATAAAGTCTATTAAACTTGTTTCCCCTCCAGCAGAGAAGCTCCAGGTTATCCACGCTCTTCCATTAAAAATGTAAAACAGATTTCTAGAAGTATGGAGAAAGAGAATGGTGCACACGGCGTGCTTTTCCCATCTTTCTCCAAGAGTGCATAGCTCTCCTGCCTCCATGCTTATTGGTAGGTAATGCACCAGTTTAGACCAGCTGCATGGTTGGAGTGGTGGCCCAAACGGTGCGCTCTCCGAAGCCAATATATGAGGCAGCTTTGTCTCTAGAGCATCAGTAGCTGGAACTGGCGAGATGCAGCCAACTTCACAGCAGTGCTATCAAAAAGAACAGTAAAGACATTAAAAATCCCTTCTGCTCTTAAGAACAGGGGAACTAATTTTTAATATTAAATTGCAAAAGTTGCTCTTTAGCAGCACTTTGCATTACATGAAAGGCCGATCTTGGCAAAATCATCAGTTTTGTCCAATGTTTAACTAATGTGCATAGTTAACTATAACCAGTGAGACCAAGCAGATAGGCATTGCCTATGTAGCCAAGCTCATAACTCGGGGCAATACGATGCTGCCCGCTCGATTCTCTTACAGTCTGTAATTTTCCTACATGCTTCCTAATCAAAGAGACATGTGGAAATCAAATGTATTTTTTCATTTTAGACCTCTTAGTGGTCATTAATGAATATACTGTGAAACAGTAACTATATCAAAGCCAGACAATAGTATCTGATGTGTAGTGACACCCTTTCACCGTAAGGATCCTGTAAAGAGTTATTGATTGTGAAAGACTCAACAGCCATTATATAGGAAACACAGCAGAAAGAACCATGCCTCTATGTATAAAACTGTAAAATCACTGCTCAAAATGTTCCACCAAACGATATACCTTTATAGGCGATTGCAGTGTTAGTGCTTGATGCATAATAAACTCAATATATTTTATCTATATATAAAAAGAATCCTTTGAGCAGTTGTTCTTTGGCATTAACCTCTGCTCTTGTAAACTAAAAACATATGCCGTTGCCAGATGTAATTCCTATAACTCCATTTACTAAAGAAGTCAAATGGGAACGCAGTGCATTTAGCTTCTTAAGGGTTAAGACTGCAGAAAGCTAAACTCAGATGATGGGTGATCGTATGATAGAGAGATTGTATGAGTAAATATCTGATGGTCAACATCAATAAAGTGCTCTTCTTTGTAACCCCTGCCGCTTGTGCTAGATACGGACAGAGGACCCTGGGATTAGGTAGGTCAATCCCGATATGCCCCCGTGAGGGCGGTTTGCTCTGCAGTCACAGTGTGGATGACGTGTCCATTGAGCAGTGAAGCTTAAGGATTTCGTGGATCAGTAGCAGCCTTCTTTCCAACTATCGTCTTTCATGGCGCCATATGTTTTAGGAGCTGGCAATGATCTGTAAAAAATAAAAATAAAATGTAAAAATTGTAGGTTATAGTATGGGAAAGGTCAAAGAACAGTTTTTGTGATCCCACACCCAGCCAGTACATGTGGTTTAATAAAATTAAAAAAAAAACAAAAACGATGTATTATATCCCCCGCCAGTCTAGGTGGCCAGCGGAGGATGTCACAATTTGGCTGCAGTGGTGACATCTGAGCCCAAACAGAGAATTCAGCTCAGACATTGGCTGCAGCAGTCATGTGACATCCCTAGCTAGAAGAGGAGGTGAGGAGACCGGCAAAGGTGGTGGAGGAATGGTGGGGTCACATAGACATGTACCTTTTTTCTGTCCATAAAAGTCCTAAGGCTATGTTCACACTGAACTTTTCTGATCAATGTTTGGTGCTGAATTTTTTTTCTGTTAAAACTTCACCAAAAATGATGGATCAGTTCCTGCGTCTGCAGCAAAGTGAATGGGATTTTCAATGTGCTGTGCAGACATCAGCATATTTGACTGCTGCATGATGATGATGAAGCGGTTTAAAGCGATCCAGGTAATAATGAGCATCAATTATTGCTCCATTTTACTGCTGCACTTACCACACCAGCAACACTCCATTACTACCCTCCCTGGCGATGTCTATCCTCTGGGCTGCCTGAACCTGACAGCCCCAGACTGGATCTGGACACAGAATTGGAGGGCCAAATATGCCCTCCGGTCCGGTGTGCAGCCGGATGGCTCATTTGCAGCCGCTGATAATTCAGGACCGCAGCTCGCACGGAGCAAGCCGCGGCTCCTGAACTGTCAGCAGGGGACAACTTTGTGGTGCTGAAGTTCAGCTGAGCTTCAGGGTCTGGCTCCGGTGCGATCCGGCACCATAGACCCCCATATTAGGGGGCGCCGGATCACACCAGATTGGGAGGATCAGATTTTTTCCCCCGGACACAAAAATGCTGCATGCAGCTTATTTTTGTCCGGGAGAAAAATCCGAATCCTCCCGGACAGATTGAAGCCAGATGGCAGATAGTATGCTATGGAGCCGGATGTCAGCTATGGGGCTGAAATCTAATCCGGGGCTGTCCGGTTCACAACGGACAGCCCCGGATCGGATTGTGCAGTGCTGTGAACCCGGCCTAATGTGAGAGATTGTAGAACACTAAAGATGTCCATATACCCAAGATAACCATCAGCTGAACTTGTACAGCTTTGTTCAGCTGAAAGTATCTTCTCCTAAGGGTGCTTTCACATTACAATTTTGGAGGAGCCATGGCTGTCCATTGTAAAACGGACAGCCAGGGATCCGATTCAGCCCCCATGCATCCTTATGGGCCACAGATCGGATTTGTCCTTAGTGGCATCCGATTTGTGTTGATTCGTTTTGGTCCGATTTTTTGCTGTACCCAAAATCGGAGACTGCTCCGATTTTGGGCACAGCAGACCAAATCAGACCGAATTGGATCCGATGCAATCAGCGGCCGTTAACATGGGGGCCTAAGGAGCACGGGTCCGAGGAAACAGCTGATCGTTCCTCGGACCCGATGTTAGTGTACTGAGTAAACTAAAACTGCTCTCTTCCCCTTAAATTTCACTTCCGCAATGTACATTCATACATTTGAGAAGTGAAATTAAGTAAATGAAGGGTTAAAAATAAAAAAAAATATTATGCTCACCTCTCTGGCAGTGTCCCGCGCTGTCTCGCTCCTGTGGCTCAAGGACCTGGCGTTGCCTGGCAACCTGATCAGCTGAGCGGTCATGTGACTGCACGGCTTAAATCTCCCGCCCACTGATCAATTTTTGCAGGCGCAGGATTTAAACCACTCAGCTGATGCCAGTTATGTGACCGATTAGCTGAGCGGTTTAAATCCTGCGCCCGCCAAAATTGATCAGCGTGCGGGAGATTTAAACCACGCCGTCATGTGACAACCCGATCAGCTGATCAATCACATGACCGCCCAGCTGATCAGGTTGCCAGGCAACGCCAGGTCCTTAAGGAGCGAGACAGCGCGGGACACCACCGGCGAGGCGAGGATGTAACTCTTTGTTCACTTCAGAATGAAAGTGCTCGGCTTGCCTGCGCTTTGCATGCTAGGGCTTTCTGTGTCGGGGTCTGTGACAATCACGGACCCGGACACAGAAATAGCATCTGGGGGTCACCTCCGATGCTGTCCATTCCTGTCCGTGGGATCCTACAAAAAGTAGGATCCCATGGACAGGAAAAAAAAAAACATGATGTGAAAGCAGCCTTAGGGTATGTGCACACTGGTAGTTTTACTGCAGGTTTAGCAGCGGAAACCGCCGGTCGGTTTCCATGAGTTTTATGTAAATTTATGTTAATCCAAAAGCGGCTTTTGGGTTAACATTAAAACCTATGGAAACCGACAGCCGCTGTGCACACACCGGCGGTTTCCACATGCTCATCTGTTGCTAAACCGCTGGGTTCCCAGCGGGTTAGCAACGAATGAGCATGTTCTATAAACCGGCCGGTTATGCAGCGGCTGCAAGCAGAATCATGTACTGCTTCCAGCCGCAGCAACAGCGCCGGCGCTAACCCGCTGTGCACCCGCCCGTAGCCCGCCGCACACCCGCGGCACATACCCGCCAGGATGCCGGTGGACGGCTCCAGAGCTTCCTGGCGGGTCCGCCCAGCCGCCGCCGACACAAACCCGCCCACCAGTGTGCACATACCCTAACTCTCCCATACACACAACTTCTTGACTGGGCGTTCCCATTCTATCTATAGGGAGAGCGGAGTATGTCCACCGACAGAACAAAAGATTAATTGTTTTTAAGGTTACTGAAGTACAATATGTGATATAAACAGTGTTGATCTTTATTTTGGAAGACGTCTGCCCTTCGCCCTGCAATGCTGGATATCAGCTCCTGGGCCAAATGTTGACTGATGACAACACATTCTGGTCTGCATTCAGGGCTTCGAGTTTATCACAATTTTTGTGTTTGTTTGTCCATCTGCTTTTTTAGGACAGATCCCATATTCTCAATGGGAGCGAGATCTGGAGAGATTCCTGGCCATGGATCCAAAATTGAAATGTTTTGTTCATCGAGCCACTTAGTTATCACTTTCACCTTATGACATGGTCTCCATAATGGTGGAAAAAGCATTCTCCATCATGAAATTAGTCCAAGATTATTGAGAGAAGTTGCTCTTGCAAGATGATTAAATACCATTATTTATTCACGGCTGTGTCCTTAGGCAAAAATGTGAGAGAGCGCACTCTTTATTCAAATACACAGGTGCAGCTCAATAAATTAGAATATCATCAAAAAGTTAATATATTTCAGATATCAATACAAAAAGTGAAACACATATTATATAGAGTCATTACACACAGAGTCACAAAGCATTCACTGATCTCAGGGAGACCAGTCCAAGAAAACACTGCAGGCAGCCGGCTAAAGCGCTCAACACAGTGAATTCCATGGTGCATTGCCCCCTGGGAATTTGAATATGCAAATGAAGTCTGTGGAGCCTCGGATAGGAGTCTCAAACACAGGACTAGCCAGATATCCCTCCAGAGAAGGACCCAGCCAAGGGGAGGCTCCTTGCGGAGAACACCATAACCACCATGTTAAGTGGCCCTTTCAGTCAATATCCAGCTCTTTTACGAGTTTAGACATATGACAAGGGAATTACAATAGCCAGGTATCCATCCACAGACCACTGTTTCGGGGTGTTGCCCCTCATCAGTGTGGAGTAGGATTCTGGCTAGGTGGGAGCAATGGCTGGTAGACTAACATCACAAAGCATTCACTGATCTCAGAGTATTTATGAGACCCAAAACAATAAGTGTTGGCAAGTGCCGAGCTTTCATACACAGATTGTGTAGCCCTACTAGCGATACTCCTCACAGGCACGTTACAGGCCATCAGGTCCCGGGGCGTTCTAGCTGCTCTCAACTGCAGTCAGGTGTACCGGTTGGCTCCACATGGTGAATGGAAGCAGCCACAATGTTTTAACATAATCAGCTTGAGAGTGGAATGACGCTTCGGACTACCTGATGTGTGTCATGGACCCTGAAACTTAGCAACCCTTGTTGTTTTGAGTCTCGTGGGTGTCTTGTGGGGTGTGAATGATCTCTGTCCTGTCTCTGTTGCCAATTGACCATTTATTACATGTATAGCTGCCTGAACACTTGAAATTTTTATGAATAAGGGCTTCATATTTCAAGCATCCTCAAAATGCCTAAAAAAATTATGCCAGGACTTATTTACGGGTAGGCTTTATTTTTGCGAAAATAGGGCAGTAACGTCTTTGCCTGTAAAGTTCTTTTCATGCACAGCAATGACAACTGCTCGAATTTCCTTGGTGATAACCATGGGTGACACGCAAAGATCAGGACTTCAAGCACCAGCCCGGTTTTAAAGCAACCAGACGGCTCTTATAATTACATGACAGAGTGATATCAGCTGCCTTGTACTTGTAACACTTTCTCCTGAGCCAACAAGAGGTTTACTGAAATGAGGCCAACATTTCTATGAGCCTCAAAACATTTGTCCCCTACTGAAGGTATAACAAAAAATATCAGTATTTTCCTCTACACCAGGGGTCTCAAACTCGCGGCCCGCCACGCTCCCCAGTGCGGCCCGGGGCACCATGAAAGAAAAATGCATGCCCCAGGCCATTATACATGCAGCCGCCGCGGTACCGCTTTACTGTGACTACTGTGACGGGTACCACGCCGGCTCAGCTCACACAAGCGCCTTCGCGCCTGTACATTCATGAAAGCAGGCGGCCGGTGGACCAATCAGAAGCCGCCTGTGACGTCACAGGAGGCTTCTGATTGGTCCGCTGGCCGCCTGCTTTCATGAATGTAAAGGCGCGAAGGCGCTTGTGTGAGCTGAGCCGGCGCGGTACCCGTCACAGTAAAGCGGTACCACGGCGGCTGCATGTATAATGAGCCCGGGGCATCAGGTGTGTATGAGTGAGTGTTAGAGAGAGTGTGAGTATGTGTGAGTGTATATGTGAGTGAGTGTGTATGTGTATAATAGTGAGTGTCTATGTGTATAATAGTGAGTGTCTATGTGTATAATAGTGAGTGTCTATGTGTATAATAGTGAGTGTCTATGTGTATAATAGTGAGTGTCTATGTGTATAATAGTGAGTGTCTATGTGTATAATAGTGAGTGTCTATGTGTATAATAGTGAGTGTCTATGTGTATAATAGTGAGTGTCTATGTGTATAATAGTGAGTGTCTATGTGTATAATAGTGAGTGTCTATGTGTATAATAGTGAGTGTCTATGTGTATAATAGTGAGTGTCTATGTGTATAATAGTGAGTGTCTATGTGTATAATAGTGAGTGTCTATGTGTATAATAGTGAGTGTCTATGTGTATAATAGTGAGTGTCTATGTGTATAATAGTGAGTGTCTATGTGTATAATAGTGAGTGTCTTTGTGTGTATATGTGAGTGTGTGTATGTGTGAGTGTGTGTATGTGTATAATAGTGAGTGTATTTGTGTGTATAATAGTGTGTATGTGTATAATAGTGAATATGTGAGTGAGTGTGTATGTGTATAATAGTGAGTGTGTATGTGTATAATAGTGAGTGTATATGTGAGTGTGTATGTGTATAATAGTGAGTGTATTTGTGTGTATATGTGAGTGAGTGTGTATGTGTATATGTGAGAGTGTATTTGTGTGTATGTGTATTTGTGTGTATATGTGAGTGAGTGTATTTGTGTGTATATGTGAGTGAGTGTGTATGTGTATTTGTGTGTATATGTGAGTGTGAGTGAGTGTATTTGTGTGTATATGTGAATGTATGTCTGTGTGAATATGTGTGAGTGTGTATATGTGTGTGTGCGTGTATGTATATGTGTGAGTGTATTCCCGCGCCGCCTGAGCGGCACATCGCCGGCGGCTGGTGCCAGGTGCAGGCTGGTTCCGCGTGCTGGCTGGTGCCAGCTGCCGGGTGCTAGCGGCAAGCGGAAGACTGGGAGCCACAGAAGAAGCAGCTGCCGGAATGAGAAGAGTGGAGTCAGGTAAGGCGCTGTTACAGCCGAAGATAGCAGCCTGGGGGGGGGGGGGGGAGGGGAACATGACCGCTGAAAGTGCCTAGGGCGGCAGGAACTCCAGATATGGCCCTATGTAAGTGTGTCAATGTATGAGTGTGTATGTGTTTGTGTGAATATGTCTGAGGATGTATGTGTGTATGTATGCGAGTGTTTGTGAATGTGCGGGTGTGTATATATGGGCTTGTCCACACACCTGCGCTCTCAGTATTTAGCGCTTCTGCGCTAAATACTTAGATTTTGACAGAGAAGCACAGGTGCGTGTATGCGGCCGCTTTCAGCAGACGCTGTCCCTGGTTACCTGATGTGTATCGTGGTAACCAGTTTATACAGCAGGCTGCCCACTGTCCGCTTATCTCGAGCGCACAGGGAAACGCTGCTTGCAGTGTTTCCATTTGCGCTCTGGATAAGCGCACACTATGCAGGCTGCTGTATGAACTGGTTACCACGATACACATCAGGTAACCAGGGACAGCGTCTGCTGAAAGCGGCCGCATACACGCACCTGCGCTTCTCTGTCAAAGCCTAAGTATTTAGCGCAGAAGCGCTAAATACTGAGAGCGCAGGTGTGTGGACAAGCCCTATGTGAGTGTGTGAGCGAGAGAACAAAAAGAACAGAGACCAGGACATTACTACAAGATGACAAGGGAGGGAACATTACTAAAAGATGGGGACATTACTACAAAATGAGGACCAGGATGGGAGACATTAATATAGGATGGGGACCAGGATGAGGACATTACTACAAGAAGAGGACCAGGACGGGGACACATACTACAAGAAGAGGACCAGGACGGGGACACATACTACAAGAAGACCAGGATGGGGACATTACTACAAGAGGACCAGGACGAGAACATTACTACAAGAGGTGGACCAGGATTGGGACATTACTACATGACAAGGACCAGGATGGGGACATTACTACAAGAAGACCAGGATGAGGACATTACTACAAGAAGAGGACCAGGACGGGGACACATACTACAAGAAGAGGACCAGGACGGGGACACATACTACAAGAAGAGGACCAGGACGGGGACACATACTACAAGAAGAGGACCAGGACGGGGACACATACTACAAGAGGACCAGGACGAGAACATTACTACAAGAGGTGGACCAGGATTGGGACATTACTACATGACAAGGACCAGGATGGGGACATTACTACATGACGAGGACCAGGGCGGGAACATTACTACAAGATGGAGACCAGGGTGGGGACATTACTACAAGAAGATCATAATTTGTACTTTACTAGATTGAGCAAAAAATTCTGGTATTGCTAAAATGTCACTTAGGGTACCGTTACACATCGCAACATTGCATGCAATTTCACTGGCAATTTGCTGGTTGCAGTGAAATCATGGACACATTGTTACATTTGTACACAGCAAGAAAATAGAACAATGTGTCCATGATTTCACTGCAACCAGCAAATTGCCTGTGAAATTGCATGCAATGTTGCGACGTGTAACGGTACCTTTAGTCCTACAAGCAATGCGGCCCCCCCCCCCCCGATATCAATTTTTTTCTACGTGCGGCCCACCAACCCAACCGAGTTTGAGACCCCTGCTCTACACAATAATGCAACAACATAAATTTACAACAGAAAAAAGGAGGATGACTATAAGGCGCTATGTCCACAATCAGTGTTTTGGATGCAGCATATTTTTGCTGCGTCCAAAACATTGCATTCTGCGGTACAAGCACAGTGGATGGATTTAGCGTAATCTCGTGCCAGCTGTGCTTATTTATGCAGTATACACTGTCATGCGACGTGGCCTCCAGAGCCGCAGCATGTCAATGTATGCTTTCGAATGCACGAGTGTTCTCAGCAGAAGAACTCAGCCAAAATCCACTGCGCCCAGAAGACTGATCTCCTGCGGATAACACTCGCATCGCAGTGTGTCCTGATCGTGGGAATGTACCTACATGTATTTTTTTGCAGTACTCTCTTGTAGGGAACTCTGCCAGGTCTTTTTTCAGTATGATACGAATACTGTATTATCCTTGACTAGTGCCTGGGCAGAACATGTAAAATCATTATTGTACAGTTTCTAGCTTCCTTGCTATAAGCATTTTCACACCCTGCAGGCAGCTCTTGTATTAGTCCTCTCCATTATTTTCACAGCTGAATATTCCAGCTGCTGTACAAGTATTATTTAAATATTCACACCCACGCAAGCTGGTGCTCTGTCCTTCCCCTCTGTACTGGGAGGGGGGAGGTATTTTGTCCTGCCCTGTGGTGCTTGTAAGATTTCTATTATATAAAGGTTGGTTTTCCTGCAGAAATGTAATGTGTGTATCTGCTGAGCAAATGATCAAATGTTCTTATATAGTCACATAGAAATATCTCAGACTGCACATAAGTCTTGTACACACAATGAATAACTCTTAAGATCACACACACCTCCTCCCCCCTCCTTTCTGCTCTGCAATGAGCCACACAACATAACAGATCAGAGAGGAGGGCAGGCAGCGTAATGATGCAGGAATATTCATTCCTTGGGGAGTGGGCAGGAGAGAACTCACTGTGACTGACAGATGGAATTCATCTTTTATTTTGAAGTTTACAGAGAGTACAAAGGAAGTATAAATAATACAGTAGATATGAATTTTTGACCTGTCAGACTCCCTTTAAGGAGAAGGAATATTGGTAGAGCAGAAGTGCTTTTTATACCTACCTTCGAACAGGTTGTGCAAGTTTGCTGCGAGGCACTGGTATACCACCACCCGATGGTGTGCTAGGTCTGGGCAAACCACTCTTCATTGGTGTGCTAGCTCGAGCGACCGGACTTGCAGAGCCAGACTGTGGGTTGGATGGTGGACCCGATGTAGGCTGATTCTGGGCAGCAGCTACGGCTTCTTGTGTCAGCTGAGAGCCAGGGTTAGATAAAGCCTTCATTGGCTGCCGTAGCGCTAAGGGGGATGGAGCTGCAGGTGAACGGAACTTGCTCGGGACTTAAGGGAGAAATGAAAAAGTGTTTGACAGTTAACAACAGCTCAAGAATTTTATAGTTAACATTAAGAAAACCTAGAGTCATTCTTCTAGCATGATTTACATGGCATGGAGCACAAGAAGAAGAGCAAGCAATGTAAACCTGTTACACGTTTATAGAGAAAACAAGCATAAACAAAGGCTGGATAAAGTTAGATAAAGGGGGTAATGAGATGCCCACTACACAGGGCGGTGGAGTCTATGCCCATTTTTGTGGGGTCGGTATAAAATGGACAGACACCAACGACTAAAATATATAATAAATTCAATAAATAAAATTCAATGCAGAATGCGCTGAATATTATTATGAATTATTATGTTCTAATAGCTTGATTATTCTATCATAATAATGATTAAAGCCTTCACAATGTATTACAATAAATTTATCACTTACACATGAGCCATGTGTGAGGGGGTCGTAGAGTCAGATTCAATGAAATTCACAGCCCTGATATATATTGATGAGCGGCGACGATGGGGAGGGGGGTGCTGGTGGAGCTATTTGCCCAGGCAGTTGGTAACCTTTGGTGGTGGATAGTCTCACATGGACTTGCCTTTATGTCTACTGCCGCGGTCCCGCAGTCAGCTGTCCCGCCGTGCAGAGAAGAGGAGGGGTGGGCGCAGCTACAGGAAGTGAGGCTTGACTCACTTCCCGTCCTCCCTCCTTCCTAGGACACGCGCGATCGCGGTCGCGGCTGGAAGCACAGGCCCCCTTTCAGGGACTGCGGCCACGATCGTTAAGCCACTGCCTCTGGTTATCGTCCCTGTCCGGATTGTAAAAGTAGGTTTCTGCTAAAATGCTGGAGTATTTCAGAAACGAATATGCTAGGCTGAGATTCCTGCTAGGTCTCAAATGTAGGTTATTTATTCATGGCCGGCAGCTGAATAAAGATTTCAAGAGCTTTTAAGAACTGAACATATGTGAGATAAAGAGGGCAAACTTTTCTGATCATATAGGGAAGTTCCAAAAGTAATTTCCAACAAAAAAATTGATAATTTTCTTTAATTAATCTGAAAATATAAAGCTCCTTTTGTTGTATATCTGCATGTACAAAATCCAATCTGACACCATCTTTATGGCCATTAACAGAAGCGCTGCATTGTTACACAGAGAACACTTGGATCCCTAATAACGACACCAACTCGCTCTCCAAATCTGAACCATTGTCCAATCTAACATAACTGCCTTTTATATTTTCTTATTTGTATTGTTATTGGGGGGATACAATGAAAAGTAAATGATTCTAGTGTGGATCCACCACGGTGCGGCCCGGCGGCTCATCCAGATGATCAGGCTCCAGTACAGACAGGTGCAGAAGCTGAAGGATATGGTGAAAAATAAGAGCGATGAACTATAGGATTCCTGAGCTGGTCTCGGCCCACAGACGGTTTGGTGTCTGCTCGATAGCTCATTTTTGCCACTTTGTGGCATGGACTTACAGGTAGTGCAGCCATGGATAACAGTTTTAGGCTATCTATATTTCGGTACCAAGTGGTGGTGGCTGAACTTTACCTCCTTTAGGGGCGGCTACACCCTGGTTTGTTTTCTGGGATGTACGTGGCAATCTTAACTGCCTTTTTGATGCTGTTGAAACACAATGAAATATTCAATTCATCTAGAAAACATTGTGGGAGACTTCACTGTGAGAATGTTACAGAACATTGGTGACTAAATGCAACAAAAGTGCAGAGCAAAAAAAGGTATAATGGGTGAACAAGCGTGTGCCGAAAAGCGTGGTCAAGGTAAGTGGCCAAGATGTAAGCTGTATGCCCCAGGCTTTGTGTATGCCAACATTAGCATGGAGCTTACAATCTGTAATAAGGTTTCAGAGGTATGGTCTTCTCTATTTAGTGCTATTTTCTTCTTTTTTCCTTTAAGACAACGTGGTTTACATGGTTCTCTGGGGGCCGTGGCCTACTTGGTTCTCTGGGGGTGTGAACTACTTGATTATCTGGGGGCGTGAACTACTTGGTTCTCTGGGGGCGTGAACTACTTGGTTCTCTGGGGGCGTGAACTACTTGGTTCTTTGTGGGTTGTGGCTTAGCTGGTTCTCTGGGGTCCTGGCTTATTTGATTCTCTGAGGGGTGTGGCTTACTTGGTTCCTTGTGGTTGTGACCTACTTGATTCTCAGAGGGGCATTGGTTTACTTGATTCTCTGAGGGTGTGGCTTACTTGATTCTCTGGGGTGTGGCTTACTTGATTCTCTGGGGGTGTGGCTTACTTGATTCTCTGGGGGTGTGGCTTTCTCAAGTTTATGTGGGTGTGGCTTTAGGCTTCACTGCATTATTACCTTGTAAGCCACACCTCCTTGGTGGTAAAAGCCATACAAATTAGCACTAAGTAAAAATACACATCTCTGGAAACATTTAGTAGATTTGAAAATAAGATTGCGGCTGCCGCTCACTTCCTATTAATTGCTCCAGTGTCTGCAGGCAAGATGTGTGATAAGCCAGCAGTGATCAGTATTATAACTATGCCACGTAGGCCTGGCAACGCACGTTCAGACATCGCTGGCACCGGAGGTGAGTATAGGCTTTTCTATTGTTATGAAGGCGCACATGGGGAATGAGAAGGGGTTGTCCACCGTGTTTTTGCCCTAGTCCAACTGAGGTCTTTAGTGCATGTTCACGAGATGGACTCTCATGTGGATTGCTGCATGTCATTTCATATCAAGAACAATGGAAAAATTCTCCTCACAATGCAGCGCATCTCTGTACAGATCTGGCAGATGAAATCATAAAACCAATGCAGAAATAAGACGTGTCAGGATTCGGTCACTGAATCTGTAGCTTTAAATGAACCCCCTCACTTCCCTAGACCCCCAAGGACACCGACACCAACTCCCTTAGCATCCTATATTACTCCATCTTCTTTACACCCAAAGTTAACCTGTGATGCTCTCCTGCTGTAGCCCAGAGATGGGGTGCCGTTTAATACTATTATTAATATTAGAAAAACTAATTTCATGTGGGTCTCTATTGCCCAACTGACCTCTGCGCTCCTCTTCTACCACTAGCAACAAAGTCATAGAAACTGCAGTCTCCTTATTCAGGAGCCCAGAGAGACAGGACCCAAATAGAACAGAAAAAAGCATTGAAGACCTTGCACAAAACAGCGGGAGATGCATCCATCTAGTATGTGTCTATGTATGGCAGCTGCCACTCAAAAGGGGCACTATTCTGATGAAAACAGTGGACTACTAAGTATGACTGAGATCTGACAACAGATACATATAGTGCTGTCTGTACAATGTCAGGACAGATTACAGAACTGGGACATTAATAAGGAAAAATCACACAACATGCACCTGTAAGAAATAGCAGCCGGTGGCATATTGTGAGCTCAGTACATGCAGGGAGGCTGTGCACCGGGAACAATGTCACTGCTGGGGATTCATGCACCATACACCCCCACAGGTAATGCAGAGTGGACATGCACTTTAATCAAAGGGGGTTTCACCAATGCTGACATTTGCCACCTGCCTTACAAATAGGAAATACACATGTGATCACTGTGCACTGCCTCCGATCACCAGATCTCATATCTAAAGAAAAATGGTGGTCCCACTAGGGGCGCTCCAGGCAATGCCCAGTTATCACCTATTTTGTAGTGAAATCCCCTTTGAAATGGTCAGTTACCGCAGGACAACCTGATTCACATTATGATTGCATGCTGCAGATTATTGTGAATTAGATTGTTAATCTAACATTAGAAAAACCTTGGCTGCAATAACAGTGCCACACAATTATAGGTTGTGTCTGGTATTGGAGCTCAGTGCCATTCACTTAAAGGGTTTGTCTGGTACTTTTATAGTGATGACCTAAATTTAGAATAGCTTGAAGAAGATTACCGCGGCACATATTTACAATAAAAAACTTCAGGTTTTGTTCCGTTAGGTTAAAAGTGTGGTTCCAACAAGCATGGCATAACAAGGCAGGCAAGGGCGCTCAGGTACGCACCAGGACCTAACAGACAACGGTCAGCTTCACACATGCCTG
Organism: Allobates femoralis; assembly: GCA_033576535.1. Classification (NCBI taxonomy): domain Eukaryota; kingdom Metazoa; phylum Chordata; class Amphibia; order Anura; family Aromobatidae; genus Allobates; species Allobates femoralis. The sequence goes on along the minus strand of JARQOC010000003.1, from coordinate 79,394,880 downwards.
TGCTTCTACGGGTCTAATATGTCAGACGCACAGAAGCACACATGCAGGAAACGGCCCGCTGTCTGTTAGGTGCTGGTGCTTCGAGCGCCTTCTCCTGCCTTGTTATGCCATGCTTGTTGGAATCACACTTTTAACCTAACGGAATAAAACCTGAAGTTTTTTCATTGTATCTGTGAACCACAGTAATCTTCCAGATCATCTATCCTACCTGGAGGTCCGGGCTTCTCAAAGCTGAACAGTGTTTGTTACTGGATTCAAAGCGATCCTGGTTCCTGGGATTTATACGATTTCTATAGCTGGTTGAGGAGCGGTGTTGTGCCAAAGTCGGTGCCCGCGTGTAAGTATATTGTCCTTTATTTTTATGAACTTAGCATTGGTGTTTAAAGGAAACCTGTCACCCCCCCAGGGCCTATTAAAGTAAAAGAGCCACCTTCAGCAGCACTTATTCTGCATTCTGTGAAAGTGGCTCTTATCTCTATACCCCGGGACACCAAAATAAAGAGTTTTATAACCTTCCCGCCATGTATGCGAATGCTTCTATTAGGTACGTTCTTTTACCAGGAACTAAACGTTTCTCTACTGTCCATCATCCTCCTCTGGCCTCCGGGCGCCGCCTGCTCTATTCCTCCGCACGTCATCGGCGCCTGAGCTCTTCATTCAGTTCAGTTGTCAGGCATGCGCCGTGCGTGCTGCCGGAAAACATAGATCACATGATCTCCTGAGATTGCGCCTGCGTATAGCGCAGGCCCCAGCTCCCACCTTGCGGTGTGTTATCTTACCCTTGTGGTATAGAGATAAGAGCCACCTTCACAGAATGCAGCCTTAAGGTGGGGTCACACGCGGCGATCTGGCCTGCGATGTCGGAAGCGATGCGCGGGTGCCCGCTCGCTTCCGACATCGCAGGCCAGCTGTCACACGGCACGACGTTGCCGGTGACGCGGCGGCGATGTGGGCGGAGCCATCGCTCGCTGGGCTAAGCCCAGCGAGCGATGGTTCAGAAACACTGCAATATAGGCTGGATCGCGCCGCCAACAGTGTCAGACGGCGCGATCCAGCCTAATCGCTGGTCACAGGTTGACAGGTTTATGAACATGTTCATAAACCTGTCAACCTGCGACCAGCGATAATTTGCAGTTGCATCGCGCTGTCACACAGCGCGACGCACTTGCAATATCGCCCGCGACTTCGCTGTGACGTCACTTTGCGGCGATGTCGTGGGCGAGATCGCCGCGTGTGACCCCACCTTTAGTGTTGCTGAAGGTGGCTTTTTTTTAAATTTAATAGGTCCTGAGTTTGGGGGTCACAGGTTCCCTTTAATACAAGATCAGTAAAGGGGAGGAAGGAGGAAACACCCGGTACCCCCACCAGTCAGTTGTCCATGGCACTGGCCGGCTATAGTCAATGCAGAGTCTCATTGCACAGCTCCGTGATCTCTATAGTGTTTGCAGCCGTGTACTTTGGATCCAACACTAATCATGTGAATAGGGTCAGGTGTGCAGTATCCGGCACCGGACATTATACAGTTGACAAAGTTATGCTGTGAAGCTGTGCAATCTGGCCCACACCATGAACAGCTGCTCGGTGGGGGTGCAAGAGTCACATCCCCCACTGATATGGTATTGATGACCTATTCTAAGGATAAGCTATAAATATTAAAGTACTGGACAAACCATTTAGATGATTTTTTCTTTTTTTATTCTAGACAACGGAAATCTCATGCAGCCGAGAGGTTTGTAACTTACTGGAAGTGCTCTGTATTCGGGGTGCTCCACCGTTTGGCACTTGTAAGTTTGACTCATAACTTCTGCTATTTTTTACGGTCTCCACCGTCTGCGCGCCTGTGACCCTGGAGAGATTTGGAAGACTCCGTCTCAGTTTCTCTACATGGAGACACGCAGATGAAAAGACAGTTAGTCGCGTTCCCGACCATGTAAACGATTCCAGAATAAGAGAAGATGGTCAGAAAACCAGAAGCAAAGATCGGGGGAAGACTCTATTCACTCTGTTCTTGAGGTTTCCAAATAATTTAGAAAGGTTTTCTCATGAACAAAGTTAATTTTAAAGTTCAATTTCATCAACAGATTTTGAATTAATAATAATTTACACAATTTGGTGTCTTTAAAATATGTTCCTGTACTGAGATAATCTTATATATGTGTCCCTGCTATGTACTGTGTAATGGATGTGTCTGACTGTACAGGGACCTGGTCTGATCATACCACATCTCCTGTGCTGACATAATCTAATATATGTAACCCTGCTATGTACTGTGTAATGGATGTGTCTGACTGTACAGGAACATGGTCTGATCATACATCTCCTTCGCTGAGATAACCTTATATATGTGTCCCTGCTATGTACTGTGTAATGGCTGTGTCTGACTGTACAGGAACATGGTCTGATCATACATCTCCTTCGCTGAGATAACCTTATATATGTGCCCAGGATATGTGGTATAATCAGACCATGTCCCTGTACAGTCAGACACATCCATTACACAGCACATAGCAGGGACACATATATAAGATTATCTCCGCACAGGAGATGTGGTATGCTCAGACCATGTCCCTGTACAGTCAGACATATCCATTACACAGTACATAGTAGATACATACAGTTAGGGCCAGAAATATTTGGACAGTGACACAATTGTCGCGAGTTGGGCTCTGCATGCCACCACATTGGATTTGAAATGAAACCTCTACAACAGAATTCAAGTGCAGATTGTAACGTTTAATTTGAAGGGTTGAACAAAAATATCTGATAGAAAATGTAGGAATTGTACACATTTCTTTACAAACACTCCACATTTTAGGAGGTCAAAAGTAATTGGACAAATAAACATAACCCAAACAAAATATTTTTATTTTCAATATTTTGTTGCGAATCCTTTGGAGGCAATCACTGCCTTAAGTCTGAAACCCATGGACATCACCAAACGCTGGGTTTCCTCCTTCTTAATGCTTTGCCAGGCCTTTACAGCCGCAGCCTTCAGGTCTTGCTTGTTTGTGGGTCTTTTCGTCTTAAGTCTGGATTTGAGCAAGTGAAATGCATGCTCAATTGGGTTAAGATCTGGTGATTGACTTGGCCATTGCAGAATGTTCCACTTTTTTGCACTCATGAACTCCTGGGTAGCTTTGGCTGTATGCTTGGGGTCATTGTCCATCTGTACTATTAAGCGCCGTCCAATCAACTTTGCAGCATTTGGCTGAATCTCGGCTGAAAGTATATCCTGGTACACTTCAGAATTCATCCGGCTACTCTTGTCTGCTGTTATGTCATCAATAAACACAAGTGACCCAGTGCCATTGAAAGCCATGCATGCCAATGCCATCACGTTGCCTCCACCATGTTTTACAGAGGATGTGGTGTGCCTTGGATCATGTGCCGTTCCCTTTCTTCTCCAAACTTTTTTCTTCCCATCATTCTGGTACAGGTTGATCTTTGTCTCATCTGTCCATAGAATACTTTTCCAGAACTGAGCTGGCTTCTTGAGGTGTTTTTCAGCAAATTTAACTCTGGCCTGTCTATTTTTGGAATTGATGAATGGTTTGCATCTAGATGTGAACCCTTTGTATTTACTATCATGGAGTCTTCTCTTTACTGTTGACTTAGAGATAGATACACCTACTTCACTGAGAGTGTTCTGAGAGTGTTCTGGACTTCAGTTGATGTTGTGAACGGGTTCTTCTTCACCAAATAAAGTATGCGGCGATCATCCACCACTGTTGTCATCTGTGGACGCCCAGGCCTTTTAGAGTTCCCAAGCTCACCAGTCAATTCCTTTTTTCTCAGAATGTACCCAACTGTTGATTTTGCTACTCCAAGCATGTCTGCTATCTCTCTGATGGATTTTTTCTTTTTTTTCAGCCTCAGAATGTTCTGCTTCACCTCAATTGAGAGTTCCTTTGACCGCATGTTGTCTGGTCACAGCAACAGCTTCCAAATGCAAAACCACACACCTAGAATCCACCCCTGACCTTTTAACTACTTCATTGATTACAGGTTAACGAGGGAGACGCCTTCAGAGTTAATTGCAGCCCTTAGAGTCCATTGTCCAATTACTTTTGACCCCTTGAAAAAGAGGAGGCTATGCATTAAAGAGCTATGATTCCTAAACCCTTTCTCCGATTTGATTGTGGAAACTCTCATATTGCAGCTGGGAGTGTGCACTTTCAGCCCATATTATATATATAATTGTATTTCTGAACATGTTTTTGTAAACAGCTAAAATAACAAAACTTGTGTCACTGTCCAAATATTTCTGGCCCTAACTGTATACACAACACTACCTCAGCACAGGAACATTATTTTTAAACATTTAATTGTGGAAATTATTAATTTTCCAAGTTCTAGAGTTTAAAATTAAGTTTGTGTGAACACCTCTTTAAGGCTGCTTTCACATCAGCGATTTTTGCCACATTGCTGCATAATGGCATACCTCGTGGTCATGTGCGGTACTTGCGGTTTTGCCGATTCTGGCACTTGCACCAAGTAAAAAAAAAAACCGCTGCTAGCAGTGTTTTTTTTACGTTCAAGCAACTGCCGGATTTGCCGGTTAGGCAACCTTCCGCTCATTTCTGTCAATGCGACTCCAACATCACCAACTAACTTAGGTGACTGTAAACACATTCAATTCTGAAAATTATTATTTATTCCAAGATCTATTGATTGAATTAACTTCAAAATTAACTTTGTACGTGGGAATCCCCTTTAAAGATCTGGATATGAGATCAAATATATACCGTACATGTGCATCTCAATGAGTTAAGAATATCATCAAAAAGTTAATTTATGTCAGTAATTTAATATATAAAGTGAAACACATCTATTATATAGAGTCATTACACACAGAGGGATCTATTTCAAGTGTTTATTTCTGTTAATGTTGATTATTATGGCTTACAGCCAATGACAACCCAAAGATTTCAGAAAATTAAAGTAGGGAGGATGAAGGGTTAAAAACCGCACTGCCGTATTCCACAAGACATCAGAGGGTGAATATAACATCGGTTTATTAATAATCACGTTTTAGGACTCCCTGAAACATGGCAATATGATATTGATTTGTCCGGAAGAAGGGGCCAGGGAGCCCCGAAACATGTTGACTAATAAATCAATATTATATTCACCCTTTGATGTCTCGTGGAATACAGCAACGTGGTTTTTAACCCTTCATCCTCCTTACTCTATATGCTCCACACTGGGGACTGCAGCAGCCGTGATCTGCTTTTATAGTGGTTGTGACTCTCACAACCACACAAGGTGAAGCCTCTGATACCTATTTAGGTCATATTTTATCTCTCAGACCCCACATCCTCCCTACTTTAATTTTCTGAGATAATGACCTTTGAGTTTTCATTGGCTGTAAGCCATAATCATCAACATTAACAGAAATAAACACTTGAAATAGATCACTCTGTTTGTAATGACTCTATATAATATACGCGTTTCACTTTTTTGTATTGAATTACTGAAATAATTAACTTTTTGATGGTATTCTAATTCATTGAGATGCACTTCCAAAATGGTTCATAACTTATCAATGATTCACCCGCACTGACCTACAATGGGTCCATTGAATTTCTGATTTCAGAATAAGCAGTATATGGAGAAAACTATTGGAATTCTCGCATTAATCACTACGTTCTGTTTTTTTCATTCAGTCCCATTACCACGTGTATATAACATCGGCCCCTCGCCGTGCAGTCTGTCTGTACGAACATCTGACAGTACGGCTCGTCCTATAGAGATCACAGATACCAGCCCGGTCCTGAAAACGGAGCCAGTTCATGACATCACTGTTCTATCTATCCTATGATAAACTGTGAGTCGTAATATAGAAAGGTGGAAATATTTGTGGACTGTAGCAGCTCAGCCACAAAGTAGAGATCAGGTAAAGTCACATAGTGGGGGGGACTCCGAGCAGGGGGTGAGGGGGAGGGGAAGGGGGCTCCAAGTGGGATGGACTCCAAGAGGGGGAGGAGGTTTTACTCTGAGCGCAGAGGAGCAAAGTGTATAAAAGTCACCAATGCCCTGCAGAATTGATAACCCAAATTCATCATATTTCTTGAGTACGTTGCATCTTTCTGGTGGCTTTAGTATAGATGTCTTATTGTCTATACGTTTTGCAGAACATCTTAATGTTTTTTTTTTCTTTTTATAATTTTCCTCGAGGTTTTCTGACCCAGATGTTCTAAGATTCATGAAGTGCATCTGTTACCAAAAGTTGCATTTTATTTAGCGCATCTGACTGCATAACTGCTCCCTGGAGTACGGTTAATTTGTGGCTAATTTTAATTTAATTTTAAAGGATTTGCATCTCCTGGTAATAAAGCTGGGAAAAAAATTGGTGAAAGAGAGAATAAAGTGCAAAATAGATCACCAAATTAATGAACCATGGATGCCTTTTTGAAGAACTTGGCAAAATAATTGTCAGTGAATATCACAAGACAAAAAAGAAAAGTGTCCTCAATATATCGCAAACGGTTAATGGAGCCCAATAAATGCAGGGGCTGAACCTCCTCTGGCATTAACATCAATACAAAAACTGTATGGCGGGAGCTGGGTTTCCATCTGCATACAAGGCTTATATCACCTTATATCACCAGGCGCAATGGAAGGAGTTTATAATACTTGGCATTGCACTTGGTGATATAAGACTTATATGAAGCTGGAGTAAAGCGCGCCACCTCTGAAGCCGAGTAAACTGACTCACATTACTCTATCTGGCATCTGAAAAGAGTTTGGGTTTGGTGAATACAGAAGAGCGTTTACCTGCCTCACTAAACTGTGCCAAATGTGAAGTTTGCTGGAGGAGGAATGATGCAATCAAGCTGTTTTTCAGGGTTTGCCAAGGCTCCTAAGCTTCATTTAAAGGGAATCTGTCAGAAGGTTCTTGCTATGTAATCTGAAAACAGCATGTTGTAAGAGTTAATATTAAGAAGTGAGCCATGTGTCTCTCATCACAAAGTGTGGTGTTGTTCACTGGCAATGAATGTTTCACGTCAAAAGGAAAGGGGAGTGGTTCACTCACTTCTCCAAGGATCCCGGTCAGCTGGCTGAATGGCTGGCGTCCATTCTAACAATAATAATATAAAGGAATGCCAGAGACCAAGTCTTCTTTTTTTCTCCTTTATTTGAACATATTAAAATATAGTGGACAGGACTGAACGCTGGATGCGTTTCAGGGAAGCAACCCCTTAGTCCTCAGCTGCATTCCTTTATATTATAATGATCGTTTCAGCACCAGTAGCTCATCATTGCTTGGAGCGTAGTGGATGCTTAACATACATACAGAGCTTAGTGTGGGCAGTGGCAGATTTAGCCGCTCTGCTGCATTGCCAAATCTAAAAGCTGTGTGTCAGAACAGCTGCACCCAGTAATCTATGGGCTACATTGTTGGATTCAGGGTCTATATGCCTACATCATGCTGCTCTAAGATGAGGTAGTAAAATCCTGCTGACAGATTCCCTTTTCTTAAAGGGAATCTGTCATCTACGTTATGCCCCCCAAGCTATCACTATCTGTGCCTGCAGCTTCATAGTACATTCCTAAGCTTTCTTGTCGGAGCTAAAAGTGTAGTATTATAGTTGATAAAAAGCATTTATACCTTACAACTTCACATGTAATGAGGCAGTGCAGTCTTTAGGGGCGTTGTTTTTGTGTCCATGGCCTCCTTCATCTGTGGTTATCACACCCCGGTAGGAGTGATAACCTAGTGTCCAAGCGATTTCTCCCCCCTCTCCCGCACGGCCGGCTTTCTTTCGGGTCCTGCGCTCCTCCTTTGGTTTTATTCTACCAGTTCCATCATGCTCTGTAGCCGGCAAGCGTGCGGCGTGCTGCTATGCTATCCTTCACGGACCACACAGAACCTGGACCTCAACCCATCAAAACCTATTGAGATGAACTACGATGGAGATTGTGAGCCCGGCCCTCTCATCTAGCACTGGTGTCTGACCACACAAATGCTCTTCTGGATAAATGAGCAAAAACTCACACCAACACCTCTGAAATCTTGCAGAAAGTCTTCCCATAAGAGTGGAATCTGCCATAGCAGGGATGTCAAACTCCAATCCTCCAGGGCCACAAACAGGGCAAGTTTTCAGGATTTCATTAGCATTGCTCAGGGACTGGAATCATCACATGTGCAATACCGAGGAAATCCTGCACTGTTTGTGGCCCTGGAGGATTAGAGTTTGAGATCCCTGTGCTATAGGTTCAAGTGGAGACCACCTCCATATTAATACGTATGGAATTAGAATGGGATGTCATAGAGGCTCCTGTAGGTGTCCCAATAATTTAGTACATATAGTGAATATCTACCATAAAGACAACTTATAACAGAGCCTAGATCACATTCACTAGCAGTCTACATTGCATGTCGGGAATACTGATGAGAACCTCCATCTATGAACACGCTATCTGCTCATGGTCTGTCTATGACAAGAGAAGAAATCAGTCACTGAGGCGTGTGAAGTGTGGGAGAGAGGAGGCCATCCCTGAAGGCATATCCAGGGGAGACGCGGCCAGCATGGACATCCTGACCACCCAGATCACAATGGGCATCTTATGTAATGAATGAAATCAGCTTTTGAAGCATCGGTCATCCACAGAAGCCCTTATTATATTATCTACACATCCCTAGACCCGGAATCATTGCTTTTATTATTATAAGAGATAAAAGATGTAAAAGGGAAAAATTAATAACAGAAGATGTACACGGCTGCCTTTCTAGCACTACATTCTGTGGACCAAGTAAGGGAATGGCACAGGGTATGTTCACACCTCGCATTTCCTCCACACAGCTTCTTGACTCAACAAACCGTCACGTGTAGTCTGCTCTGCAGCCTCTGAACTGCTCTGTAGTAGTTAAAGGGAACCAACCAGCAGGATTTAGGGCTATAAAGTCAATCCAGTGCCTTACAGGCTCTGGGATACTGAGTGCACTCATACCTTTACTTCAATGATTATATGTATGATTGCAGAGAAAAGTGTTATAGCATTCCTGGGAAAGAGAGCAGAAGACAAACTGAGTGTGCAGCACAGTGTCACTATGTGGGGCTGGGTTATTTCTGTTACTCCCCCGAGGGCTCCAAGCCAAACCCTCCTCCCTCCCTGTCACAGGACGTGTGATATTGTCCTTGGTTATAGTGCAATGTCAGATATCCTATGTGCCTGAGCTCATCACTCCCTTTCCCTCCCTCCTTGCCCGCTTCTCACAGATTCTCTAGTGATCACCCGGTCACAGGATTGCAGATCAGTTGGGGGAAACAACGCCCCCTCGACTAGTCAAAGCCCTAATTAGCATAGGGAAAATGAGCGTTATAAATGCCTTTTTTCACATTAATCCTTTTCTCAAGAGTCCAGACAGGGAAGGTTAGGCAGGGTATTTTGGCCCACACACGTGCCTGCTGCTAGGTTAGAGGGTTTAGGGAATCTGAAAGGTTCCCTTTAATGCTGACAAATACAGGTGGATAATAATCCATCATGGAATACCATAAGGAAAGCATCTGAATGGCTTTAATTTTTTTTTGAGGCAGAAAAACAACCAAAAACGTAGAATGTCATTAAGAACCATGTGCAGCATGAAGATGAACAAGGATTCCTGGAAGTGATGGTGCTGCCCCCGAGAGCAATGATCCTAATATTATCAAGTCTGTCTGGGATTACATGGAGAGATAGAAGAATTTCCACATGCCTGAATCTACAGATTTGTGGTTTGTTCTTCATGATGTTTGGCAGGGGCGTAACTACAATAGATGCAGGGGTTGCGATCGCATCCAGGCTCTGCAGCCTAGCGGGGCCCCAGAAGTCCTTTTGGCCTATAGAAAAAGACATCCTATTAAAGATTTGCAATAATTGGGGGCCCCGTTGGAGTTTTCTCATCGGAACCCCTGGGCCTGAAGTTACGCCACTGATGTTTGGCACAACCTCCCTGCTGAGTTACTTCAACATCAGTGTGTATTGTGAACAGAGAAGAACTGATGCCTTGCTGCTGTTTGGAAGGTAAACGATGGTCACACCAAATACTGATCTGATATCTCTTTGCATTTTGTTAATTGATAAAAACTAAATTATTAATACATTTTTTTAAACCATTCTTACTTTGCAGCATTTTTTTCAAACCTGCCTAAACCTTTTCCACCATACTGTGTATAGCAGCCTGCACTTGCAAGCTGGTTTGTATACACCTGCTCCATACTTTTCTTTGCAGAGGTAACAGAAGTTAAGGGGTCAATTGTGCTCCACAATTAAAATAAGGTGCTGGCAAGTAAAGGCCGGTTTACACAGTGATATTCCAGCGACCTAACCAAAGATCGGGATCGCCGGAACATCGCTATGTGATTGCTGGTGAGGTCTGGCATCTCACCAGCAATCACCCAGTGATGCGCCGACACCCGACAGTCACTGGGATCGGTCAGGGTGTTGGCGTACAATGGGTTGCTGGTCGATGCATTCATGATAGCAGGAGACCAGTGACCAAAAAAATGTTCCCGGCCATTCCGCAACGATCCGATTGCTGGTCGTTTCGGCATATAATATGCAGCGACATCGCTGGCTAGGTCGCTGCAATGTCACAAAACCAGTGACGTTGCAGCGACATTGCTACCGATGTGTAACCCAGCCTTAAGAATCTGCATGCAACCCAACATAAATCTTCATGAAGATCCTGCATTTGTCTGAACATCGCAGGTTCTTCAACAGCGGAGGTCACCTAGAGTCAGACCTGCACCTATCCAGATATATATGTGGTCAATTATAGAAGTCTGGATCGTTCCTCTTACGGAATTTCAAAATCACTTCTAAACCTAAGCGTTAAAGAATACACAGACCCAATGACCCCATCATCCCTACTAGTCCTTTACCTTCATTTTTGACCACGTTTGTTTGCATGTCAGTAGAGTGTCCCTGAAGCGAGAGGCGAGGCTGCTGGAGACGGCTGAGCATGGGCTGGGGGGACGATCCTCTGTACTCCATGCTGCGGGCCGGAGATCGGGAGCGGGGAGAGTTTCTGGGTGAATGTCTAGGAGAAGGCCGAGGAGAGTGACGTGGAGAAGGAGAGAACCTGCTCACAGACAGATGTGAGGAGTGGCTGACTGCATCCTCCTCATCTTCTAAGCTGTGAGCATCCAGCTCCTGGTCACTGTATGTCCCCCTCCTCATGGAGTGACACGATGAGCCCGAGCTGCGCCGGGATGCCGATGCTGCATATTCCTGCCGCAGACCTATGCAGATTCAGGAGAAAGAAAAGAAACCATCAAATTTCTGATAAACACATATAATGAACAGATAGAGAAAAAGGAAATGAAAATTATGGAAAGCAACAAGTCAATGATCGTGGCTCCTGGCACGCTGCGCTCAATAGAGGCGCCGCAGATCACACTGGTCTCATCAGGATCACAAGCATCTAATGCAGAACCAGAGGGGCCAACACAGTGCTGGGAGGTAAACTGGAGGGGCACGCTACGCCCACCAGTCCACCTTACACAACTTTCTAAATGTCAGCATTAGGGATGAGCAAATAGTGAAATATTTGGGTTTAGATTATGCTAACCAAATACTTTAATATTAGGGTAGTTGTAGAAATTGGCGTGCACAGTAGAGTGAGTTTAGAGGTGCTAGTGTAGGGGTCCCGTGGGCCCAGATCCAGAATAAAGAGAATTTTGTTTACTTACCGTAAATTCTTTTTTCTTTAATCATCAATGGGAGACCCAGACAATGGGGTTAAGGGCACTGCCCTCCGGAGGCCACACTAGGTACTACAAGTTTGTAGACACCGCCCCCTCCGCTTATAAACCCCTACCGCAGGGAATAAAGAGAATTTTGTTTACGTACCGTAAATTCTTTTTTCTTGAATCATCAATGGGAGACCCAGACAATGGGGTTTAGGGCGCTGCCCTCCGGAGGTCACACTAGGTACTACAAGTTTGTAGCACCGCCTCCTCCGCTTATAAACCCCCACCGTAGGAGACATCCTCAGTTTAGTCCATAAGCTGCGAGGAGAAATAAACCACACCCGAAACATCGGGAAGAATGCCGTGCACAGACGGTGTAACAACCCGGAAACACTGTCTCAACAGAGAACAGATCAAATGCAAACATGCAACGGAACAACTGGGTGGGTGCTGGGTCTCCCATTGATGATTCAAGAAAAAAGAATTTACGGTACGTAAACAAAATTCTCTTTTTTCTGATCATCATAATGGGAGACCCAGACAATGGGGATGTCCTAAAGCAATACCCCAGGGCGGGAAGAGTTCCTCAACAAGACGGATAACACATGGTTCCCTTTTAAAGGTGGGCAACCGCCGCCTGGAGAACCCGCCTGCCCAAACTCGCATCCGCAGAGGCATGGGCATGCACCATATAGTGCTTAGAGAAAGTGTGCAGGCTGGACCAAGTGGCCGCTTGACACACCTGTAGAGCAGAAGCTCGATGTCGCAAGGCCCAAGAGGCACCTACAGCTCTAGTAGAGTGTGCCTTCAAACCCACCGGGAGAGGCAAACCAGAAGACCGGTAAGCCTCCTGAATGGGAGCCTTGATCCATCTGGCCAAGGTCGACTTTGAAGCCGCGGACCCCTTACAGCGACCCATCGTGAGGACAAATAAGGAATCCGAACTCCTAAAGGAGGCGGTCCTGGACACATAAATGCGTACAGCTCTCACGAGATCCAGAGTATGGAGGTCGCGCTCAACCTGATGAACGGGAGCGGGGCAAAATGATGGGAGAACAATCTCCTGGTTCAAGTGGAAAGTTGAAACCACCTTCGGCAAAAATTCAGGCCGTGGGCGCAACACCACCTTGTCCTGGTGAACCACCAGAAAGGGTGACTTGCACGAGAGTGCAGCCAATTCTGAGACCCTTCTCAGAGACGTAATCGCCACCAGAAAGACCACCTTCTGGGACAGACGAGAGAGAGAGACGTCTCTCAGTGGCTCAAACGGCGGTTTCTGCAGTGTCGTCAGGACCATGTTTAGGTCCCAAGGGTCCAGAGGTCGTCTATAGGGCGGGACCACCCGAGACACCCCCTGCAGAAATTGACGAACCTTCGGGAGGAGCGCCAAGCGCCTGTCAAACAACACTGAAAGTGCTGATACTTGACCTTTCAGAGAGCCAAGGGATAATCCCAACTCCAACCCCGACTGTAGGAAGGCCAGCAATGTCGGGATAGACAAAGGCCACGGTGAGCGGCCACCAGAGGCACATCAGGTAAAAAAGATTTTCCACGTTCTGTGGTATATCTTCCTGGAAACAGGTTTCCTTGCCCGATTCATAGTGGCAACCACTGTAGGAGAGAAACCTCTGGATGTCAGCAGCCAGGCCTCAAGAGCCATGCAGTCAATCTGAGGGCCCTGGAATTGAGGTGGAAGAATGGCCCTTGCGCGAGTAGATCTGCGCGTTCTGGAAGAGCCCACCTGTGTCCGCCTGACAGTTGCCACAGGTCCGGGTACCAAGACCTCCTGGGCCAATCTGGAGCCACTAGAATGGCCACTCTGCATTCTGTCCTGATCTTCCACAGGACCCTGGGAATCAGAGCCAGAGGCGGAAACACATATGGCAGCTGGAATCTGGACCAGCTCAGAATCAGAGCGTCCGCCCCCAGAGACTGGGGATCCCAAGATCTTGCCATGTATTGGGGCACCTGATGATTCAGCCGTGAGGCCATCAGATCCACGTCCGGAGTGCCCCACCTGCCGCAGATGTCCCGAAAGACGTCTGGATGTAGGGACCACTCTCCGGCGTCCATCCCCTGTCGGCTCAGGTAGTCGGCCTCCCAGTTCTCGACCCCTGGGATGTAAACTGCGGAGATCAGGCAGCCGTTTTCCTCCACCCAGAGTAGAATGCGGTGGACTTCGGCGAGGGCCTGAGCACTTCTGGTCCCTCCCTGATGATTTATGTAGGCGACGGCCGTCGCATTGTCGGACTGTACCCGAATGGGCTGTCCTGACAGGAATTTCTGAAACGCCAGTAGCGCCAGATAGACCGCCTTGATCTCCAGAACGTTGATCTGCAACGCCGACTCCGACTGAGTCCAGAGGCCTTGAGCCCTGTGGTGCAAGAACACCGCCCCCCAGCCCTTCAGACTGGCGTCGGTGGTCACCACTAACCATGACGGTTTTAGGAAGGACCGGCCCCGTGACAGGTGAAGTGGCTGGAGCCACCACTGTAGAGAGTCCCTGGTTGGTTGTGACAGTGTCACCAGCCGATTCAGAGAGATCGTCCTCTTGTCCCATCTGCGAAGAATCTCCAGCTGAGAGAGGACGGAGGCGAAACTGTGCGAACGGCACCGCCTCTATCGCCGCTACCATGCGACCCACCAGTCTCATCAATACCCGTAGGGATGACTGTGGAGACAGGAGGACATTCTGCACTCCTGATTGGATCGCAAGCTGCTTGGCTTGAGGTAGGGACACCAGGGCCGAGTCCGTGTGGAAGTCCATGCCCAGATATGTCAATGACTGGGTCGGAACCAGGGTCGACTTCTGAATGTTGATAAGCCACCCGAACCGTTCCAGGGACTTCATGGTCACCTCCAGGCTTACCCGACAAAGGTCTTCCGATGGCGCCCTGACCAACAGGTCGTCCAAATAGGGTATGACGGCGTGTCCCTGCGCATGCAGGAGAGCCATCATGGAGGCCATCACCTTTGTGAACACCCGTGGTGCTGAGGCTAGCCCGAATGGCAGTGCCACAAATTGGAAGTGCTCTTCCCCCACTGCGAATCTCAACCAGCGCTGATGAGCTGGTGCAATGGGGACGTGAAGGTAAGCGTCCCTGATATCGATGGACGCTAGGAAGTCTCCCTGTGACACAGCCGCGATCACTGAGCGCAGGGATTCCATGCGGAACTTCCGAACCAACACGTGACGGTTGAACAACTTGAGGTCCAAAACCGGGCGAAAAGAGCCGTCCTTCTTTGGGACAATAAAGAGGTTGGAGTAAAAACCCCTGAACCTCTCTTCCGTGGGCACAGGGACCACCACTCCGTCTCTGCGGAGTCCCTCCAACACCAGGTAAAAAGCCTGAGCCTTTTCTGGAGATGGAACCGACCGATGGAATCGGTGTATTGGTTGTGACGTCAGCTCTATCCTGTAACCTCTTGAGACTACGTCTCGAACCCACTGATCTTGAATGTGAAGAAGCCACTTGTCCTGAAAGCGGGACAGGCGGCCCCCCACCTGTGGGGAGGCAGGATGAAATAGCGAGTCATGTCGAAGCGGGCTTGGGGGTGGCAGCCGCTGCCCCCGCCGGCTTCTTCTGACGACTCTTGGAACGCCACTGAGTAGCAGGCTTGCCCCCTCGGTCTGAGCGAGTGGACGCCGTTGATGACTGTGAACCGGAGCGAAAGGACCACTGCTTAGGGTTCCTTTTCACGGTGTACCGTGGCTTAGGCTTATTCTGCGGTATCTTAGACTCAGCAGAATCCTTTATCAATTTGTCCAGTTCGGTGCCAAAAAGCCTGTCACCAGCGAACGGAAGATTTTGTAAAATCTTCTTAGATGTGGCATCTGAGTCCCAGAGACGCAGCCACAATAGCCTGCGGATCGCAATTGCATTGGCCGAGGCCACAGCAGAGCGAGTGGCAGTTTCCAAAGATGCCGTCCTGGCATAGTCCGCATAGGCCCTTGCTCTCTCAGTGAGAGCCAGGACCTCTGGACTGGACCTAGCTAGATCAGTGATACCATCCAAACAGATAGTGATCGCTTGTAGGGTCCAGACTGCGGCAAAATTAGGGGCAAACGAAGACCCCACAGCCTCATAGGAAGACTTGGCGAGTTGCTCGACCTGTCTATCAGTAGCATCCTTCAACGAGGAGCTATCAGAGGCAGAAAACAAGGAGCGCGCAGCAATCCTAGTCATGGAAGCATCCACCTTGGGAGACTGCGACCATTCCTGGAGCGCCTCCTGGGGAAAGGGAAAGCGATTGTCCTTAGTTTTACGGACATAACGCCGCCCAGGATGCAACCTGGGAGCTTTAATCACCCTTCCGAAATTAGTGTGGTCCATGAAGGAGCCACTTGGTCTAGCCTCTGGCCGCAGCCATTGATAGATCTCCTTGGGGTGTACAGTCACCTCCTCAGGAGGAGTGACAAGACGCAATGTCTCATTGATGGAGGACACCAGATCCTCCACCCCATCTGGAGGTTCAGACATAGACCCAAGAGTAGAACCCCCATCATCTTCCTCACCATCAGAGGAACGCTCCTCCTCAGAGAGAGTCTGGAGCTCAGGAGAAGCCTCACGGGCTCGCTTAGGGGGTCTTACAGCAGAAGTAAGAGACACCCGGGGGTAACTAGGAGGAGTAGCTGGGTTCTCCAGTCTCCTATGCAGTGCCTCCAGGGTTTGCGACATGGAGGACATCTGGGACAGCAGAGATTCATTGATCTTATTCTGCGTTTCCCATGGCCCTGGGATCACCTGAACCTCAGGGTATAATCCCGGATTTGCAGACTCAATAGTAGCAGATCGGGCCTCCGGGCGTCCGCAGTTATTGCAGGACCCCTCCACCAGTGTCCCGTTGCATGTAGTACAGACAATGGTGGCCACCGCCGCCTTAGCAGCATGCTTCCCAGCTGAGGACATCTCCACAGTGAGGGGAATATAAGCCAAGTTCACAAACAAACCGGGAATCCCGGTGGCTTACCGACCGCAGTAAAGCGGTAGGAGGAAGCGGTGTGTGTGTGTGACCTCCGCGAGTTCCGGTCTCCCTTGCAAGTGCAGACACGCGCTGCAGTTCAGATCCCAGCCGGGACGTGAGGGAGAAGATGGCCGCCGACAGTGAAGATGTGGGCGGAGCCAGGAACACGCGGGAAGAACACACAACACGCCCAGCGGTGATGTCACCATAAGGGCTGCCTCCTCCTCCTCCAGACTGCCTCAGCAATGGAGGTGCCGGAGCCCGCAGCGCGGGAAACGAGAGTGAATATCACCACACACACTCTCAGACTGCATGTACACATAAAAACACCCGCAGTCTACAGCCTCAGCCCTGTGAAACACAGGGCGGTCAGCCAGGGAGACCCCAGCACAGGGTCACCGCCAGAACCGCGGACCCGAGGGTAACCGCGCGGTCTGAGTGTCATGACACCACAGTGACAGACACTACCCCCAGGCACACAGGAGACACACCAGGTGCCTCAGTGCCGGTCCGGTCTGTAAGCACCTTTAGGGAGGCCTCGGACGGGGGTACAGCACCAGTCCGGAGTGTAAGCACCATTTAGGGAGGCCTCGGACTGGGCTGGCTCCGTCCGGTCTGTAAGCACCATTTAGGGAGGCCTCGGACGGAGCGGAGCTGTGCAAGGCTCCAGGCTCCCCCTATCCAGAGCCTCCATGGAGGGATGGAAAGGAAAGGAGCACGACAGCGTACCGGGAGAACACTAAAGTGTCCAGGCTAAAAACCCTCCGGTACCTCCACCAGCGTGTTCCACAAGGGTGAGCGGGGAGGCTGTCGAGGGTCCCGAATGGGACCATTTTACCTTGTCTTCATACGCCATCACGTAAGTTGTGAGAATGCAGTGAAGTGCAAGCAAAGCGTGATCCTCCGAGCACACTAAGTTTAAAACTGAGGATGTCTCCTACGGTGGGGGTTTATAAGCGGAGGAGGCGGTGCTACAAACTTGTAGTACCTAGTGTGACCTCCGGAGGGCAGCGCCCTAAACCCCATTGTCTGGGTCTCCCATTATGATTATCAGAAAATCCTCAGTTTGGTCCATAAGCTGCGAGGAGACAAAAAAATAACCACACCCGAAACCTCGGGAGAAAAAAACCGTGAACAAACGGTCCAACAACCCGGAATAAACTGTTCCAACTGGGAACAAGTCAAATGTGACAACAACCAACGGAACACTGGGTGGGTGCTGGGTCTCCCATTGATGATTAAAGAAAAAAGAATTTACGGTAAGTAAACAAAATTCTCTTTTTTCTGGTCATCATTATGGGAGACCCAGACAATGGGGATGTCCTAAAGCAATACCCCAGGGCGGGAAGAGTTCCTCAAAAGACGGATAACACATGGTCCCCCTTTTTAAAGGTGGGCAACCGCCGCCTGGAGGACCCGCCTGCCCAGACTTGCATCCGCAGAGGCATGGGCATGCACCATATAGTGCTTAGAAAAAGTATGCAGGCTTGACCATGTGGCTGCCTGACACACCTGTAGAGCAGAAGCTCGATGTCGCAAAGCCCAGGAGGCACCGACAGCTCTAGTCGAGTGCGCCTTCAATCCCACCGGGAGAGGCAGACCGGAAGAACGGTAGGCCTCCTGAATGGGCACCTTGATCCATCTGGCCAAGGTAGATTTTGATGCCGTGGACCCCTTACAGCGACCCGCCGTAAGGATAAACAAGGAGTCAGAACTCCGGAAGGAGGCAGTCCTGGACACATAAATGCGTACAGCCCTCACGAGATCCAGAGTGTGAAGGTCGCGCTCAACCTGATCAACGGGAGCGGGACAAAATGATGGAAGCACAATCTCTTGGTTCAGATGAAAAGTGGACACCACCTTAGGCAAGAATTCTGGCCGTGGGCGTAACACCACCTTGTCTTGGTGAACCACCAGGAAGGGTGACTTGCACGAAAGTGCAGCCAATTCTGAGACCCTTCTCAGAGACGTAATCGCCACCAAAAAGACCACTTTCTGGGACAGACGAGAGAGGGGAACTTCTCTCAGCGGTTCAAACGGCGGCTTCTGAAGTGCCGCCAGGACCATGTTGAGGTCCCAAGGGTCCAGTGGTCGCCTATATGGCGGAACCACCCGAGACACCCCCTGTAGGAATTGACGGACCTTTGGTAGCAGCGCCAAACGTCTGTCAAACAGCACAGACAGCGCTGACACCTGACCCTTCAGGGAGCTAAGGGATAAGCCCAGCTCCAAACCCGACTGAAGGAAAGCCAACAGCGTCGGAACCGACAAGGGCCAAGGTGACCGACTACCAGAAGCACACCAGGCGAAAAAGATTTTCCACGTCCTGTGGTATATCTTCCGCGAAACAGGTTTCCTAGCCCGATTCATAGTGGCAACCACTGTCGAGGAGAAACCCCTGGACGTCAGCAGCCAGGCCTCAAGAGCCATGCAGTCAATCTGAGGGCCCTGGAATTGAGGTGGAAGAATGGGCCTTGCGCGAGAAGATCTGCGCGTTCTGGAAGAGCCCACCTGTGTCCGCCTGACAGCTGCCACAGGTCTGGATACCAGGACCTCCTGGGCCAATCCGGAGCCACTAGAATGGCCACTCTGCACTCCGTCCTGATCTTCCACAACACCTTGGGAATCAGAGCTAGAGGCGGGAACACATACGGCAGATGAAATCTGGACCAACTCAGGATCAGAGCGTCTGCTCCCAGAGACTGAGGATCCCACGACCTCGCCATGTATTGCGGCACCTGATGATTCAGCCGTGAGGCCATCAGATCCACATCCGGAGTGCCCCATCTGCTGCAGACGTCTCGGAAGACATCCGGATGAAGAGACCACTCTCCGGCGTCCATCCCCTGCCGGCTCAGATAGTCGGCCTCCCAGTTTTCGACCCCTGGGATGTGAACTGCGGAAATCAGGCAGTTGTTGTCCTCCGCCCAGGATAGGATGCGGTGGACTTCGGCCAGAGCCTGTGCACTCCTGGTTCCTCCCTGATGATTTATATATGCGACGGCCGTCGCATTGTCGGACTGAACCCGAATGGGTTGTCCTGAGAGGAATCTCTGAAAAGCCAGGAGCGCCAGATAGATCGCCTTGATCTCCAGCACGTTGATCTGCAACGCCGACTCCGACTGAGTCCAGAGGCCTTGGGCCCTGTGGTGTAAGAACACCGCCCCCCAGCCCGTCAGACTGGCATCGGTGGTCACCACTAACCAAGATGGTTTGATGAAAGACCGGCCCCGAGACAAGTGAAGTGGCAGTAGCCACCACTGCAGGGAATCCCTGGTCGGTTGAGAAAGAGTCACCAGCCGATTCAGAGAAATCGTCCTCTTGTCCCATCTGCGGAGAATCTCCAGCTGGAGAGGACGGAGGCGAAATTGTGCGAAAGGCACCGCCTCTATTGCTGCCACCATACGCCCCACCAGCTTCATCAACACTCGTATGGATGACTGTGGTGACAGGAGGACCTGTTGTACTCCGGAATGGATGGCCAACTGTTTGGCTCGTGGCAGAGACACCAGGGCTGAGTCTGTGTGGAAGTCCATGCCCAGATATGTCAGTGACTGGGTCGGAACCAGGGTCGATTTGTGAACATTGAGAAGCCACCCAAAATGTTCCAGAGACTTCATGGTCACCTCCAGGCTCACCCGACACAGGTGTTCCGATGGCGCCCTGACCAGAAGGTCGTCTAGATAGGGGATGACGGCATGTCCCTGCACATGCAGGAGAGCCATCATAGAGGCCATCACTTTTGTGAACACCCGCGGAGCCGAGGCTAGACCGAAAGGGAGAGCCACGAACTGGTAGTGTTCGTCCCCCACTGCGAATCTTAACCAGCGTTGATGAGCTGGTGCAATGGGCACGTGAAGGTAAGCGTCCCGGATATCTATGGACGCTAAGAAGTCCCCCTGTGACACAGCCGCTATCACGGAGCGCAGGGATTCCATGCGGAACTTCCGAACCAACACGTGACTGTTGAACAACTTGAGGTCCAGAACCGGGCGAAAAGAGCCGTCCTTCTTTGGGACGATAAAGAGGTTGGAGTAAAAACCCCGGAACCTCTCCCCGGGAGGCACTGGGACCACTACTCCGTCTCTGCGGAGACCCTCCAACACCAGATGAAAAGCCTGAGCCTTTTCTGGAGACGGGACCGATCGATGGAATCGGTGTGGGCCGGCTGAGACGTCAGCTCTATCCTGTAGCCTCTGGAGACTATATCTCGTACCCACTGATCTTGGACCTGGAGTAGCCATCTGTCCCGAAAAAGAGACAGGCGGCCCCCCACCTGTGGGGAAGCAGGATGAGAGAGCGAGTCATGCGGAAGTGGGTTTGGGGGTGGCAGCCGCTGCCCCCGCCGGTTTCTTCTGGCGACCCTTGGGACGCCACTGAGTAGAGGGCTTGTTCCCTCTGTCCGCACGGGCAGACGATGCTGATGGCTGTGAACTGGACCGAAAGGACCACTGTTTTGGGTTCCTCTTCACGGTATACCGTGGCTTAGGTTTATTCTGTGGAATCTTTGACTCCGCAGAATCCTTTATCAGCTTGTCCAGTTCGGTACCAAAAAGCCTGTCGCCAGAGAACGGAAGATTTTGCAAAATCTTCTTAGACGTGGCATCTGAGTCCCAAAGACGCAGCCACAATAACCTGCGGATCGCAATAGCGTTGGCCGAAGCCACAGCAGAGCGATTTGCAGTTTCCAGTACTGCCGTCCTGGCGTAATCTGCATAGGCCCTTGCTCTATCAGTAAGCGCCAGGACTTCTGAACTGGACCCTGTCAGGTCCGCGATACCATCCAAGCAGGAGGTGATCGCCTGCAGAGTCCAGACCGCGGCAAAATTAGGGGCAAATGAAGACCCCACAGCCTCATAAGAAGACTTGGCGAGTTGCTCGACCTGTCTATCAGTCGCATCCTTCAATGAGGAGCTATCAGAGGCAGAGAACAGAGAGCGTGCAGCAATCCTGGTCATGGAAGCTTCCACCTTAGGGGACTGCGACCACTCCTGAAGCACCTCCTCAGGGAAGGGGAAGCGATTGTCCTTGGATATACGGACATAACGCCGTCCAGGATGAATCCTGGGCGCTCTAACCACCCTTTCAAAGTTAGTGTGGTCCATAAAGGAACCACTTGGTCTAGCCTCCGGCCGCAGCCATTGGTAGACCTCCCTCGGGTGAACGTTCACCTCCTCAGGGGGTGTCACGAGACGCAGAGTCTCGTTGATGGAGGACACCAGATCCTCCACCCCCATCTGGTGGTTCTGACACGGACCCGAGTAATGAACCCCCATCATCCTCATCCCCCTCAGAGAGACCCTCCTCTTCAGAGAGTGTCTGGAGCTCGGGTGAATCCTCACGTCGAGTCCGCTTAAGGGGTCTCACAGTTGAGGCAGGGGACACCCTGGGGTAATGTGAAGGAGCCGCTGGATTTTCCAGTCTCCTGGTCAGTACCTCCAGGGATTGCGACATGGAGGACAGCTGGGATAACATAGATTCATTTATCTTGTTCTGTGTCTCCCATGGCCCTGGGCCCACATGGACCACAGGGTACAGCACCGAAGCTGCTGTCTCAGCAGTATCAGCCCGGGCCTCTGGGCGTCCACAGTTATTGCAGGACCCCTCCACCAGTGTCCCGTTGCATGTAGCACAGGTAGTGGTGTTACTGGCCGCCTTAGCAGCGTTCTTCCCAGCTGAGGACATTCCCACAGCAGGGGGGATAAGCCAATCTTTAAAGAAAAAACCGGTGCAACCGGCGGCTTACCGACCGCAGTAAAGCGGTGGAGGAAGCGGTGTGTGCGTGTGTGGCCTCCGCGAGTCTTCCTGTCTCCCCTGTAATGAGTGCAGCCGTGCACTTCAAGCAGATCCCAGCCGGGAAGTGAGGGGAAGATGGCCGCCGACAAATCAACTGTGGGCGGAGCCGAAAACACGCGGGAAGCCACACGCACGCCCATTAATGACGTCACCGCCTGGGCTGCTTCCATCTCCTCAGGCAGCCCCAGTAATGAAGGCGCCGAGGCCCGCAGCGCGGGAAAGTACCATGACACAAAACACAATACTAAGGCTGCAGACAAGGTCTGAAGCCGACAGCCGCAGCCCCTGTGAGACACAGGGCGGTCAGCCAGAGTGGCCCCAGCACGGGGTCCACCGCCAGAACCGCGGACCCGAGGGTTGCGCGCGGTCTGAGTGTCCCAACACATATAGTGCCGACACTACCCCCAGGCACACCGGAGACACACAAGGTGCCTCAGTGCCGGTCCGGTCTGTAAGCACCATTTAGGGAGGCCTCGGACGGGGGTGCAGCACCAGTCCGGTCTGTAAGCACCATTTAGGGAGGCCTCGGACTGGGCTGGCTCCAGTCCGGTCTGTAAGCACCATTTAGGGAGGCCTCGGACGGAGCGGAGCTGTGCAAGGCTCCAGTCTCCCACTTTCCAGAGCCCCCAAACAGGGATGGGAAGGAGTGCGACAGCGTACCGGGAGAACACAAAGTGTCCAGGCTCTAGGCCCTCCGGTACCTCGACCTGCGTGTTCCCTAAGGGTGAGCAGGGAGACTGCCGAAGGTCCCCGACCGGGACCATATTACCTTGTCTTCAGACGCCATCACGTAAGTAGTGAGAATGCAGTGAAGTGCAAGCAAAGCGTGTGATACCTCCGAGCACACTAAGTTAAAAACTGAGGATATTCCCTGCGGTAGGGGTTTATAAGCGGAGGGGGCGGTGTCTACAAACTTGTAGTACCTAGTGTGGCCTCCGGAGGGCAGTGCCCTTAACCCCATTGTCTGGGTCTCCCATTATGATGACCAGAAAAAAGTCAGTGAAACACAGCACACTCTGGTTTGGTTGCAAGTGAAGAATTTTTCGTTTATTTGTGAAGCATATGAGACAATTTGCGACAGTAGAGCTGATGTTTCGGCTACAGCATAGTAGCCTTTATCAAAGCGTTGCTAGTTTGTTACTTTGGTCAAGAGAACTTTCTAGTAGAGGAATGTTGTGGGAGGTAAGGTTCCGGTTGGTAGTCTGTTCTGACTGGGTCCCCTGGTCAGGAGTTTTTCTTAGGAGGTCTCTTTTACCGTTTTCCTCTGCTAGGTTGTTCCACTTGTCTATGCAAGTTTGTTGTGTGTCCCTCTGTGTTGGGTCAATGGACGGTCTGCAGCATTCTCATGCAAGCCACGGTGCCTGCCACTCCAGCCACAGCGCAGGAAGCGCTCCAGACCAGGGAACCGGTCAGAACAGACTACCAACCGGAACCTTACCTCCCACAACATTCCTCTACTAGAAAGTTCTCTTGACCAAAGTAACAAAACGCTTTAATAAAGGCTACTATGCTGTAGCCGAAACATCAGCTCTACTGTCGCAAATTGTCTCATATGCTGTACAAATAAACGAAAAAACCTTCACTTGCAACCAAACCAGAGTGTGCGGTGTTTCACTGACTTTATTCTTAATATTAGGGTATTCGTCTTGAATATTGAAGCTAATGCAAGTTAATAGGGAACTCGAATTTCCTTCTGGGGAATCTTCAAGACAAATATTCGCGTTTCCCATTGACTTGCATTAGGTTCAGTATTCGAGATGAATGTCCAAATAGTAAAAAAGTATTTGGTTAGAATAATCCGAATATTTCACTATTTGCTCCTCACTAGTGAGCAGGTAATGTCCACCTGCCTCATGATAGGAGACTCTCCTCCTATTTAATTAGTATTTTACATATTAAAAGGAAACGATTTCATCTCAGGACCTGCATTATGTAATGTAAATGTGACAAGTCCATGCTCAGTGATCCGGTAAATTATCTGCAATATTCAGCTCTTCTTATCCTTTCCATACTCACTTTCCTCCTGCATCCGGGCGAGGATCTGGACATCGGTGACATCGTTCAGCTTGTAACCGGACCCCACAGAGTCCTCATCCATCTCAGACGTACTGAGTTCACTGTCTACAGAGGACTGGGGGCTGACAGGGGCAGGGATCCGCTCCGAAGAGTTTTTATAGGACCCTAAAAAAAGCAACGACAATTACTGATGAGCTCAGATGTGCAAGGAAATAGCAAAATGGACAAGTCAGAAAGCATTGTACAGATACAATCACATCATGTTTTCAGCCTCCAATGTATCTCTTTATTATTATTATTATTTATTTATATAGCGCCATTATATTCCATAGCGCTTTACATGCTAAAAAGGGCAGACTAGGACAAGTAACATGGTAATATCTGAGAAAAAGCTTCAGATATTCAGATAACCTGCGCAAAAGTCATTGTGAATAGAGGGGGAGAAGGTGAGCTGTGACCTATTGTGATGGATTTTGTGCCTTCTGCTGTATATACATGTGTTCTACTTCTTTGTGTTTCTGACTGATGATAATAAGGAAACTGCTGAAAAGTCATCTAACAGAACAGAGAAGTGAATGTAGCATAAGACTTCAGATGTCAGCGTGAAAATTGCTTTGTGTTTTTTTTTTTAAATACAGATATGGGAAACTGAAAATCCATATGTAAAAAAAAATAAAGAAAATCATAAATACATCTAACTCCTTCACGACATCTGCCATACATGTACGGCACTGCGGGAAGTGCGTACCACAAACTACTGTGCATGTACAGCGCTGCAAAGTCAGTCACCGAGCTGAATCGTGCAGTGACCGAGTTAAGATGGATGCTGTCTCTAATACCAGACGATCCCTGCACATTGCCCCGGTAGTTAGTACTGAGTAGCTTTATAGGTAAGGAGGTTGCACATTAGGGGTAGTTGCAGATGATCCCAGGGGCAGACCTACCGTGATGCACCTGGTTTCAACTGCACCAGGGCCCCGACTGGCTAGGGAGCCCATCAAGCCTGCAGGGGGGCCCCCAGCCGACCCCCGTAACCCTATGTCAGAGGTGAGGTGGGTCAGGCAAGGGAAGCAGGAAGCTTCCTGCTTCCCTTGCCTGATCCCGCCCCTCCTCTCCTCTGCTGCACCCTGCATGCACTCGGCAGCGCGGCTCAGCAGGTAGGAGAGCCGTATCAATAATAACCGCCCCCCCGCCGACGGGCATCTGCACCCACCCCCCCTCCTCAACGACGGCCGCCAGCATCCCCCCAACCCCTCGCTCCTCAACGGCGGCCGCCAGCACCCCGCCCCATCAAACCCCCCCCACCCGCTCCTCAACATGGCTGCACCAGGGCCCTCTGGGCTCAAGGTCCGCCACTGGATGATCCAGAGACATTGTGCCTGGACCCAGTGTTTCCGGACCTGAGGGGGAGCCGGTGATCTTTATAGGTGAACCCAGCTGCCCTGTGCCCATGATCTGTGTTTGGAGGACGGTGGCTTTTCCCTGCATTCATCCACCAGGATCGCATCCGACTCCACAGCGCTGAATAGACACCCTGCGGAAAGTGGCCCGTCATATCGGTTTATGCTGTGGAGGGGAGACACTCAGGGGGCAGATGATTTCTGGAAATCCATCCACTGTGATTGTATTGGACAACACAGCGTTATGGACACGTTATGGATCGTGTGCAGGCAGCCTTAGCCAGATTAATAATAATAGCAAGGCTATATTCACACACACACAAAGTCAAGGGGTTTCACTTTTTGCCATGCAGACAGGGAATTTGTGATGTGATCCGGTTTTTTTTTTTTTCTAGAAAAGTGATCTGTTTTTCCCATCCACTTTTCCCATAGGAAAACCATTCTAAATGGTGAAAAAAATGCAAGACCCAAAACGCAGCAAAAACGGATCAAAAATGCACAGTGTGAACAGGTGATGTGTTCTCTGAAAAGCGGAGAAAAACGGATCAAAAAAAAAGATGCAAAAACGTGTGTGCGTGTGACTGTAGCTTCATGGCAGCACATTAGTAGGGATATCCACAATTACTTTACATTTTATACAAAGTGGTTTGGTTTAAATTTTTTTCTTTTTTCTACGAATAATAATGGCCTATTCACCAGACGACGTTCCTCAGCAGACGCTCTCCTTACGATTCAGGCAGTGAGGAAGATCCCACATTCCTCATCTAATGAGGACGGACCCCAGCAAGGCGCCCAAAGACTGAGGAAACCCCGTCACTTATTGATGGACTCCACTCCCTGCTATTCTGGAATTATGGGCAGCTCAGGAATCCAATTGCTCTCTACAAGCCTCACATTGACTTACGGTGGTCCAGATTAATTTGTATGCCCAGCAACTTCTCACCCAAATTCCCACATCATATTCCAGATGGACCCTGTAAATACTGCAGAAATTGTGACATTTTGGGGCATTGCGCTACATATAGGCATGGTGAGAAAAAAGAGAATTTTGTTTACGTACCGTAAATTCTTTTTTCTTTAATCATCAATGGGAGACCCAGACAATGGGGTTAAGGGCACTGCCCTCCGGAGGCCACACTAGGTACTACAAGTTTGTAGACACCGCCCCCTCCGCTTATAAACCCCCACCGCAGGGAATATCCTCAGTTTGGTCCATAAGCTGCGAGGAGACAAAATAACCACACCCGAAACCTCGGATAAGAAACCGTGAACAAAACGGTCCAACAACCCGGAATAAACTGTTCCAACTGGGAACAAGTCAAATGTGACAACATCCAACGGAACAACTGGGTGGGTGCTGGGTCTCCCATTGATGATTAAAGAAAAAAGAATTTACGGTACGTAAACAAAATTCTCTTTTTTCTGGTCATCATAATGGGAGACCCAGACAATGGGGATGTCCTAAAGCAATACCCCAGGGCGGGAAGAGTTCCTCAAAAGACGGATAACCATGGTCCCCCTCAAAGGTGGGCAACCGCCGCCTGGAGAACCCGCCTGCCCAAACTTGCATCCGCAGAGGCATGGGCATGCACCATATAGTGCTTAGAAAAAGTATGCAGGCTTGACCATGTGGCTGCCTGACACACCTGTAGAGCAGAAGCTCGATGTCGCAAAGCCCAGGAGGCACCGACAGCTCTGGTCGAGTGCGCCTTCAATCCCACCGGGAGAGGCAGACCGGAAGAACGGTAGGCCTCCTGAATGGGCACCTTGATCCATCTGGCCAAGGTTGATTTAGATGCCGCGGACCCCTTACAGCGACCCGCCGTAAGGATGAACAAGGAGTCCGACGTCCGGAATGAGGCAGTTCTGGACACATAAATGCGCACAGCCCTCACCAGATCCAGAGTGTGGAGGTCGCGCTCAACCTGATGAACGGGAGCGGGACAAAATGATGGAAGCACAATCTCTTGGTTCAGGTGAAAAGTGGACACCACCTTAGGCAAGAATTCTGGCCGTGGGCGTAACACCACCTTGTCTTGGTGAACCACCAGGAAGGGTGACTTGCACGAAAGTGCATCCAATTCTGAGACCCTTCTCAGAGACGTAATCGCCACCAAAAATACCACTTTCTGGGACAGACGAGAGAGGGAAATGTCTCTCAGCGGCTCAAACGGCGGTTTCTGCAATGCCGCCAGGACCATGTTAAGGTCCCAAGGGTCCAGTGGTCGCCTGTACGGCGGAACCACCCGAGACACCCCCTGCAGGAATTGCCGGACCTTCGGTTGGAGCGCTAAACGTCTGTCAAACAGCACAGACAGCGCTGACACTTGACCCTTCAGGGAGCTGAGGGATAGCCCCAATTCCAAGCCCGACTGTAAGAAAGCCAACAGGGTCGGAACAGACAAGGGCCAAGGAGACCGTCCACCAGAGGCACACCAGGAGAAAAAGATTTTCCACGTCCTGTGGTATATCTTTCGCGAAACAGGCTTCCTAGCCCGATTCATAGTGGCAACCACTGTAGGGGAAAAACCCCTGGATGTCAGCAGCCAGGCCTCAAGAGCCATGCAGTCAATCTGAGGGCCCTGGAATTGAGGTGGAAGAATGGGCCTTGCGCGAGTAGATCTGCGCGTTCTGGAAGGGCCCACCTGTGTCCGCCTGACAGTTGCCACAGGTCCGGATACCAGGACCTCCTGGGCCAATCTGGAGCCACTAGAATGGCTACCCTGCACTCCGTCCTGATCTTCCACAGCACCTTGGGAATCAGAGCTAGAGGCGGGAACACATACGGCAGATGGAATCTGGACCAACTCAGGACCAGGGCGTCTGCTCCCAGAGACTGGGAATCCCACGACCTCGCCATGTATTGCGGCACCTGATGATTCAGCCGCGAGGCCATCAGATCCACGTCCGGAGTGCCCCATCTGCTGCAGATGTCCCGGAAGACGTCTGGATGAAGAGACCACTCTCCGGCGTCCATCCCCTGCCGGCTCAGATAGTCGGCCTCCCAGTTTTCGACCCCTGGGATGTGAACTGCGGAGATCAGGCAGTTGTTGTCCTCCACCCAGGATAGGATGCGGTGGACTTCGGCCAGAGCCTGTGCACTCCTGGTTCCTCCTTGATGATTTATATAAGCGACGGCCGTCGCATTGTCGGACTGAACCCGAATGGGTCGTCCGGAGAGGAATTTCTGAAAAGCCAGGAGTGCCAGATAGACCGCCTTGATCTCCAGCACGTTGATCTGCAACGCCGACTCCGACTGAGTCCAGAGGCCTTGGGCCCTGTGGTGTAAGAACACCGCCCCCCAGCCCTTCAGACTGGCGTCGGTGGTCACCACTAACCATGACGGTTTGATGAAGGACCGGCCCCGAGATAGGTGACGTGGTTGTAGCCACCACTGCAGGGAATCCCTGGTCGGTTGGGAAAGGGTCACCAGCCGATTCAGAGATGTCGTCCTCTTGTCCCAACTGTGGAGGATCTCCAGCTGTAGAGGACGGAGGCGAAATTGTGCGAAAGGCACCGCCTCTATTGCTGCCACCATGCGCCCCACCAGCTTCATCAACACCCGCAGGGATGATTGTGGGGACAGGAGGATCTGTTGCACTCCTGAATGGATGGCCAGTTGTTTGGCCCGTGGTAGAGACACCAGGGCTGAGGCCGTGTTGAAGTCCATGCCCAGATATGTCAATGACTGGGTCGGAACCAGAGTTGACTTCTGAATATTGAGGAGCCAACCGAATTGTTCCAGAGACCTCATGGTCACATTCAGGCTCTCTTGACAAAAGTGTTCCGATGGCGCCCTGACCAGCAGGTCGTCGAGATAGGGAATGACGGTATGTCCCTGCACATGCAGGAGAGCCATCATAGAGGCCATCACTTTCGTGAACACCCGTGGAGCCGAGGCCAGGCCGAAAGGCAGCGCCACGAACTGGTAGTGTTCGTCCCCCACTGCGAACCTTAACCAGCGTTGATGAGCCGGCGCAATGGGCACGTGAAGGTAAGCGTCCCGAATATCTATGGACGCTAGGAAGTCCCCCTGTGACACAGCCGCGATTACGGAGCGCAGGGATTCCATGCGGAACTTCCGAACCAACACGTGGCGGTTGAACAACTTTAGGTCCAGAACCGGGCGAAAAGATCCATCCTTCTTTGGGACGATAAAGAGGTTGGAGTAAAAACCCCTGAACCTCTCCCCAGAAGGTACTGGGACCACAACTCCGTCCTTGCGGAGATTCTCCAACACCAGATGAAAAGCCTGAGCCTTTTCTGGGGACGGGACCGACCGATGGAATCGGTGCGCCGGCTGTGACGTCAGCTCTATCCTGTAACCTCTGGAGACTATGTCTCGTACCCACTGATCTTGGACTTGGAGCAGCCATCTGTCCCGAAAAAGAGACAGACGGCCCCCCACCTGTGGGGAGGTAGGATGAGAGAGCGAGTCATGCGGAAGCGGGTTTGGGGGTGGCAGCCGCTGCCCCCGCCCGCTTCTTCTGGCGACCCTTGGGGCGCCACTGAGTAGAGGGCTTGCTCCCTCTGTCCGCTCGGGCAGACGATGCTGAAGGTTGTGAACTGGACCGAAAGGACCACTGTTTAGGGTTCCTCTTTTACGGTATACCGTGGCTTAGGTTTATTCTGTGGGATCTTTGACTCCGTGTAAGAAAGATCTCTACCAACTTGAGGGATATTTAAAAAGGTGAAAACTTTATTAAATTTCTTTAAAATAGTGTGAAACCCATTACAAAGGACAAACAATATATACAAATATAAATACAATTATTCTGAACCATGAAAGGATCATATTATATCAAGGACAATGCATAGAATGTTGCATTACTGTTATGTTTGATTCTTTTCTTAGACACTTTTGGCTTTTCTTACAAGATAAAAATAAAAAATACATTTATGGTATTCTTATATAGTGGTCAGTTGATGTCTCATTGACCCTATAGGTAATAAACAATGGGGTATTTTTTATCTCGATAGTGCAGAGTCAAACAGATATTATACAGTATAGTCCAACTTAACTCAACAAAGACTGGAGAGAAGTTGATGTCCTTGTGCCTTTCAGGATAGGTCCAGATATGTGAACATTAAAATAAGGATTATTACTCCAGGCTTGACGCGTTTCGCCTCTATATTTTGGAAGAGGCTCATCAGAAGAAAAAGGAGCTGGCATACACAGTCTGCCTGTCACTGGAGTCTCGAGGGTAATGTTATAGATTATGGACCTCACGAGAAACGTTCTCAATCGAAACGCTGGGATTTGGATGCCTGTTGTTTTTGTCCCAGGTGACTACGTACTCCAGACCAGGATATTATATCCCAAGTGATAAATGGGAAAATAGAAGCATCCTGACAACATAAGGGCAGATAGTCTTCATCATCAGGTTAGGAGCTGGCTTTCATAACCATTATATCCAGTGCAAACAGAGTCCAGCCAGGACTCTGTTTGCACTGGATATAATGGTTATGAAAGCCAGCTCCTAACCTGATGATGAAGACTATCTGCCCTTATGTTGTCAGGATGCTTCTATTTTCCCATTTATCACTTGGGATATAATATCCTGGTCTGGAGTACGTAGTCACCTGGGACAAAAACAACAGGCATCCAAATCCCAGCGTTTCGATTGAGAACGTTTCTCGTGAGGTCCATAATCTATAACATTACCCTCGAGACTCCAGTGACAGGCAGACTGTGTATGCCAGCTCCTTTTTCTTCTGATGAGCCTCTTCCAAAATATAGAGGCGAAACGCGTCAAGCCTGGAGTAATAATCCTTATTTTAATGTTCACATATCTGGACCTATCCTGAAAGGCACAAGGACATCAACTTCTCTCCAGTCTTTGTTGAGTTAAGTTGGACTATACTGTATAATATCTGTTTGACTCTGCACTATCGAGATAAAAAATACCCCATTGTTTATTACCTATAGGGTCAATGAGACATCAACTGACCACTATATAAGAATACCATAAATGTATTTTTTATTTTTATCTTGTAAGAAAAGCCAAAAGTGTCTAAGAAAAGAATCAAACATAACAGTAATGCAACATTCTATGCATTGTCCTTGATATAATATGATCCTTTCATGGTTCAGAATAATTGTATTTATATTTGTATATATTGTTTGTCCTTTGTAATGGGTTTCACACTATTTTAAAGAAATTTAATAAAGTTTTCACCTTTTTAAATATCCCTCAAGTTGGTAGAGATCTTTCTTACACTTTAATAACTAAACTACCTCCTAATCATTTGACAAAGTTTTTTGTAAAAATGGATCTTTGACTCCGCAGAATCCTTTATCAACTTGTCCAGTTCGGTACCAAAAAGCCTGTCGTCAGAGAACGGAAGATTTTGCAAAATCTTCTTGGACGTGGCATCTGAGTCCCATAGACGCAGCCACAACAATCTGCGGATCGCTATAGCATTGGCCGAAGCCACAGCAGAGCGATTTGCAGTTTCCAGTGTTGCCGTTCTAGCGTAGTCCGCATAGGCCCTTGCTCTATCAGTGAGTGCCAGGACTTCTGAGCTGGACCCTGCCAGGTCAGCGATACCGTCCAAGCAGGAGGTGATCGCCTGCAGAGTCCAGACCGCGGCAAAATTAGGGGCAAATGAAGACCCCACAGCCTCATAAGAAGACTTGGCGAGTTGCTCGACCTGTCTATCAGTAGCGTCCTTCAATGAGGAGCTATCAGAGGCAGAGAAGAGGGAGCGTGCCGCAATCCTGGTCATGGAAGCATCCACCTTAGGGGACTGCGACCACTCCTGAAGCACCTCCTCAGGGAAGGGGAAGCGATTGTCCTTAGATTTACGGACATAACGCCGGCCAGGATGAATCCTGGGAGCTCTAATCACCCTTCCGAAGTTAGTGTGATCCAGAAAGGAGCCACTTGGTCTAGCCTCCGGCCGCAGCCATTGGTAGGCTTCGGGTGAACGGTCACCTCCTCAGGGGGTGTCACGAGACGTAAAGTCTCGTTGATGGAGGACACCAGATCCTCCACCCCCTCTGGTGGTTCTGACACGGACCCGAGTAATGAACCCCCATCATCCTCGTCCCCCTCAGAGAGACCTTCCTCCTCAGAGAGTGTCTGGGGCTCGGGTGAATCCTCACGTCGAGTCCGCTTAAGGGGTCTCACAGTTGAGGCAGGGGACACCCGGGGATAATATGAAGGAGCAGCTGGGTTTTCCAGCCTCCTGGTTAGTACCTCCAGGGATTGCGACATGGAGGACAGCTGGGATAACATAGATTCATTTATCTTGTTCTGTGTCTCCCATGGCCCTGGGCCCACCTGGACCACAGGATATAGCACCGGAGCTGCTGTCTCCCTTGCAGTCTCAGCCCGTGCCTCTGGGCGTCCGCAGTTATTGCAGGACCCCTCAACCAGTGTCCCGTTGCACGTAGCACAGGCAGTGGTGTTACTTGCCACCTTAGCAGCGCTCCTCCCAGCTGAGGACATCCCTACAGCAGGGGGAATAAGCCAATCTTTAAAGAAGGAACCGGTACAACCGGCGGCTTACCAACCGCAGTAAAGCGGTGGAGGAAGCAGTGTGTGCGAGTGTGGCCCCCGCGAGGTTTTCCGGTCTCCCCTGAATTGAGTGCAGCCGTGCACTCCAAGCAGATCCCAGCCGGGAAGTGAAGGGAAAGATGGCCGCCGACAGACTAACTGTGGGCGGAGCCGAAAACACGCGGGAGCACACACGCACGCCCATTACTGACGTCACCGCCTGGGCTGCTTCCATCTCCTCAGGCAGCCTCAGTAATGAAGGCGCCGAGGCCCGCAGCGCGGGAAAGTACCGTGACACAAAACACAATACTAATGGCTGCAGACAAAAGTCTGTAGCCGACAGCCGCAGCCCCTGTGAGACACAGGGCGGTCAGCCAGAGTGGCCCCAGCACGGGGTCCACCGCCAGAACCGCGGACCCGAGGGTACGCGCGGTCTGAGTGTCCCAACACATATAGTGCCGACACTACCCCCAGGCACACCGGAGACACATAAGGTGCCTCAGTGCCGGTCCGGTCTGTAAGCACCATTTAGGGAGGCCTCGGACGGGGGTGCAGCACCAGTCCGGTCTGTAAGCACCATTTAGGGAGGCCTCGGACTGGGCTGGCTCCAGTCCGGTCTGTAAGCACCATTTAGGGAGGCCTCGGACGGAGCGGAGCTGTGCAAGGCTCCATACTCCCACTACCCAGAGCCCCCAAACAGGGATGGGAAGGAGTGCGACAGCGTACCGGGAGGACACGCAGTGTCCAGGCTCTAGGCCCTCCGGTACCTCGACCTGCGTGTTCCCTAAGGGTGAGCAGGGAGACTGCCGAAGGTCCCCGACCGGGACCATATTACCTTGTCTTCAGACGCCATCACGAAAGTTGTGAGGATGCAGTGAAGTGCAAGCAATGCGTGTGATACCTCCGAGCACACTAAGTTAAAAACTGAGGATATTCCCTGCGGTGGGGGTTTATAAGCGGAGGGGGCGGTGTCTACAAACTTGTAGTACCTAGTGTGGCCTCCGGAGGGCAGTGCCCTTAACCCCATTGTCTGGGTCTCCCATTATGATGACCAGAAAACCAGAGCTTCAGTAATACTAATATCAGTAATACTAATAGTAATACGGCCTATCAGTATTCTACAAGGACACCACTGAAGAAATCCAAAAAATGGTATATTATAGTGATAATGTGCAGCGTCCTCCCCGAGATCATCCCAACTATGATCATCTATATAAAACTTGGCCGAGACATACAACCTGTGCGAGAATATCCCAGGGTATACCCAGATTTAGGGTTCATGAAGGGAGGGGACACCCAGATTGACCCTCCCGAATGGTCCCATGGGCAGGGGTGAGTGGGATTTGGTACCCCCACCGCAGGATAAGGGGTATCACCTCTATGTAGATAGCTTTTACACTGGCATCCCACTTTTCAAGTCCCAGAGGTACAGCTGCATGAGGCAAAAAAATACAATCAGAAAGGCCTCCCCAAGACACCAACTGGGCATCTGCTGAGAAATGGCGAGAGCAGAGGCCAATATAGTGACAACATGAAGGTGGGCAAGGATAAGAACAAGAGGGATGTCTGCATCTTGACCACAGCTCACTTGTCACTGTCCAAGGTACCACATATGAAGTCCCAAAGACAGATAGTATTCCGGAGTATAATAAATTTATGCACCAGCGGACAAAGACAGAACAGGGCTCCCCCGCAATAACAACATATGAGCCCGTTACAGGTCAAGAGCTCATCAAAATGCACAATTCCCTCGCTTTGAAGGCGAGAACATGGCCCCATACCTCAGACACATCCATTACACAGTACATAGCAGGGACACATATATAAGATTATCCCAGCACAGGAGATGTGGTATGATCAGACCATGTCCCTGTACAGTCAGACACATCCATTACACAGTACATAGCAGGGACACATATATAAGATTATCTCAGCACAGGAGATGTGGTATGATCAGACCATATTCCTGTATGGTGAGACACAGCCATTACACAGTACATAGCAGGGACACATATATAAGATTATCTCAGCACAGGAGATGTGGTATGATCAGACCATATTCCTGTATGGTGAGACACAGCCATTACACAGTACATAGCAGGGACACATATATAAGATTATCTCACCACAGAAACAGTTTCTTTAAACATACAATTGTGGAAATTCTTATTATTCCAAGATCAATTGATTAAAATGACCTTTATTTGTGGGAAAACGCCTTTAACAAAGCTTCTGATTTAAACAGTAGTTAATTTTGTGATGACACATTCCCTTTAAGGGCATGTACATGTGACCATTATCTTGATGAGACCCACTATCCCCAATTTTAGAGATCCTGACTGCAGAAAGACTGTTTACTGCCCTAACCCTGTACATTCGGTGGGTACCTGGGGGCATGTGCCCCCCAGACCGGGCCCCAGCAGCAATCTGTAAGAAGGTCGAGGTGCAGCGGTGGGTGATGGGCTCTTATAGAAATGATTATGTGATTATTAGCATATGCTGGCATGAGTCAGGTCATGAGATCTGATAAAGATTTTAATAGTATGAAGCTACACCTTGTTCTTTAATTATCTTGTGTCATTAAACATGTAAAACATACAACCCAGCAGCCTTCCTCCACCGAGAACACAAGGCTATATATAACAACTGTGGCACTTGACTTTGAATATAGGAAAAGTAGCCGGTAATGCATTGTATCTGGGCCCGTGCCAGGTCCAGCCCTGCTTTGTGTTACAAGTAACGTGATAGTCCAAGGCTTGTGCCCGGCCAAAAATATTCTTCTGTTTGGAAAATAATGTGTCTCTCAGGAAACCAGAGAGGCAGCGAGTTATAGCAGGGTCCGGGGTGTAATCACAACACACCAATGTCTATACACAGATGGGTACAGCTGAAAAACACCAAATAAGACAACATAGCATAGTGCAGGAAATCTCTACAGGAAGACAGCTGGAAATCCATTACCAACTACCCGACCCTCACAGCGCCAATCTCAGGACCCGCACAAACCATACACATAATGGTGACCGTCAGAGGTCTACGATCCACTCAATAATTCATGTATTCTGGACTAGGGAAGCTGTAAAGTGCAGGAGGATGAATGAGCTAGAGAGCAGTCACCAGGTCGGGGGTGACCAGGGGTGTCCTTACTTCATTCCTGCTGCTCTGTTTTATCCACCATACAATTCCAAGAGATCTTGGCCTTGTTATAGTGCAAATTGTCATGGTCTTTCCAAGGGAAACTCACAGGGTAATTATGGACAGAAGCCTAAAGATACAATATGCCAACCATGCCGCTTCAGGGAAAAGCCAATCAAATCACCACCTACCCTGGCCATATGCCATCAATGCGTGCGCAGAGGACTTATAAAATTGAAACGTTACGTAATAGTATAGCATCATCTCCTGCCGCTAGAAATACTAAAGACAATAGGTACAAATGTTTTATATCTTAGAAACACATGACAGCCTTCACCATGTCTGGTTGATGTATTAATGGCGTATTCTATTCCAGTGATGGCAATCGCACCATTTCATGGCCTGTGCCAGAGACCTGCAACCTCAAACTCTTGTGAGCTCAAATACCCAACATGTCCAAACAGCAGCCGTCGCTGTCAAGGAATCTGACAACAGCTGGAGAGCCAGGGGGTGCTCATCCACATCAGGTTTGGTGGGCAGGGGAGGAGGGATGGCTGCTAACAAATGAAGGAGACATTCAGCTGGTTTAGGCAGCCCCCGTTGTGTTTCTCTGCACATCACCACTCCCAGCCCCCTGGCTGTGCAGAGAACTGCACCCAACCCCATGTACTTGAAATGAACCTTTTAGGAGTATAGAGCAAATGCACCAAGACGCAAAGGAGAAACAGTGCCGCACCCCTCATTTATAGAGATGGTGGGCACCACATAGGTTAATGGACTCTGCCAGCACAGAGTGACTGTTCAAACCAAGCACAGTTGCTCGGTGCACCACGTTGAGGCCAAACAGTAAATTGCTATTTCCTACATGCTTTGTTTTCTCTCAATCTTTACCTTTAACTCTTGTTTGATTGACAGTTCTGGCTTCATAGAGGCAGAGATCTCAAGAGCGTGCCATGGTGCACCGAGTGCCTGTACCTAGTATGAACAGTCATTCTATGCGGACAGTCCCTTTAATTACATGCCATAACTTTACAAACTATGTAAACCCCTATAAGTGGTTCATTATGGTTGTTAGTGGGTGATCATTAAGAGACTGCACATGAGGTTTGATCAATATGTAAGGGTAAGGTGGATACATTTTTGGTCAGCTCACAAACTGTAAGGTCACACATTGATACAATGGCGCTACATTTAATACAGAATCCCCCAACCCCCCTCTACATCAGACCGTCATCCATCGCAGACATCTCTATATTACTCACCTGTGCTACTCGGCAGAACCAGCTGCCTCACAACCGGAGGTCTCCCAAGGGTGGAGGAGGGCGAGCTAAGCCCACTGTTATATGGGCTCCCACTAGGATTGGGGTTGTAAGAGTTGGCGTAGCTGGAAGGGCTATAGGGAATGCTGTACATACTCTGCCTCTTGCTGGCTGGAAGACAAAATATTCAACAGAGAAGTTATGATATACATGACATGTATACCTACGAATTATACTAGATCATATTTACAGAAAAATCATATCATGCTCCATATTGCTCACGTGGGCAGCTAACCACTCATACAGACCAAAAGGGACGCAGCAAACACACTGCAGCTCTTATATATACATTTATCCTTACATTTGCGCTGCCCAAACCACAAGCAACATGAACCAGACTCCGGCTGCAGGACTGTAGTTAGATATTTCAGGACTGCAGCATTTCAGAAAACACTTTGACATGTCGACTATCTGAGCAGTCTGAGGAGGGTCACCACCAATAAACTCCATGATTAAGACTAGCGCTTAGACGAAATGCGTCGGTTGCTATAACAAGCACTTTCCAGCCTCTGAGCCGTCTCCCCATCCACTCTTCCCCCCTCTGTGCTCTCTCCTGTGAGCCATCTCCCCGTGTGCTCTTCCCCCTGTCCACTCTATCTCCCTTCTGCTGTCTTCTCCTCCTCTGTGCTTTCTCCTTTGAGCTGTCGCCCCCCCACACGTGCATTCACCCCTCTCCCTGTGCGCTCTCAGCCCCCCCTGTGCCTCCCCTGTGGCCCCTCTCCATGTGCACTCTCGGCCCTGCTGTGACTCCATTGTTGCCCCTCTGCGTGCGCTCCACCCCCCGTGCTGCCTGCACTCCATATCACAGCTGGGTAGAAGGGTGGTACAGGGCATGTGATGAGTGACGTACATTGGCAGAGCCAGGGCCAGGTGGAGCTTATCGCTGTTGGTGGTGTACCGGTTGCGTTCGGCAGTTCCAGGCATCAGTTTCGGGTTTGCGTTGGGTCCGGTTGTTGGTGGCTGGCGGTAGTGTGCTAGGGGCCACTACTGCTCGCGGGTAGCATATTTGCACACCCATCACTTAGGTGTGCAAATATGGCTGCGGCGGAAGTGGAAGTTGCGTGACATTAGGACAGAAGAGGATGGTGGACGGGACACCATGATTATGTAAGTAGATAATGAATCTGTGGGGTCACGTCCTCTTCCTCAAGCATTGCTGGGGCTGATGTAATAACACCAGAAACTGCCACATTTTTGGCACAATTGCATCTTATACAAGGATTTTCCACTTATTATCTCCAGAGATCTGCTGGAAAAAGCTTGATGAATCGGTCCATTAACATTTACACACAAATGTAACTCTTTTTCCTCGTCTATTTTAGAATTATCTTCTATCCTTTAATTTCATTATATAACAAGTTTTACTATAAAATACAAGGCATCGACTATTGTGGGATTTGGCTGAAGAGCAGCACGTACAAAATGTTCAATGTGCCCCAGATTTTCTAGAAGACAATGTGTAAACAGATGGCGTTCTCAGAAACACGTAAAGAAAGCATTGAAAGGAAGACAGACAATAAAGAACCTGTTTGTACAGTTCAGTTTATGCTGCATCCATGTCTACACATAGGAGTAACCGCATGAGACTGCATGTGCCTGGTCCACTCTCTGCCCTGTGCCTGGTCCACTCTCTGCCCTGTGCCTGGTCCACTCTCTGCCCTGTGCCTGGTCCACTCTCTGCCCTGTGCCTGGTCCACTCTCTGCCCTGTGCCTGGTCCACTCTCTGCCCTGTGCCTGGTCCATGTCCACTGCCTGGTCCTAGGAGCATGCTAAGATATACAACATAATCTTGCAACACCAGGGCTGTGGAGTCGGTAAATCAAACCTCCGACTCCGACTCATTTGACTCCGACTCCTTCAGTCATGGCTCGTTTTTAAGTGATAAAATTATTGTAGATCAATGGTAACATTAGGCTTTAACCATTATAATGGCATAATAATCAAGATATTTAGATAGAACATAATAATAAATCATAATAATAATATTCAGCACATTCTGCATTGAACTACTATTATATATTTTAGGAGTCTGAGTCGGAACATTTTCTACCGACTCAGACTCCACCAAAATGGGCAGCGACTCCGACTCCACAGCCCTGTGCAACACCCACGTTTCCTAGTTTCTACACACTCCTTACTTCTCTTCCCAGCCTATGCACAGGCTCACAGACACAAGAATAGAGCTGAAATGCAATCTGTCAGTGGGTTTTTGCTATGTAATCTGAGGACCGCATGCTGTAAGTGTTAACAGAGCATTCAGCCATGTCTCTCTTGTAAAGGTCTGTGGTGTTATTTCAATAGAGGGGGAGAGGAGGGCACCACTAATAAATTATAACAGGGATCACTATGCATTACAAGGCAAATTTATTGAGAGTGAGAAAGGAAGAAGTATGCAAAGACACGTGATACATCCTAAATGGTACACGATTTTATACATTTTGCACTCAAATACTGAAAAAGACAAAGGCCACACACAATTAAAAACATTTAAAAGGGTATCAAAGGGAGTCAGATGAAACCATAATGACAATAGTATAAGAATCTTTAAGAGGCATGCGTATAGATAGCAATACAACAGTTAAAAGCAGGATGATTAGATAGTATCACACAACTTTCAGTAAAGAGTGTGTCTCTGTGGTGTTATTTGCAATGATTTTTTAGCAGCAGTAGCTTATCATTGCAGTGACTAGCTAGCTTGTACCATGTCTGACATGCCCCCTCCTTTGATTGGCACCTCACCATTACTATACAATGTCTTTAGAGAGCCTGGTGTGGGCGGAGGCAGCTAGCAGCACGGTGGCTGAGTGGTTAGCACTGTATATGGTGGCTCCGTGGTTAGCGCTGCACAGTGGCTCCGTGGTTAGCGCTGCACAGTGGCTCCGTGGTTAGCGCTGCACAGTGGCTCCGTGGTTAGCGCTGCACAGTGGCTCCGTGGTTAGCGCTGCACAGTGGCTCCGTGGTTAGCGCTGCACAGTGGCTCCGTGGTTAGCGCTGCACAGTGGCTCCGTGGTTAGCGCTGCACAGTGGCTCCGTGGTTAGCGCTGCACAGTGGCTCCGTGGTTAGCGCTGCACAGTGGCTCCGTGGTTAGCGCTGCACAGTGGCTCCGTGGTTAGCGCTGCACAGTGGCTCCGTGGTTAGCGCTGCACAGTGGCTCCGTGGTTAGCGCTGCACAGTGGCTCCGTGGTTAGCGCTGCACAGTGGCTCCGTGGTTAGCGCTGCACAGTGGCTCCGTGGTTAGCGCTGCACAGTGGCTCCGTGGTTAGCGCTGCACAGTGGCTCCGTGGTTAGCGCTGCACAGTGGCTCCATGGTTAGCGCTGCACATTGGCTCAGTGGTTAGCGCTGCACGGTGGCTCAGTGGTTAGCGCTGCACGGTGGCTCAGTGGTTAGCGCTGCACGGTGGCTCAGTGGTTAGCGCTGCACGGTGGCTCAGTGGTTAGCGCTGCACGGTGGCTCAGTGGTTAGCGCTGCACGGTGTCTCAGTGGTTAGCGCTGCACGGTGGCTCAGTGGTTAGCGCTGCACGGTGGCTCAGTGGTTAGCACTGTAGGGTGGCTCAGTGGTTAGCACTGCACGGTGGCTCAGTGGTTAGCACTGCACAGTGGCTCAGTGGTTAGCACTGCACGGTGGCTCAGTGGTTAGCACTGCAGTCTGGCAGCACTAAGATCCTGGGTTTAGATACCACCAGGGACAAGATCTGCAAGCAGTTTGCATGTTCTCTCCGTGTTTTCCTCCCACATTCCAAAGACATACTGATAGAGAATTTACATTGTGAGCCCCAATGGGGACAGTGATGATGTATGTAAAGTGCTGTGGAATTAATAGCACTATACAAGTGAATAAATATTATCTCAGCCCTGCTGATTTGCTAAATCTAAAAAAGAGAATTTTGTTTACGTACCGTAAATTCTTTTTTCTTGAATCATCAATGGGAGACCCAGACAATGGGGTTTAGGGCGCTGCCCTCCGGAGGTCACACTAGGTACTACAAGTTTGTAGCACCGCCTCCTCCGCTTATAAACCCCCACCGTAGGAGACATCCTCAGTTTAGTCCATAAGCTGCGAGGAGAAATAAACCACACCCGAAACATCGGGAAGAATGCCGTGCACAGACGGTGTAACAACCCGGAAACACTGTCTCAACAGAGAACAGATCAAATGCAAACATGCAACAGAACAACTGGGTGGGTGCTGGGTCTCCCATTGATGATTCAAGAAAAAAGAATTTACGGTACGTAAACAAAATTCTCTTTTTTCTGATCATCATAATGGGAGACCCAGACAATGGGGATGTCCTAAAGCAATACCCCAGGGCGGGAAGAGTTCCTCAACAAGACGGATAACACATGGTTCCCTTTTTAAAGGTGGGCAACCGCCGCCTGGAGAACCCGCCTGCCCAAACTCGCATCCGCAGAGGCATGGGCATGCACCATATAGTGCTTAGAGAAAGTGTGCAGGCTGGACCAAGTGGCCGCTTGACACACCTGTAGAGCAGAAGCTCGATGTCGCAAGGCCCAAGAGGCACCTACAGCTCTAGTAGAGTGTGCCTTCAACCCCACCGGGAGAGGCAAACCAGAAGACCGGTAAGCCTCCTGAATGGGAGCCTTGATCCATCTGGCCAAGGTCGACTTTGAAGCCGCGGACCCCTTACAGCGACCCATCGTGAGGACAAATAAGGAATCCGAACTCCTAAAGGAGGCGGTCCTGGACACATAAATGCGTACAGCTCTCACGAGATCCAGAGTATGGAGGTCGCGCTCAACCTGATGAACGGGAGCGGGGCAAAATGATGGGAGAACAATCTCCTGGTTCAAGTGGAATGTTGAAACCACCTTCGGCAAAAATTCAGGCCGTGGGCGCAACACCACCTTGTCCTGGTGAACCACCAGAAAGGGTGACTTGCACGAAAGTGCAGCCAATTCTGAGACCCTTCTCAGAGACGTAATCGCCACCAGAAAGACCACCTTCTGGGACAGACGAGAGAGAGAGATGTCTCTTAGTGGCTCGAACGGCGGTTTCTGCAATGCCGCTAGGACCATGTTGAGGTCCCAAGGGTCCAGGGGCCGCCTGTAGGGCGGAACCACCCGAGACACCCCCTGCAGAAATTGGCGGACCTTCGGGAGGAGCGCCAAGCGCCTGTCAAATAGCACGGAAAGTGCTGATACTTGACCTTTCAGAGAGCCAAGGGATAATCCCAACTCCAAACCCGACTGTAGGAAGGCCAACAATGTCGGAATAGACAACGGCCACGGTGAGCGACCACCAGATGCACACCAGGTAAAAAAGATTTTCCACGTTCTGTGGTATATCTTCCTGGAAACAGGTTTCCTTGCCCGATTCATAGTGGCAACCACTGTAGGAGAGAAACCTCTGGATGTCAGCAGCCAGGCCTCAAGAGCCATGCAGTCAATCTGAGGGCCCTGGAATTGAGGTGGAAGAATGGACCTTGCGCGAGAAGATCTGCGCGCTCTGGAAGAGCCCACCGGTGTCCGCCTGACAGTTGCCACAGGTCCGGGTACCAGGACCTCCTGGGCCAATCTGGAGCCACTAGAATGGCTACTCTGCATTCCGTCCTGATCTTCCACAGGACCCTGGGAATCAGAGCTAGAGGCGGGAACACATATGGCAGCTGGAAGCTGGACCAACTCAGGATCAGGGCATCCGCCCCCAGAGACTGAGGATCCCATGATCTCGCCACGTATTGGGGCACCTGATGATTCAGCCGTGAGGCCATCAGATCCACGTCCGGAGTGCCCCATCTGCCGCAGATGTCCCGGAAGACGTCTGGATGAAGGGACCACTCTCCGGCGTCCATCCCCTGTCGGCTCAGATAGTCGGCCTCCCAGTTCTCGACCCCTGGGATGTGAACTGCGGAGATCAGGCAGCCGTTTTCCTCCACCCAAGCTAGAATGCGGTGGACTTCGGTGAGGGCCTGAGCACTTCTGGTCCCTCCCTGATGATTTATGTAGGCGACGGCCGTCGCATTGTCGGACTGTACCCGAATGGGTTGTCCTGACAGGAATTTCTGAAACGCCAGGAGCGCCAGATAGACCGCCTTGATCTCCAGCACGTTGATCTGCAACGCCGACTCCGACTGAGTCCAGAGGCCTTGAGCCCTGTGGTGCAAGAACACCGCACCCCAGCCCTTCAGACTGGCGTCGGTGGTCACCACTAACCATGACGGTTTTAGGAAGGACCGTCCCCGTGACAGATGATGTGGCTGTAGCCACCACTGTAAGGAATCCCTGGTTGGTTGTGACAGCGTCACCAGCCGATTCAAAGAAATCGTCCTCTTGTCCCATCTGCGAAGAATCTCCAGCTGGAGAGGACGGAGGCGAAACTGTGCGAACGGCACCGCCTCTATCGCCGCTACCATGCGACCCACCAGTCTCATCAATACCCGTAGGGATGACTGTGGAGACAGGAGGACATTCTGCACTCCTGATTGGATCGCAAGCTGCTTGGCTTGAGGTAGGGACACCAGGGCCGAGTCCGTGTGGAAGTCCATGCCCAGATATGTCAATGACTGGGTCGGAACCAGGGTCGACTTTTGAATGTTGATAAGCCAC
Organism: Allobates femoralis; assembly: GCA_033576535.1. Classification (NCBI taxonomy): domain Eukaryota; kingdom Metazoa; phylum Chordata; class Amphibia; order Anura; family Aromobatidae; genus Allobates; species Allobates femoralis. The sequence continues at coordinate 79,350,503 of JARQOC010000003.1, read as the reverse complement.
CCGAACCGTTCCAGGGACTTCATGGTCACCTCCAGGCTCACCCGACAAAGGTCTTCCGATGGCGCCCTGACCAACAGGTCGTCCAAATAGGGTATGACGGCGTGTCCCTGCGCATGCAGGAGAGCCATCATGGAGGCCATCACCTTTGTGAACACCCGTGGTGCTGAGGCTAGCCCGAATGGCAGTGCCACAAATTGGAAGTGCTCTTCCCCCACTGCGAATCTCAACCAGCGCTGATGAGCTGGTGCAATGGGGACGTGAAGGTAAGCGTCCCTGATATCGATGGACGCTAGGAAGTCTCCCTGTGACACAGCCGCGATCACTGAGCGCAGGGATTCCATGCGGAACTTCCGAACCAACACGTGACGGTTGAACAACTTGAGGTCCAACACCGGGCGAAAAGAGCCGTCCTTCTTTGGGACAATAAAGAGGTTGGAGTAAAAACCCCTGAACCTCTCTTCCGTGGGCACAGGGACCACCACTCCGTCTCTGCGGAGTCCCTCCAACACCAGGTGAAAAGCCTGAGCCTTTTCTGGGGATGGAACCGACCGATGGAATCGGTGTATTGGTCGTGACGTCAGCTCTATCCTGTAACCTCTTGAGACTACGTCTCGAACCCACTGATCGTGAATGTGAAGAAGCCACTTGTCCTGAAAGCGGGACAGGCGGCCCCCCACCTGTGGGGAGGCAGGATGAGAGAGCGAGTCATGTCGAGGCGGGCTTGGGGGTGGCAGCCGCTGCCCCCGCCGGCTTTTTCTGACGACTCTTGGAACGCCACTGAGTAGCAGGCTTGCCCCCTCGGTCAGAGCGAGTGGACGCCGTTGATGACTGTGAACCGGAGCGAAAGGACCACTGCTTAGGGTTCCTTTTCACGGTGTACCGTGGCTTAGGCTTGTTCTGCGGTATCTTAGACTCAGCAGAATCCTTTATCAATTTGTCCAGTTCGGTGCCAAAAAGCCTGTCACCAGCGAACGGAAGATTTTGTAAAATCTTCTTAGATGTGGCATCTGAGTCCCAAAGACGCAGCCACAACAGCCTGCGGATCGCAATTGCATTGGCCGAGGCCACAGCAGAGCGAGTGGCAGTTTCCAAAGATGCCGTCCTGGCATAGTCCGCATAGGCCCTTGCTCTCTCAGTGAGAGCCAGGACCTCTGGACTGGACCTAGCTAGATCAGTGATACCATCCAAACAGATAGTAATCGCTTGTAGGGTCCAGACCGCGGCAAAATTAGGGGCAAATGAAGACCCCACAGCCTCATAGGAAGACTTGGCGAGTTGCTCGACCTGTCTATCAGTAGCATCCTTCAACGAGGAGCTATCAGAGGCAGAAAACAAGGAGCGCGCAGCAATCCTAGTCATGGAAGCATCCACCTTGGGGGACTGCGACCATTCCTGGAGCGCCTCCTGGGGAAAGGGAAAGCGATTGTCCTTAGTTTTACGGACATAACGCCGCCCAGGATGCAACCTGGGAGCTTTAATCACCCTTCCGAAATTAGTGTGGTCCATGAAGGAGCCACTTGGTCTAGCCTCTGGCCGCAGCCATTGGTATATCTCCTTGGGGTGTACAGTCACCTCCTCAGGAGGAGTGACAAGACGCAATGTCTCATTGATGGAGGACACCAGATCCTCCACCCCATCTGGAGGTTCAGACATAGACCCAAGAGTAGAACCCCCATCATCTTCCTCACCATCAGAGGAACGCTCCTCCTCAGAGAGAGTCTGGAGCTCAGGAGAAGCCTCACGGGCTCGCTTAGGGGGTCTTACAGCAGAAGTAAGAGACACCCGGGGGTAACTCAGAGGAGTAGCTGGGTTCTCCAGTCTCCTATGCAGTGCCTCCAGGGTTTGCGACATGGAGGACATCTGGGACAGCAGAGATTCATTAATCTTATTCTGCGTTTCCCATGGCCCTGGGATCACCTGAACCTCAGGGTATAATCCCGGATGTGCAGACTCAGTAGTAGCAGACCGGGCCTCTGGGCGTCCGCAGTTATTGCAGGACCCCTCCACCAGTGTCCCGTTGCATGTAGCGCAGGTAACGGTGACCACTGCCGCCTTAGCAGCATGCTTCCCAACTGAGGACATCTCCACAGTGAGGGGAATATAAGCCAAAGTTCACAAACAAACCGGGAATCCCGGTGGCTTACCGACCGCAGTAAAGCGGTAGGAGGAAGCGGTGTGTGTGTGTGACCTCCGCGAGTTCCGGTCTCCCTTGCAAGTGCAGACACGCGCTGCAGCCAGATCCCAGCCGGGAAGTGAGGGAGAAGATGGCCGCCGACAGTGAAGATGTGGGCGGAGCCAGGAACACGCGGGAAGAACACACAACACGCCCAGCGGTGATGTCACCAT
>JARQOC010000003.1:79320746-79348057 GCA_033576535.1 Allobates femoralis | reverse complement strand
TTCATGGTTATCACATTAGCAGTCATAGAACTACAAGTTGCTTAAACTGACATTGACCTTTTAATAATGTCACCCCAATTCCCCGATACACAAGGACACTCAACCGAGCATGAAAGGCTTAACGCTCTGCCATTCAGAAATCCAAGATGCAAGATCATTCTGTCCACCAAGACCTGCTGCGGAGGAAGAGCATCGCCAAACCCTTACATTAGAGATTGCCCATGGATCCCACCAAAACCAGTGTGCTGCCCACAAGAAGGGGACATAGCGCCGAGCAGCATGGAAGTGTGTGATCTGACCCCATTCACTACGTTGTGTAGTTGAGGGGCTCAAAGCGAAGATACCCCCTGAATTCATGAGGAGGTCCAGGCCTAACTGCAGTCTTCAACACGAAATGGTGCCTGGAACATCACCAACCTATGGTGACCCCAAGATCACTGCCTGGTGTGGGTGGACAGAGATTTGGCAATGCAGCCAAATTTTTAATTACAGGTCAGATAAATATTGAGATTCCATAAGGTGCAGCTCTGCGGTTGGGTTACATCTGCATAAGTGGGGGTGTAATTATTTCTTCATAGAATCATCATAGTGTACGAGCATCAGAAGTACAAACATAAGACCAGGACCGTGCTGTGTGCACCAGGATCAGGAGCGCTACATCCATCTTACATGGGACTGAATTGAGACTGGAAGTGAGAAGACCCCGTATCTTACATCATTGCTTTTTGATGTAAATGACAGCAGACTGGGGCTCTATTCTTGTGAATGCAGTCAGGACTCCTTGGGATCAAAAATCAAGAGGGTTTGAAAAGGAACCCAGGATGTCCGTGTGTACACCCAGTGCCTCCTCGTCCTGTTCACACACACCATCACTCTTTAAGGAAGCCATGTGCCCCTTATACTAACCAAACTGCAGATTTTATGTCAAGAGCATAAAATTAAAATATTAAAAGGGAGTTTCCAACACTGATTGTTCTGATTATATTAAGTGCCTTAAAGTCCACCTGTCACACGTTTTGGTGGTTCTAAACCCTGCCCAACACCTTTAACATGATGTAATTGGGATTCCGGTAACCCCTTTATATCCCCAGAAATACCCTGCATACTTCAGAAAACGACATTTAATCTGTCCCACGCCATATGCTAAATACTTGTTTGGGTCATATGGGGGTCTGCACATTATAGTCAACACGGTCCCTGCCGAGTGTGTGCAAGTGGACGACCTCACTATATCATCCACACAATTCACAAGTTTCGCGCCGATGCAGTCGCGCCTCACTGTGCCCTATTGAAGACGACATGGAGCGGGGCAGTGCTGACCGCAATCTGCAGACCCCCATATGACTCAAACAAGAAATTAGCATATGGCGCAGGACAGAATAAAACTAATTTTCTAAGGTATGAAGGGGATGTCTGGGGATATAAAGGGGTTACAGGAACCCTAATTACATCATGTTAAAAGGTGGTGGGCAGAGTTTACAACCCCCAAAACTGGTGACAAATTCCCTTTAATGTAGGTCAGTGATCCAGCTCCAGCATTTCTACATCCAATATTCAGATTTGGATGGTCCTCGATCGTTCCTGTCCAATGATTACAGACCCGACGGTGCTTAGTGATCCTACACTCTTTGGCTGCTCAGTTAAGTGCATGAGCACTGGATCCTGTATGTAAGGCGGTCTAAGAAACGTGCACCCCCAGTAGGATAGGTGGACAGAGCCTGCATGCTGCAGCTAGGACACGCGTGTGCCCTGCATGCTGCAGCTAGCACACGCGTGTGCCCTGCATGCTGCAGCTAGCACACGCGTGTGCCCTGCATGCTGCAGCTAGCACACGCGTGTGCCCTGCATGCTGCAGCTAGCACACGCGTGTGCCCTGCATGCTGCAGCTAGCACACGCGTGTGCCCTGCATGCTGCAGCTAGCACACGCGTGTGCCCTGCATGCTGCAGCTAGCACACGCGTGTGCCCTGCATGCTGCAGCTAGCACACGCGTGTGCCCTGCATGCTGCAACTAGCACATGCGTGTGCCCTGCATGCTGCAGCTAGGACATGCGTGTGCCCTGCATGCTGCAGCTAGGACATGCGTGTGCCCTGCATGCTGCAGGTAGCTCATGCGTGTGCCATGCATGCTGCAGATCGGACATGCGTGTGCCCTGCATGCTGCAGATCGGACATGTGTGTGCCATGCATGCTGCAGATCGGACATGCGTGTGCCATGCATGCTGCAGATCGGGCATGCGTGTACCATGCATGCTGCAGATCGGGCATGCGTGTACCAAGCATGCTTTGAGCATGGCGAGAATGTGTGATCCACATCTGTGAGACATAACAGAGTGCAGATGCCCTCTCTAGCAGGAGACAGGGATTGGGCAAGTGTGTACAGCGATGCCAGCAGAAGGAAGCGTTTCAGTCTTTGAGGCAAAATGTCCAGCACAGATGGATGAACTTTTGGTAAATATATTATATGGTTTGAAATGTGAATATAAGTTACAACTTTGCTTGATTAGTTCTGGAAAAACCCTATAAGACATTTCACAACACTGCCATACATGTCCCAACATTACAATACCAACAGGTGAACAATAGGATATTACCACAATCCTGTTATAAAGAGCGATCATAGTCTGTGCAAAGGAGACCATTAGGGCAAGAACTTCACAAGTCTAAGTGTATTGTATGGGAGTGCTGGACATGAAAATCTAAGTACGACAACCCACAATAACTGCATGTGGCAGGAATGTCGGGATTCATAGGAGCAGGACGCTCCATGCCTGCGCTGTTCACGTTCAGCAGACATCTATAAATGGAAGAGCCATGTGCACTGCCAAGATAGTTCACGCTGACGACAAGGGATTACAATATATCCATCGTGTTGGCCGTGTTTAGCAGACTGAGGCCGCACTCGCAATACGTAGGATGTGTGCTGTGTATTATGTCACTGCTACAAACAACAGAGCACTTTGTAGGGACAGTGAACACAGAGGCGGCCAATGATAGATGTGGTTTTGGGCTATATACACCAACATACTAGATGATGACGTGGACCCATGGACCCACCACTCAGAATTGTCAGAATGCTCACTACCTCCCAGATTATTAAGATTTCTGCAACAAAAACTATTCTTGTCTAGTTTTAGGATAGACACAAAAACAAACAAATACAACAACAACAACAGCTTTGTTCCCCTCATAGAATTGAGTTTATGAAGCCGGGTGTATGTGTCCTGGCTTCAGAGAGGTTCACAGCGCATGATCACAAGTGTGGATGACTTCCGGTCACGCACAGCACGTCTCTCTGAAGCCAGGACACATACACCCGGGGTTAGAGAAGGTCCTAAGCCGTGCACTTGTGTGGCTTTGTGTAGGGCTGGAGAGGACGCAGGCTCTTGTAAAGTATGTTATCACTCCCAAAGGAGCGTGATGACATACTATGTGGGCCGACTAGTCAGGGAACCAACGAATCCCAACTAGTCAAAGCCCTAATTAGCATGGCATGAACGGTCTTTAGAAATACCTTTTCCAAATGTCTGTTTATGTGTGCAAATAGATGAAGGGACTGTTAGGTAGAGATTATGGGATTACTCCATATCCTAGGTGCATTACTCTACATTTATCAACTTTAATCTTCATGTGCCAAGTGTTTGCCCATTCAGGTACATCCAGAAGGATGCAAGTTTAAAAAGGGAATTTGTCACCAGGTTTATGCTCCCCAATCTGAGAGCAACATGAAATGGAGGCAGAGACCCAAATCCAGTGCTGGGTCACTTACTGGGATTCTTACTGTACACTTTTTTTTGTATTTTTGAGCACGATACAGCGCATTTGCAGATTGGTAGGTGTCTCAAGACCCAAACCTCATCTATTACCCAAAACACTTGTCACATATGTGCTCCTACATGAGAGAGGATACAGAGTGGTGTATGCGCTCAACAGAAAGTCTACGAGCCCCCACATCGCTCCCTCCGCACACACACACAGGCGGAGCACCTCTGCTTTCTGAGCAGCACAAAAGTGACAAGTGTTTTAAGTGAATCTTATGGGTCTTAGGACCTGAACCCCACTGATCCGCAGATGTAACATATTAAAAAATCAAAGTGTAAGAAGCGTTTCAGTAGACCAACACGTTAAAGCACAACTCCAGCCTTTCTTATTGCATCGCTGGAGTGGTACTTTAAATCTAATTTACCTTCCCGTCTTTTACTCACCTGCTGCAGTCTTCATTTGCTTCCAGCATAGCTCTGATCGGTCTACAGTGTTTTGGAGGTCAGTATTGAATTAATCTCTACGAGAGCCTCGTTGTGGTCATCATAGAGATGCATTTGGGATCTTTTGACATAATTCAATTTGCGGCCAGTCAGAAGCTATGGACACAAGATGGCGCTGAGGTACCGGAGTGGCGTCAGAAGGAAAGTACAGACAGGGAGCTTAGATTTGAAGCCCCACGCCAGTAACCCCCCCCCCCCCAAAAAAAACCAAACCTGCTGTAGTGGTGCCTTAAGTAAGTGTCACTAATGACTCAATGTCAGACCCCCTCTCTCTGCCTTGGTATCCCAACTTCAGCTTTTGTTCCCAGTGTCAGAAATATTATGGTTATGTGTATAAAGGTTGCTGGTAATCCGGCTCCACTTATTATCCCCTTCTTTATCTTTGGATCATAGGACTCTCTTCTTTAGGTACCGAGAAGGGGGATGACTCCACTAATGGACCAAGTCTGGCAGTCAGACCCTTCATCAGGTGCTGATACAAAGCAGGGCTAGGAGGTCAGTAAGCCAAAGGTTGGCAACTAAACATCTTTATGTCCCTGGACAATCCCTTTAAATCTTCAGTGATCTTTTTTAGTAGCATGTAAATGGCCAGGTTCACTGATTATTCCAATAAATATGACATGAATGTCCTTTCGCTTCTGTGTCTCGCCATCATTGAGCTGACATCATATGACACCACTATACTGTGAAATAAACCACCCCTGGGAGGACCATCAATAAACCACACACAGGGACACCTCATACAGCGACAGCTATCAGGACGGATGGTTTATGTACATCTACAATGAAAAGGCTTTACATTAGCTCATAAATAACAGATCAGAAATGCTGATGTCAATGACTCAGGCCCCGGATGTCGTCCATTAGGATAACACTTACCGGATGAGATTACAAGTATCATTTACAGCATCTCAAGACGGGTCATAACCGGAACCCCTGACAAACAAGAGTCATAGGGGGTCATGGATGCCAGGCATCATCACAAGGGGCCACATATCACCCAACTCTACATAACTGCTACAGAGGTAACATAAATCCTCATACAGGACCCATGGAGGGGGGACACTAAGTACATAGCAGGTGGAGGAGGGTGATCACAATGGCTGCAGGGTGGTCACCACGTGATGTAGTATAGGGCGCCGATATGGAGATGCAAAAATGAAAATATTCATTTTACACTTTTTTTTTTTTTGACAGCAGGGTCAAATCTAATAGACTGGAGAGAAAAAATAAAAAGAAGCATGAGAAGATAAATATAGAACCCGCCTGATGTGTAGAATGACACATTCAGGGCGATCAGAAGTGGCAGGACTAAAGCATTGACCTGGGGAAAGTAGAATAAAATACCTACAAGGTACAACCAACACATGGCCGGGGAGAATAGTGACAGGCAGCTGTCAGGTGTACGACTGACAGCCATCCTGTGTCTAAGACCAGCCTTAGGAAATGGTCCAGGATAATAAAGGAGGATTGAGCATTGCAATCAGGTGTATGGGCCACACAAATTCACCCCAAATTGGGCCAATAGAAAGGTCCATTGATTAGGGAAGATCACTAGCGACAGGCACATCAGATGCTATATACTAGATAAAGGACTGTGAGAATATTACACTCTTGTATGTAATTGTGACAGCGTAGCGATGCCTCTACAATGACTGCACACCGGAGCACCGGACTGGCATGAGTCCGGCCGCCATCTCTGCTCTCCTAATTATTACTGTATCCACATGAACTAGGTATACATCAAGTCATATCCAAATCTGAGAATGTGACCCAACTTCCACCCGCAGAGGATGAACTGGACACAAGTTCTCTGCCCCTCTGTGCCCTCCTAATCTGGCTGATGGGGGTCAAAAACACTACTAATCCTATTTACTTCCTTTTAAGCTTGTGTATTTACAAATTCTGCATAAGCGGTAAAGAGTAGATACACATCCAGCATTAAAATTCTCCACAAACTCTGAACACAAGTGTCATTTACAGCAAGTATAGGATGAAGGAAAAAAAGCAAACTTAAAGGGATCCTGTCACCCCCAAATCACCTCATAAGCTATTAAAAGATGTCCCTAGAGCATATTATCACTTATCCTACACTCCTTTTAGCTCCTAAATACATCTATTGAAAATGTAGATAAACGTTATTAAACTACCTCATTAGCGATGTTAATGAGTGGCTACTGTATTCAGTCACCCAGGCAGGCTCTCCTCTTCCTAATATCACGCCTCAATAGGCGTAATCTTCAACTCACATTCAAATGTGCGCCTCCCCGCTCTCCTATTCCGGCGGGGCTGCAGTGCGGCTGTATGACGCGAATCGCGTCATTTCCGGCTTCGGGTGACGTGTGTTTACCCACGTCTCTCTGTTATGCCTCCAGCACGCATGCGCAGTGCGGGGCTTGAAGCTAAAAGAGCGGTGCGGGTGTACACATCACCCGAAGCCGGAAATGACGCGATTCGCGTCATACAGCCGCACTGCAGCCCGGCCGGAATAGGAGAGCGGGGAGGCGCGCATTTGAATCAGAGTTGAAGATCACGCCTATTGAGGCGTGATATTAGGAATAGGGAGAGCCTGGGTGACTATGCATACAGTAGCCACTCATTAACATACCTAATGAGTGAGTTTATTAACGTTTATCTACATTTTTAATAGATGCATTTAGGAGCTAAAAGGAGTGTAGGGTAAGTGTTAATATGCTCTAGGGACAGCTTTTAATAGTTTATGAGGTGTTTTGGGGGTGACAGGATCCCTTTAATGCTTAAATGAGTACACTCCGCTCACTACACGAGGGTATCATCAGTCCACTGAGCTCACAAGTAGGATTGATCCATTAGGCTATAATCTAAAGACCCCATTACACGGGCCGACATCGTTTACAATGCCGCTGATACGTCACGGGTTTGGAGTTGTACCGGCGCCATCTTTAGGATGTTGTCACGTGTAATGGTGGGTTTACACACACCAACTTATCTGTCCAACTTCTAACCAATTTGCTGGTTGCAGTGAAATCATGGACACATTGCTCCATTTTGTGGCTGTGTACAAATGTAACAATGTGTCCATGATTTCACTGCAACCAGCAAGTTGGTCAGAAGTTGGACAGATAAGTTGGTGTGTGTAAACCCACCATCACACCGCGAATCAACAACGATAAGTTGGTGGATCGTTCATCACAGGTTTGAGAACATGATCTCAAACCTGACGATCAACGATCCACGAACCTGGTAGATCGTTGTGTGTGACACCGCAATAACAATGTCATGGACGACTTCACCCATTGACACCAATGAACATTGATCCTTCACAGGGTTTGCGAACGATCCCTGCTCACAACTTTGTTGGCGAGTCGTCCACGATATCACGTCGTGTGACAACTCACCAATGATGTCAAAATGATGTCTGCAACAACCGCATGCCCACTAATTGTTGCAGACATCATTCCAACGTCGCACCGTGTAACGGTATCTTAAAGCAGCCTCACATCAGTGATTCTTTCAATGGCGGCAGATGCGGCAGTTTTGCCACATCTGCCACGTCACGGCTCACTTGTGGCAAGACTCAGTTCAGACCAATTCATTCTCTATGGGACTTGCAGTCGTGTGCGGCACTTGTGGTTTTTCCAGATACCGCAAATCTGGCACTTGCGGCAAAAAAAAACCCAAACTATTTTTTCACTTGCCGCAACTGCCGGATCAAGCAAAACTGCAAGTGCTGCACATGACCACAATTCCCATAGGGAATAAATGGGGCTTGCTGCAAGTGAGCCGTGACATGGCAAAACTGCCGGATATGCCACGACTGTACAAATACGCTGATGTGAAAGCAGCCCAACTCATTTAGGCTGGTTGACCAAGATGGGACAGAAGTTAGTAACAGAATAAGCAATAGCTTCCATATAGATGTCGCTCAGCCAGTCCCGGCAAGCACCGCCAGACCCTGCGTACAGGAATTAAACAGTATATCTACAAAGCATCTTGGCCCTAGTGCACAAGACCTGTGATTGGCTGCAGGAGTCACATGTTGTGGACGTGACATCACTGTTGGAGCACGGTAAACGCAGACTGGAGGGCGAGCAAGAGCGTATTTTCATTTTTTAATGCAGTGTTCCCCAACTCCAGCCCTCAGGACCCACCAACAGTGCAGGTTTTTCGGATTTCCTTAGTATTGGAATCATCAACAGTGCAGGAGATTAATCTAATTTCCTGCAAAACTAAGGAAACCCTGAAAACATGCAGTGTTGGTGGATCTTGAGGACTGGAGTTGGGGAGCACTGTTAACACATAACAAGTCTGTGGCCCAACTCTGGATGACTCCAATGAATGGACTACAAATATAGATATAGGGAAAACAGTAAGGCCGGCTCCACACCACTGGTTTTCAGGGCCGGGGCTGTCCGGTGAGAACAGCCACCGCAATTTCAGCACCTGGAGAGCTCCACAGCTGAAATATCAGCACCGTGCAAGCTGCTGTGCTGAAATTTCAGCACTGGACTGCGGCACAGACGATTCCGGCACAAAACAGGATCAGAGGGCAGATTTGCCCTCTGGTTCTGTTTGCCCGGGGCTGTCAGGTTATGTCCGGTGCTTCCTGCAAAACACCGGACATAACCTGATAGGCGAAAAGCGTGGTGTGAAGCCGGCCTAAGACTTGCACTGATCGTTGCTCTTCTATGATCTGACCAGCCAGAGGTTGTCAGTGAGGGCTGTGCATACATCATATAAGAAGAACAGGACGGTTTGTGGAGGTGAAGTGGTACTAGTCTTTTACTACCATTAGAAAGCCACGCTTACCCCTTACCTGACATGATAAAGGGGGTCTATAACGCCATGTAATAAATACAGCAAACACATCCATAACATTCAGCCTGAGCTGTTTCAATGTGTGTGCTTGTAAAGCCAAAACCATGAGCCAGGGCATAGGTTGTTATATGTGCAATAGGAGCACGTTCACACTGTGGCTATTTCACAAAGAGAGGAAAACACAGAATAAGCATAGACCCTATAATAAGCGAATAGTACGTAAATAATAGAGAGATTGGTTAACAGTTTGATCAAAAAGCGTAAAAGCTGTCCCACCGCGACAAGGTGTGCCCACCAGGACAGTCCTACGCTAGTATTCAAACCTAATCTTGTGTCCGTGACATTATGAATGAGGGCAGACATCAATTATGTCTTTTAGGATTGCTACTTTCAACAGGCGGCACTAGAGTTAGTCTATGTCCTCACTGAATAGACAATTTGAGGGCAAAGAAGGACGAGAACCAACGGCAGCCTCCAGTGAAGGTACTGCTACTATTTACTTACTATATAGGGCAGTGTTCCCCAACTCCAGGCCTCAAGGGCCGCCAACAGTGCATGCTGTAAGGATTTCCTTAGTATTGCACATGGGTTGGAATGATCACCAGTGCAGTGGGTTTGTGAGTAATGAGGACTGGAATTGAGGAACTCTGCTATAGGGAATAAGTAGGTGAATATTATCCCTTATAAACAAGCTGCAGAGAGGCCACCACCCACAATGGAGCACAGGTGACACTGTCCACAACCCTCAGCACTGGAGTCTCCTCCATGGCTCACCCACAACTTACCCCCCGCCCCCCACATTTGTTATTAAATTACAGTGCCCATAACTATTTCCTATCACTACAAGACCATGTTCTCGAAATAGGTGGGATACGCACACAACGGCATACCTTTACGAGTGGAACTCAGTGAAAGTCACACAAGTTGCGGTCACATAAAGGCTGACTGCAAATTCCTCTATTCTGCAGAAGTAGAAATAAAAAAAAAGTTGTTGCATCTGACCTTGCAGCGACTGCAGCTTTTCAATTGAGTCAGCAGCACAGACTTGGCACTGGGGGACAGAGGGACGCCGGGCACTACCTGCTGTCTATAGTGATCGGACGCCATTAGACAGAGCAGAACAGCCCTAAGAAACCACGGTCTGTCCTGTTGCCACCACAACATTGTAATCTGTTAATGCAGCAGGGAAGGCCTTGTATGTCCATGTGTGTGTGTGTGTGTGTGTATATATATATATGTGTATATATCAGGCAGCGATCAAAATTAAAGAAAAAAGTGGACTTATATTCGTCTGTGTGGCACAATGTTTCAGTAACCTGACCCTCCTCAAGTTTGACGAAGGCCAGTTTGGCCGAAACGTTGTGCCACACAGACTAATAGAAGTCCACTTTTTTTGCTTGGAGGTTCATTCAGTTGTTTAATGTTGTAGAAAAAAAGCAGATCACAGACATGGCTCAAAACTAAAGTCATTTCAAATGGCTTTAAGAAACACTAAAGGAAATCAAGATAAAAAATGTGGTAGTCAGTAAGGATACCTTTTTTCAGACCAAGCAGAGGGAAAAATTATGGAATCACTCAATTCTGAGGAAAAAATTAAGGAATTATCCTGTAAATTCTCATTCCCAAAACTAACACCTGCATCATGTAAGATCTGCTCATTAGTCTGCATCTAAAAAAGGAGTGATCACACCTTGGAGAGCTGTTGCACCAAGTGGACTGACATGAATCATGGCTCCAACACGAGAGATGTCAATTGAAACAAAGGAGAGGATTATCAAACTCTTAAAAGATCGTAAATCAACACACAATGTTGCAAAAGATGTTGGTTGTTCACAGTCAGCTGTGCCTAAAATCTGGACCAAATACAAACAACACGGGAAGGTTGTTAAAGGGAAACATACTGGTACACCAAGGAAGACATCAAAGAGTCAAGACTGGAAAGTTAAAGCAATATGTCTCCAAAACCGGAAATGCACAACAAAACAAATGAGGAACGAATGGGAGGAAACTGGAGTCAATGTCTGTGACCGAACTGTAAGAAAGGAAATCGTACTTACATACAGAAAAGCTAAACGAAAGCCATCATTAACACCTAAACAGAAAAGACTGGATTACTTACCGGTAATCTCGTTTTATGGAGCCACGACAGCACCCACTGGAGAGAGGGATCCGCCCCCAGGGACAGGAAACCTGCAGATAAAAAGGGGGCGGTCCCCTCGCCTCCTCAGTTTGTTTACAGAGCACGAGAGGAACCGCCAAATTAATAAACATGCCAACACAAGCAAAAATGCAGTTAACCACCACCACTAAAGCAACCAGGAAGAGGTGCAACAAGCAAACAGGGGGGGAAGTGAGTGGGTGCTGTCGTGGCTCCATAAAACGAGATTACCGGTAAGTAATCCAGTCTTTTCTTCACGCCACGACAGCACCCACTGGAGAGACTTGCAGAGAAATCAACCCCAGGGAGGGACCACCAGGCCGAGTACAGATCCCCTGAACACCAAGGCAGAAGGTAAGGTGAGGACCAGCCCACGATGGTGGAAAATAGGTGCAAGGCGAAGACCAGGAACCGGCCTAACATACGAACCAACCAGGCACCAGATCCCGTGCCTCCCAGGAGAAAGCCATAGCCTGAGCGGAACGGGTACGAACTCCAGGCAGAGGACGAATGCTTGTAGCAGCCATCTGCGAAGACCCTGAAATGAGAAAACCACAACACACCGCACTACCTCCCAGTCGGCGGCCCACCCAATAGGGAAGGACCAAGACGAACCTCTGAAGCAAGGAACAGAACCCCCCCAGGAACCTGGGAACGGGAAAAACAAAGGAATGAGAACACACAGCCGACTACCAGGGAAGGCAGAACCACCCACAGAAGGGACGAGGTACCAGGCAACAAAAAACAGGCCCTCAGGGAAACCAGAAAAGGACAGGCGGGACTAAGGGAAAGGGCCTGAACAGACCACCCCACCAAACAGAAGAAACACCCCCAAGCAGGAACGACCGGAGGGAAGGCACACCTGGATCAGAGTCCAAGACTCAAAGAGGCAACCGGAAGAGGCAACGAAGGCCAGACCGGAACCCCCCAGGGGGGTATACTAGCACGATGCACCAGGGCACTATGGATGAAGCATACTAACCAACAACCCTGAAGAACTTGCCCCACTCAAGAAACTAAAATGGCCAAAATGTGGAACACAGGAGAACCAGACCGTCGGAAAATCCCAAGAAGGTCCGACACACGTAGCCAGACCGCGAGTAGCGGAGTCCTAACCAGGCAGCCGCCAGGCCGGAAAAAGGTAACCGCCCCTGTCATGCAAGAGCAATGCCAGCGGAGGCTGACCCCTCACTTGAGGATGACAGAAGGGGCCCAGACACAACAGGATCGGACAGATGGCAGCAGACATGGGACCGAACCACCAACCACAGCCGCCAAGGCCAGAAGGAACAAGACTGTCACGTAACCAAAGAGGCGCAGCCCAATCGGCAGGAGGCCCAGAGGGGAAAAACGTCCCTCCCCGAATGAGGTACTAGGGAACCCACTATGGGAGACCACGAAGCCAGGATGCAGGAGAACCGCCGCAGGCAAACAGGCGGACACGGCTGCACGCCCAAGCGGAAACCAAGGTTACCTCCGGGAGACCCCCAAAAAGCCACGATGCGACGAAAACTCAAATCCACAGAGTCCAGTTCCCCTAATGGAAGCGTGTAGACTCAGAAAAAGCCGCTGAGAACACCCACGCCCCCGAAGTGCAGGGCAGACAAGGAAGAGATGGGACGGGCAATGCAAGGAATGCAACAGCCATACAGACGCGAGGCCAGGACCGAGGCCTGCCCCAAGGAACCCAAGACAACCGAAGACGAGAGGACTCCACCGGAGGCCATGCCATCTGTAGAAGAAAATGGAGGAAGGCATGACACAAGCCGCCAAAACTCCAACCGGGGAGAGGAACCACCGAAACAGCAAAGGACCACCGACCCCGAGCCAACAGAGAGACCAAAGGCCCCCCAACCCACGGGGCCAGCACCCACGACCAGAACAGACTTCGGAGAACCCCCCAGGGCACCCCCTGGAAGGCCCAACAGGGCCGACCACCAGGACAGGGACTGCACAACCCGGCCCAGAAGGAACGACCGTGAAGCCACCTCCGAAGAGGAGAGGCAACCCGAAGAACTGCGTAGGAGAACCTGGGAATGGGACAGAGTCCACAGTACCCCGGGATACCGGACAACAGGGACCCCAACCGGGAGACAACCTCCTGCAGGGACCCACCAGGGCGGCGAAAGCCACCTGAACCCCCCAGAAAGTAACAACTTTCTGGCTATCGTGAGAAGGCATAGCAGTCCGACAGAGCCGAGGAGAAGCCTAGGAAGAACCGGCGAACACGAGGAAGGAACCTGGACCAGGCCCCACAGACCATACCATGGCACGACCAAGACTACGAGGCCCAGTAGCAAACAATCCAGCCAAGCATGACCCCCCTGAGCACATCAGTCAGCCAAGCGCCCCTAGAGGGGAACGAAGTACGGAGGCAAGGTCCACCCAGAGCTGCAGCGTGCCCTCCTACGAGGAAACACACAAGTGCAGAATCACAAGGGCGACTGAAAAACACCACCTCCTCCACGGAGGTGAACACCTGAGGGCCCCGAAGACCAACTTAAGTGCGACCACCGGAATGACAAAACAGACTACGACAACGACCCTGAAAGCCATGGAAAGGCAGGATGAACGGCCAGATGGGAATAGGACGGCATCAAATCCCTAACGGCCCGAAGCAACCAGGAACCAGAAGCAACCGCAGAACTGCACGGAGCGTAGCGTGCCCACCTGAGTAGAGAATAGGGCACACCTCTCCGGGTGGCCCGGGACTGGTGTCCCCTGGCTACCGATTACCCGGCAGAGCCAACCGATTCCAAGTAACCCCGCAACAGCGGAAAAAAGGCAGACACTGTCTTAAAGCAATAACCGGCCAAGAAGAACACTCAGGGCTGGAAGCCAGGAAGAAAGGGGAAAAAAAAACCCCACCATCAGGCCCCCGGGATCTCCATAAGGAACCACTACTCCAACCGACCCTAGATTTCAGAGCTAAGGGCCTGAAGTCATGAAGGAAAAAGGAGGGGAAGTCCATACACTGAACCAGGAAGAAAATGAGCCCACTCCAGTGATAGTCCGGAGGAACCCCGTATGGTTCCTACCGCAAAACTACTGGTCGAACGGTCAGCGTCCGAACGCTCACCCGTAACACGCAAGAGGAGGCAGGAATCCCATATTCCCGGCAGCCGCCCTGGAGCGGACATCAACTAGAGCCCTGCCAACAAGGACTCACCCCCTCAACAATGCGCCGAACCAGGCCCAGGCCTGCGTGGCCCCACTCCAGCGCTACATCCAAGAGCACATCTAGCTGAATTGGATAAGCCTGCTGACCTCGCTGCCAGGTGCAGGGAAACAGCCCCAGGAGGCAGCACCCCCATGAAACAATGGGACCGAGGACCATAAGGTGACTCGAAACACCCCCGTATGGATTTGAGTCTCCAGGTGCCAAGCCACACCAGCCAAGAGCTTGCCGTACACGTAGCTGAAACAGGACACCCCCGTATGGAGTTGAGTCTCCAGGTGCCAAGCCACACCAGCCAAGAGCTAGCCGCACACGTAGCTGAAACAGGACACCCCCGTATGGAGTTGAGTCTCCAGGTGCCAAGCCACACCAGCCAAGAGCTAGCCGCACACGTGGCTGAAACAGCAGGCATAAAGGCCCCTATGCCGGTCACACTTTTCGTTTTTTTTTTTTTTTTTTTTTGTGTAGCAGGAGCACCATAGCCCTACAGAGCAGAAAGGACCGGAATCCCCCATACGAAGGAGGAATGCGTGGAAGGGAAGGCCACTGCCGAAACCCCGTTAGGCACCTTCAACCCGGCACGCAACACAGCAGCGGCACGGGTAGCCTCCCCCTTGTATTCCAACAGAAGTCAAGCAATAGCCCATATTGACAAAGGGAAACAGAACCTCCCCTGAGGATGACAAGGGGATATAAACGAGCAAGAGCCCAGAATACCATCCGTAGAGGAGACCAGAGCCCACTCCTCGCCCAATGGCTAGTGGCCCACGGTCGCCAGGGCACGAGGTCTGCCAGGGGGAGAGCCTGTGGCCAGCATGTGCCATCCATAGATAATGGCTTGGATGACCTGTACAGCATAGTATCTGAACCCACAGCCACAGCTGGGTGTATGGGGCACGGTGCAGATGATGCATGGGTCCTGCCACAGCAGCCTCGCTCTGGTTGTGACGGAATGGGCACCACTCCCGAGGGAGGGTAGACCCCATGAAGCCCCCGTCTAAAATCCGCAGCCACAGCACCCCGGCTAAGTATAGGCGTCCGGCAGTGGCAGACAACAAAGAGCACATCTCATAAAGGCCACAGAACACGTAACCAACACCCCCCTAGGCGTTGTAACCGAAGAGGGGGCGACAGAGAGAAGGGGGTAGCTTCAATAGGCAGAGCCCATTACACTCACCTAGGAAAGCTCAAGGCCGGCACCGGAATGAAGAGGTAAAGACTCCATCTGGTCAGATGACGGACCAGGCTTAGCACCACGCTCCTTGGACCGCCCGTAGAAATGGCCTCCCATCCAGCTGGGTCGGACATCCGTCCGTGAGTGCCCCTCCGATGATCCAGGCGTCCAGGTGAGGCCTCCAGGCTCCAGCACCGCAGGTTGCGAGTCTTCCCGCCCTCCAGGCGGCACACCTCCTCCGGCCTTGCGGAAGCGCGACGACGTCACTTCCGGGGGACATGGCGGCGCATGCGCACCCGCCCCGACCGGAAGAGAACGCCGGCGGTCCACCGGCGGGCAGAGAGAGGCCCTGGCCGCGCACACACCCAATGCCCCGCACACCCGGAGCACCCGGACGGAGCGCACCAGTCCTCCACGCCCGCGGCCCGCCCGCGCATCTCCCGGCCAGGAGCCGCCATCCAAGCGGCAAGGCGCCTCAGCCCCATGCCCCAGCGTCAGTCAGGGGGACACCGCCGGCACTGACAGGACGCCCATCCATCCATCAGACGAGGAGAGAGCCTGCAAGCAGGACTTCCCGACGCTGCTTCTAGCGCCCCAGACCCTGCCGTTCTCAAGGACACCGCACAGAGGGCTGATTGGACCTAGGTAAGAAGTACTGCAGGTTCCCCATCAGGGACAGGAAACCAACTGAGGAGGCGAGGGGACCGCCCCCTTTTTATCTGCAGGTTTCCTGTCCCTGGGGGCGGATCCCTCTCTCCAGTGGGTGCTGTCGTGGCGTGAAGAAAAAAACAAGTTTAAAATGGGCTAAGGAAAAGCAATTGTGGACTGTGGATGACTGGATGAAAGTTATATTCAGTGATGAATCGCAAATCTGCATTGGGCAAGGTGATGATGCTGGAACGTTTGTTTGGTGCTGTTCCAATGAGATTTATAAAGATGACTGCATGAAGAGAACATGCAAATTTCCACAGTCATTGATGATATGGGGCTGCATGTCAGGTAAAGGCACTGGGGAGATGGCTCTCATTACATCTTCAATAAATGCCCAAGTTTGCATTGATATTTTGGACACTTTTCTTATCCCATCAATTGAAAGGATGTTTGGTGATGATGAAATCATTTTTCAAGATGATAATGCATCCTGCCATAGAGCAAAAACTGAAAACTTTCCTTGAAAGAAGACACATAAGGTCAATGTCATGGCCTGCAAATAGTCCAGATCTCAATCCAATTGAAAATCTTTGGTGGAAGTTAAAGAAAATGGTCCATGAAAAGGCTCTAACCTGCAAAGCTGATCTGGCATCAGCAATCAGAGAAAGTTGGAGCCAGATTGATGATGAGTACTGTTTGTCACTCATTACATCCATGCCTCAGAGACTGCAAGCTGTTTCTAAAAGCCACAGGTGGTGCAACAAACTACTAGAAATGTATTGGAGTGTTTCTTTTGCTTTTCATGATTCCATATTTTTTCCTCAGAATTGAGTGATTCCATAATTTTTCCCTCTGCTTAGTCTGAAAAAAATAACCGTTACTGACTACCACATTTTTGGCTTGATTTCTTTTAGCGTTTCTTCAAGGCAGAGAGTTGCCATTTTAAATGACTTTAGTTTTGTGCCATAGCTGTGATCTGCTTTTTTTTCTACAACATTAAACAACTGAATGGACATCCTCCGAGCTAGGTGATTCCATAACTTTTGCCAGGGGTTGTACACACACACACGGTATACATGACTACAGCACCAGCACACTAGGCGACCCATCTGTAAGGGGATAAACATTACATTTTACTTCTTGGTGTTGAAGATTTGGTATTTCATAGAAAGCCAATTAACCGAGGTGGAAGAGGTTCCTGCACTGGGACAAGCTATTCTGGACAGCAGCCTGGCCCTGCGCTCTCCCGGATCACCTCCTATTAGACACAAGGTAAGCGGCTTAATATAATGAGCTCATGCCCTGAACTTTGCAGATTACCGTATGTTTTCCCTTTTGGTAATGACTCTTCAAAAGCCTAATGGACAGCAGCACTAATAATGTATCCACCCAAGTGTGAGACACCTCATGAACCTATGTGACAACACTGGAGTCTAGTCTGAACACAATCAGAGGGGAGAGCTGCTGTGATGGCTGATACAGTAGGGGAGATTCATGCCATAAATGACAGGAGGCTACTAATAAAAGAAACTAGACAAGAACATCCAGGAGGTGTGTGAACTGCATACTGCAAGTCCTATGTACCACAGGTGTCCAGTAGCCTGCCCGATGCTAAGAGTCCTATCTTACATGGTCCCCACTGCTCTGGAGACCCCGTGTCCTGCCCGATGCTAAGAGTCCTATCTTACATGGTCCCCACTGCTCTGGAGACCCCGTGTCCTGCCCGATGCAAAGAGTCCTATCTTACATGGTCCCCACTGCTCTGGAGACCCCGTGTCCTGCCCGATGCTAAGAGTCCTATCTTACATGGTCCCCACTGCTCTGGAGACCCCGTGTCCTGCCCGATGCTAAGAGTCCTATCTTACATGGTCCCCACTGCTCTGGAGACCCCGTGTCCTGCCCGATGCTAAGAGTCCTATCTTACATGGTCCCCACTGCTCTGGAGACCCCGTGTCCTGCCCGATGCTAAGAGTCCTATCTTACATGGTCCCCACTGCTCTGGAGACCCCGTGTCCTGCCCGATGCTAAGAGTCCTATCTTACATGGTCCCCACTGCTCTGGAGACCCCGTGTCCTGCCCGATGCCAAGAGTCCTATCTTACATGGTCCCCACTGCTCTGGAGACCCCCTGTCCTGCCCGATGCTAAGAGTCTAATTATATTGTCCCCACTGCTCTGGAGACCCCCTGTCCTGCCCGATGCTAAAAGTCCTATCTTACATGGTCCCCACTGCTCTGGAGAACCCGTGTCCTGCCCACAGCTAAAAGTCCAATTATATTGTCCCCACTGCTCTGGAGACCCCCTGTCCTGCCCTATGCTAAGCGTCCTATCTTACATGGTCCCCACTGCTCTGGAGACCCCGTCCTGCCCTATGCTAAGCGTCCTATCTTACATGGTCCCCACTGCTCTGGAGACCCCCTGTCCTGCCCGATGCTAAGATTCCTATCTTACATGGTCCCCACTGCTCTGGAGAACCCGTGTCTTGCCCACAGCTAAGAGTCCAGTTCTGTTGTCCCCACTGCTCTGATGACCCCACGTCCTGTAGCCTGCCCAGTAAGGGGGATCAGTTGCTAAGCCCACAAGTGAAAATCTCATATCTGTGCTGTTGAGCAGAGCATGCACAAGCAATCTGCTACAAGACAGCCATGGAGCGCCTCATTATTGGGGACCATGTAGATAAGGTAAACCATACCTATGGATCTGTAAAATCCAGGACTTGAAAAGTCTCAACAGGACGCCCCCTTCCTGTACCACCTGTATGAGCCATAGGGAACAAAATGGGCAGCTCTGCCAGCAGGGCGGTGGAGTCAGAGGATTGGCATAGCAACCCCACAGCCCTGTCTGCCAGCCACAATGAGTGTTTATGTCAGCTCATCCCCTGGGGGTAGACAAGCCGAACCCTCAGCCATCAGATGATTACTGGGCCTGAATAACAATTAAAATAGAGATTTACATTTTTTTATCCCTTTTTTTCCAACAACAACATACACAAGCAACTATTTAACACCCGCATCAAATGACAATTCTGCTAGTGACAATGAGCAGTCACCTAGGCTAGCTGGTGATGTTGGAATTACACTGCTGCAGTGCTGACAGCAATGAGTGGAGGACTAAAGGGATTTTCCTACAAATTTAATTTTAACCCATAGATCTTGGAATAAAAATTTCCACAATTGGATGTTTAAAGAAAATGTTCCTGTGACAAGATAATCTTACATAAGAGTCCCTGCTATGTACTGTGTAACGGATGTGTCTGACCATACAGGGACATGGTCTGATCATACCACATCTCCTGTGCTGAGATAATCTTATATATGTGTCCCTGCTATGTACTGTGTAACGGATGTGTCTGACCATACAGGGACATGGTCTGATCATACCACATCTCCTGTGCTGAGATAAACTTATATATGTGTCCCTGCTATGTACTGTGTAATGGATGTGTCTGACCGTACAGGGACATGGTCTGATCATACCATATCTCCTGTGCTGAGATAATCTTACATATGTGTCCCTGCTATGTACTGTGTAATGGATGTGTCTGACCATACAGGGTCATGGTCTGATCATACCATATCTCTTGGGCCGGGGAGGAAGTAAAAGTATACACATTGTAGCACGGGATTACAGCTGACTCTTTCTGTCAGGTTAAATATGTCCTGCTCATATTTTTTTTTTTTAAATGTTTTTTTCTCCCCAGCACAGGAGATGTGGCATGATCAGACCATGACCCTGTACGGTTAGACACATCCATTATACAGTACATAGCAGTGACACATATATAAGATTATCTCAGCACAGGAGATGTGGTATGATCAGACCATGTCCCTCTATGGTCAGACACATCCATTACACAGTACATATTAGGGACACATATAGAAGATCTCAGCACAGGAACATTTTTACTAAAATCCAGTTGTGGAAATTATTATTATTACAAGATTTATTGATTAATATGAACTTTTAAAATTAACTTTGTGGGAAAACCCCTTTAAGTAGATTTTAGATTTCGTTTGTATGTTCTTAATCAGTTTAGATCGGGTGATGAGTGCACGACATGGGGAAACAGGAGGAAATTGACGTCCCAGTGATGACAGCTACATGCAGCCTCATTGAAGCAGAAGATTCATCCATCACACAACACCAGAGATGATTGACCTGATTATAATACAGGAGAGGACATGACACTTCCCATTATTAGCGAGGAGCCAGAGATCAGTCATGACCCTGACATCTATGGCCGACTCTGCACTTCAACTTGAGGTATGCAAATAAGCAGGTGCAGACAAACACTGGAGCTTTATGAGCCGGACAGGACTCACCACTACAGGCAGTTGTTACACCTTTTTAAGTTCCAGGTAATAAAACTTTTAGGACAGTAAACCACCACCCAAGAAGATATATGACAGTGGCCGAGTCAGTGGGTGGCGACTCCCTGGACTCATCCACTGCACCGGTCACATGGCAGGTGGAGGCTGAGAGCAGATCCCCCTGTATATACAGATATTACCTGCAGGTGCTGGACACATCTAGGGCCTGGACCACCAACAAGCCACTGCAGAGTCCACAAGAGCAATGACCACAGCTGAGGGGGTCCCATACTGGACCAACTGGGTGGCAGCGACACATTTCACAATACAGGATACCAGTGTGATCTGGGGGCCACACTGACTGTGAGATGGGGCCCGCGCAGTGCCACTCCCCGGCCTCACACAGGGCTGTGCACACATTGATTTCTGATCCGTACAATTATTAGTTGGGCCCCTGCAGGTAATGGTGGGTTTACACGTCCCAACGTCAGTCCGATATTGTATCCAACGCAGCGGGAGCGCGCTTTTTCCGGGCAGAATTCCAACATCGCATAGATGTTACACAGCGCGATATCGGCATACAACGTCTCTACGATGTCTACGCCCCCCTTGTACGGACGACCCAGGAACAACCATTTAACATGGAGAGGATAGGGGAAGTTGTACTCCACATCGTAGTTCGGCGTTTACACAGCACGATCCGGCTCCAACCTCCATCCAGTATCGGGCCGTTGGAGAGCAGGCTCATTCGATCCTGAACGCATGAACCACGTGACTTTTGGTCGGAGTTGGACGCCGATATCGGGACGTGTAAACACACCATAACACTGGAACTGTATTTCTAAGCGCTATTGCAGCCCTCCGATTGGACCGGGCTCAGCTTCGAGCAGATTCCATCAGGAAGAGAAATTACAAACACTTTCTTGTTTTCCACCAGATGTTTTTAAAATCTCTTTAAAAAAGATAGAACTCATAAAGCGTCTGAGTAGATTGGATTTCCCATTAAAGTGAATAGAGCGAGTGAGAACTGTTCATCGTGTGTACAGCCGTAGACTATCAGCGGACACTTAAAGGGATGCTCCATTCTCTATACGGGATCGATACAGGGGACAGGTGGTAACTAGACATCAGTGGGGTCCGCACCCGGGACTCCAGAGAGAAAAGTGGAGCGCAGCGCCCAGATAGGTGGTCAGACATTGGGGCATTAATCCTGGGGGTCACCTAGAGGAGAAGCTGGGTGAGGCACCCTGATAGCTGGACACACAATAGGGCAGGGGGAGGCACTGCACACCTGCTCTCCTCCTCCCTGAACTCACCAGCTCTCTTCCTCCTCCCTGCACTCACCAGCTCTCCTCCTCCTTGCACTCACCAGCTCTCCTCCTCCTTGCACTCACCAGCTCTCCTCCTCCTCCCTGCACTCACCAGCTCTCCTCCTCCTCCCTGCACTCACAAGCTCTCCTCTCCCTCCTTCTTGCACTCACAAGCTCTCTTCCTCCTCTCCGGCACTCACCAGCTCTCCTCCTCTCCTTGCTCATCACAACTCTCCTCCCTCCTTCTTCATCACCAGCTCTCCTCCCTCCCCGCACTACCACTCTCTCCCCTCCGGCCCACACTCTCTCCTGCATCACCAGCTCCCTCCTCCTCCTCTCTGCACTCACACTCCTCCCTCCCTGCACTCACCACTCTCCTCCTCCTCTCCCTGGCCTCACCAGCTCTCCTCTGCACTCACAGCTTCCTCTCCTCTTCTTGCATCACAAGCTCCTTCTCCTCCCGCATCACCATCTCCTCTCCTGCACTCACAACTCTCCTCCCTCCTCTTGCATACCAGCTCTCCTCCCCCTCCTGGCACACCAGCTCTCCCTCCTCTCCTGGCACTAAGCTCCTCTCCCCTGCCTCACCGCCTCTCTCCTCCTGGCACTCACCAGCTTCCTCTCTCCTGGCTTCACCACTTCTCCCTCTGGCCTCACCTCCTCCCCCCTCTTGCACTACCGCTCTCCTCCCTGACACTCACATCTCTCCTCCTCCTCCGCCTCACGCTCTCCCTGCACTACCACTTCTCTCCTCCTCCTGCTCTCACAGCTCTCTCCCTCCCTGGCATCACCACTCTCCTCCTCCTGCACTCACCAGCTCCTCCTCCCTGCCTCACGCTCTCCTCCTCCTGCCTCACCAGCTCTCCTCCTCCTGCACTCACAGCTCTCCTCCCTGGCTCCACCACTCTCTTCCCTGGCACTACCAGCTTCTCTTTTCCTCCTGCACTCACAGCTCTCCTCTCGCACTCACAGCTTCCTCTCGCATCCAGCTCTCCTCCTCCTCTCTCCTCCACTACCATCCCCCCTTCTCTGCACTCCACTTCTCTCTCTCCTGCACCGTCTCCTCTCCTGCACGCTCCTCCTCGCTCTCACAGCTCCCCTTGATCACACTTCTCCCCCCACACCATCCTCTCCTCCTGGTCCTTCCTCTCCCTCCCTCTCTGGAACAAGCCTCCTCTCCCTGGCACACTTCTCCTCCTCTGGCCACAGCTTCCTCCTCCCTGCACTCACCACTCCCCCCTCTGCTCACCACCTCCCCTCGTCTCACCACTCTCCCCTCGCCACCAGCTCTCCCCGGTCACCACTCCCTCCTGCATCACAGTCCTCCTTGATCCAGCTTCTCCTGCATCACTCTCTCTCTCGCACACCTCCGCTACACTTCCCGATCACAGCTCTCCTCCGCACCCCGCTTCTCACTCACAGTCTCTCTTCGCATCGTCTCCCCTCTTGCCCACAGCTCCCTCTCTCCTCTGCACCACCTTCCTCTCCTCCGCACCACACTCTCTCCTCCATACCTTCCCCCTTGCACCACACCTCTCTCTCCCTGCATCACTCTCCTCCTCCCTCCCCCCTCCTGACACCACTCCTCCTCCTGCATCACCAGCTTCTCCTTCCTCCTCCTCCTCCCTGCACTCACCAGCTCTCCTCCTCCTCCCTGGCACTCACCAGCTCTCCTCCTCCTCCCCCTGGCACTCACAGCTCTCCTCCTCCTCCCTCACTCACCAGCTCTCCTCCTCCTCCTCTTGCACTCACCAGCTCTCTCCTCCCACTCCTCTCTCCTCCTGGCACTCACCAGCTCTCCTCCTCCTCCCTGGCACTCACCAGTCTCTCCTCCTCTGGCACTCACCAGCTCTCCTCCTCCTCTCCTGGCACTCCACAGCTCTCCTCCTCCTCCTCCCTGCACTCACCAGCTCTCCTCCTCCTCCTCCTCTTGCACTCACCAGCTCTCCTCCTCCTCCCTGGCACTCACCAGCTCTCCTCCTCCTCCTCCCTGGCACTCACCAGCTCTCCTCCTCCTCCTCCTCTGCACTCACCAGCTCTCCTCCTCCTCCTTCTTGCACTCACCAGCTCTCCTCCTCCTCCTCCTGCACTCACCAGCTCTCCTCCTCCTCTCTTGCACTCACCACTCTCCCTCCCCTCCTTCTTGCACTCACCAGCTCTCCTCCTCCTCCTCTTGCACTCACTAGCTCTCCTCTCCTCCTCACTCCTCTTTGCACTCACCAGCTCTCCTCCTCCTTCTTGCATCACAGCTCCTCCTCCTCCCTGCACTCACAGCTTCCTCCTCCTCTGCACTCACAGTCTCTTCACCTTCACTCACAGCTCTCCTCCCTCCTTCTTGCACTCACACTTCCTCCTCCTCCCTCCTTCTTGCACTCACCAGCTCTCCTCCTCCTTCTTGCACTCACAGCTCTCCTCCTCCTCCTTCTTGCACTCACAGCTCTCCTCCTCCTTCTTGCACTCACAGCTCTCCTCCTCCTTCTTGCACTCACCAGCCTCCTCCTCCTTCTTGCACTCACCAGCTCTCCTCCCTCCATCCACTTCTCTCACTCACCAGCTCTCCTCCTCCTCCTTCTTGCACTCACAGTCTCCTTCCTCCTTCTTGCACTCACCAGCTCTCCTCCTCGCTTCTTCACTCACGCTCTCCTCCCTCCTTCTTGCACTCACAGCTCTCCTCCTCCTCCTTCTTGCACTCACTAGCTCTCCTCCTCCTCCTTCTTGCACTCACCACTTCCTCCTCCTCTCTTGCACTCACCAGCTCTCCTCCTCCTCCTTCTTGCACTCACTAGCTCTCCTCCTCCTTCTTGCACTCACCAGCTCTCCTCCTCCTCCTTCTTGCACTCACCAGCTCTCCTCCTCCTTCTTGCACTCAGTAGCTGTCCTCCTCCTCCTTCTTGCACTCACCAGCTCTCCTCCTCCTCCCTGGCACTCACCAGCTCTCCTCCTCCTCCCTGGCACTCACCAGCTCTCCTCCTCCCTGAAGTCCACCATACTGTCCAGCTCCTCCGGCCTCAGCGGCAGCACCTGGTCCAGCAGGAGTCCGCCCTCCAGCTCTTTCCTCCTCTCCTCGGCCACCGCTTCCATGAACTCCTCCCAGGCGGCCCCGTCTCCTCCTCGGCCTCCCGCAAGTCCGGAACTGTGTGCGGCGGGCCCCAGCAGCAGCATGGCAGGGGTGTGCTGCGCGGCCCGGGCGGTGGGGGGCAGTGCGGGGCTCCGGGGAGACTGTGGCACATTGCGGGAGCGGAGCTGCTCGTTCTGCTTCTCCAGCTTCTTCACCAGCTCCTGCAGCTTCCGCACCTCCAGGTCCGCGTTCATGTTGGCGCTGACGTCCTCCATGGTTGCGGTATGGTCCGTCCGCCGCTCCGTACAGCCTCAGCCCCGGCTGGAGCTCATCGCTTGCTTACTTCCACCAACTGCCACTGTGTGCCGCTAAACCACGCCCCGACGCCGCCGAGCCAGTGACAACTCCATAACAGGCCACGCCTGCGAAAGGCCGGCTCCACCAATCAGCGCATCGCCAACAGACCCATAGCTCTGTGCTGACGTTATCGCGTGCCCATTGAACGTGGCAGTGCGTCCTGTCCACACCCTCAGCTCTGATTGGCTAAAAGCCCCGGAAGCTGTTGTGCGGCCATATTTAAGACTGGCAAAGGAAGCTTTGATGCGATTGGATGGAACGATTACTACTGACGTCATGAAAGCTAGTGCGAAAACTTCAGCAGACACGTGACTGCGGGTCATTGCAATGCTGAGCGCGCGCGGATCACTGCACGTGACACAGAACTGTGAACACAGAGGTGTGAGAAGGAGGGGAAGAGGGAGAAGAGGAAAGGAGTGGGAGGGTGAGGAGGAAGGAGAGAGGGGAGGCTAGCTGTAACCCCTTCACCACCGCACCGTTCTGACCAGTGACACTTTAACCCGTTCACCACCATGTAATTTTTTTGCTTTCGTTTTTCCCTCCCCTTCTTCCAAGAGCCATAACTGTTTTATTGTTCCGTCAATATAGACATATGACGGCTTGTTATTTGCGGGACGAGTTGTACTTTCAGATGCAATCATTTATTTTACCATATAGTGTCCAGGGAAATTGCAAAAAAAGTGCAATTTGTTTTTTGTATGTTTTTACTCACCATGGTCACTATATGGTAAAACTGACATGTTGGTGTGATGCCTCAGGTCAGTACGAGTTCGTAGATACCAAACATGTATACCTTTACTGGCATCCAAGTGGTGAAAAAAGTTTGGAAATAAAATCACCCTTTTTGCGCCATGTTCTGCTCCCCGTAGCGTCCTCATTTTTCGGGATCTGGGGCTGTGTGATGGCTTATTTTTTGCAGCTTGACCTGACGTTTCTAATCATCCCATTTTTAGGTAGATATGATGTCCGTTATTGCAATGTTGCGGCGACCACAATAACGTCATTTTGGTGTTTGGACCTTTTATTTCCGTTACGCAGTCTATGGCTCTCATTAATTGATTTTCCATCTTGATAAATCTGGCATTTCTGAACGTGGCAATACCAAATGTGCATTATTTTTTTAATACCTTTATTTTGAATGGTGCAAAAGGGGGATGATTTGAACTTTTGTGGGTTTTTTTTTCACATTTTTAAAAACTTTATTTTTTCATTGATTTTTTTTTATTTTACACTGCCCCATAGGGCTCCACAGTGCTGCAGTGTCCGACCGCTTGTGCTATGTCCCGAAGAGCTGCAGCACATCGGGATATAGCACAAATGATCACTTTCTGTGGATGGCAGCGTTTGCCAACCAACCACAGGAAGTGAATCCTGATAGCCCGGGGTCCTGCGGTGACCCTGGGCTATCAGGCGGTACATCTAGATCCTGCATTCTTATCGCTGAATCTCATATCACGGTGGGGAATAGCGCAGTCCCGGCCGCAGTGCTTTTGGATCACGCTTCCAGTGAATGATGGTGCGATCCAAAGGGTTAATAGCACCAATTGGATCGCGGATCCGATCGATGCTGTTAGCCCCACATCTTAGCTGATGAGATGAGCTGAGATGTCGGCGATATGATGTGAGCTCACTGTCGAAGCTCATATCAAAGTGCAGAGGCCAACCCATGACTAACCAATATGTCATAGGTCAGGAAGGTGTTAAAGAGGACCTGTCACCAAACCATGCATGGTGATTTAATTACAGCACTGGATGCAGCATGTCCCCACCTTCATGCACCCCCTCCCCACACCTCTTCAATAAAGAAAGCACCTACGAACAAACGGTGAGTGCCGCCTAGTTGTTTTCTATACCTGGGCTGTATATGTTTGACCGGCTTTTGTAGGCGTAGCACCACCAGGTGGCTGGGGGAAAGACAGCGGTCTGTCTTTATGGAGCAATAAGAAGGACCAATAGCCCTGATGGTGCCCGGTGCCCCTACCTTTCTATACACGTAAATAATAATTTGGGTCTGTAAGGAAAAGAACTTTATTCCTTCCGGCAGTGTTTAGCATCA
>JARQOC010000003.1:79308079-79320646 GCA_033576535.1 Allobates femoralis | reverse complement strand
AAATGATTGCAATGAACAAAGAGTGAAAAACCTTAAAGGGGTCTGAATACTTTCGGAACATCAGTGCCTCCTATACATACGGAAAACAAAGTAGTTGCAGAACTTCAGTTGTAGATGATAGTCTTATGCCTTTATTTCTGACCTCGGGTATAAGACGACTAAGTTTTCTGCCCACACGCCCTTTGTCCAGCAGTCACTAGTTAGTAAAACCAAGATATTTATACAACATGTCTCATTATAGTAATTGATACAACCATTATCAAATTATCATCATATATCTAAAATTAGACAGTGTTTACTAACTAAAACTCCATCTCCAACTGTGTCATACATTGTGCAATACATTAGTTATGTTCCACCTTCATAGATTATAAATTCTCATAGAACATATTCCTCATTAATTGGGGGTCCTGCTGCACACTTGCTGCTCATAACCGCTGATTAAAAACCATTAAAATAGGAGCTTTATGTCTCACCATGCTGGCGAATGTGATCCGGCGTCCCGGAAGTGACGTCACTCATGCACTCTGCACTCCTTCCTGTTGTTGTCTATCACTGTGGCAACCGGGGCAGAGTTAGCGCGCCATCTTGGTGTTTCTGCACTTGCGCGTCTACTCCAGTCCAGCTTCTGCCTTCCGGCCAACCATAGGCGAAGCTACATGTTCCATGTGACGTTATGTATTAGTAGCTATAACATGTGTCCCGGAATTTTAAAGTGATACAATGCTTATTAAGAGTCACATTTTATAAAATCTTAATATTTATCTTAATCTTATCTTAATAGTAAGGCTCATTTTTGTGGTTTAACCGGTAATGGGACTTGCTTATATGGTCTCCTTAAGGGTGCTGCTCATCACATTCACTCTTACCCTGGGTTCTCATGGAGCTCCCAAACACATTGAGAGGTCCTTGTCACCTTAAATTTTTCTTATGGTACAAACACACTGGCGTGAAAAACGGACGAGTGCAATGCAAGAAAATCTCGCATTGCACTCGGACCATTGTTAACTAATGAGTCAAACAGATTAACGTGTGTTAATTGGTAAGCACCGCCGGTAAACAGAGAGTTAACTCCTGCGGCTGTGTATGAGTCGACTCATACTGCAGCCGCAGTGATTTTGACGCCGATCATCGTTGCGATAGTAACAGCATCTTTGTTTACTATGGCAATGGTGTCAGCGGTGACTTCACCGCTTATCACTGGCAGTCTCATTCACTGATCACACAGCAGAGGGAGCAGATTTCTGCCCCCTGCTGTGTGATGGATGTAGTAGTGCTGCATCATTTGAAGACAAAAGAGAGAAGACAGAATACTAGGATTGTTGGAGGACTGGAGGACTTTAAGTGGGAGTAATAAAGATGGAGTCCCTAAGTGTGTCTGGGTATTTTTTTCTAATAAATCATTTTTTATCGGTGTGGTGGCTTTCTTTAACCCTTTATTGGGGATTCTTAATGGCTGGGTCTAACGTGGCCTGACATTAAGAATCTCAGGGCTTAATACCAGCTGGTAAAACAAAGCTGGTATTAACCTCTTATTACCCAGTATGCCCACTGCCACCAGGGCCGCTGGAAGAGGCCGGTAAGGCACCTGGAAATGGCGCTTATTATTAAAGTGTAATTTTAAGGGGCGGCTGCGGGATGATATTCTTTAGTGTGGGGGGGCCCGAAAGTAATGGGCCCTCACCCTGCTGAGAATACCATCCCTCAGCTACCTAGTTTTACCTTTTCAGCTGCGAGCTGTCGGGCTTTCATCAGGCTGGGCATAAAAATGCTGCAAAGCCCCACATATTTTTTTTTTTAATTATTATTTATTTATTTAACACCCTATAGCACCAGGTTGGTTGCCATACACTAATGTGTTTGGCAACCAAGCAGAATCACTGTCCACATTGAGGAAATCCCCTCTGACTACAACAGCCAATGACAGAGACTCTCACTGAGTATGAGCTCCTCTGATTGGCTGTTTGTCTGACAGTGCAGTGAATATGCAATTAGCCTAATAGGCAGCCCTGGAAGTAACAGCGGGAGACTGGTAAACCCAATCTAACTATCCTATTTATCCTATCTATCTGTCTGTTCTATTAAATCAATCCTGTCTACTCTTTTCTAACTTTATACACATGAGAAATGCCATCTTAAATACGCATTGCACTTGGACAGCACACGGATGTCACACGGATACCACACAGATGTTAGCTGACAAAATGTCGGACACTCTCATAGCAGTTGCGTGCAAAACAGAGCAAAAAACGAATGTCACTGGTCCAACTCTCCTGGATGATAAACGGTCCGTTTTATTTTTTCATACCAGTGTGTTTCCACCCTAATGGCCCCTTTACACTCAGCTACAGGTGACAAGTTTTCCACAGGTAACTTACTGGTTGCAGTGAAATCATGGAGACATACCGTAGTTCCATTTGTACACAGCACCAAGATAGAACTATGTCTCCATGATTTCACTGCAACCAGTAAGTTACCTGTGGAAAACCTGTCACCTGTAGCTGCGTGTAAAGGGGCCATTAGGGTGCCTTTACACGCCGCTACAACATGCTGGAAACAACCGGGTGCTTCACGTGCACGAGCACGCACGAACGGTTACAAACGGTACCCGCACCGCCTTTACACGCCGCTATAAGGTGCTTTACAGAAGGTTGAATCTATCTCTAGATGCACCGGCGGGTGCCTAAAGTTACCTTCTGAAAAGCACCTTACCTCATTTACACACCACTACAGAGGGTAATATGGGAGGACCTGGTGCAGCAGGGACAACACATAGGCGTGCCAGAATTGTGGATTACGAGAATTTCGTACGCTGATAGGACAAAGCAATAGCATCATGATTGGGCAGCCAGCGCAGGGAGGCTGGCTAATACATGACGCTCGAGCAATTGTGTAGTGTAGTGTGACTGGTCCTTAAATATGACGCCCTATGCAGCGACTACCAATCGTAACGCAGGAGCTTCCTCCAATGATCGCTGAAGGGGGGTGGTTTCCCGGAGGCTGTGTCACGCCCCGGGGAGTTATCTAGGTGACGAATAAACCTTACCCTACCGTATTTACACGCCGTTACCACCAGGTTGAAATCAACCTGTTTTAGAGCTCTGCTCTGAAACAGGTGCCGCAAGTGACGGGTGGAAACAACCGCCTTTACACGCCGCTACCTTGGGTTGATTTGGCGGTGCAAGATACATTTCTCTCATCTACCCGGTTGTTTCCACCATGTTGTAGTGGCGTGTAAAGGTACCCTTAAAAGTAAAAACCAAACATGTGAACATAGCCGTACAGTTACAGTTGCTGTTGATTTATCAATAAAAACAATTTGGTAAACAGAAATTAGAATTTATTCAACAGAAATAGGAATTCTACATTATATACATACATTGATCCTTATATTACTATATATATATGTATATATATCACATCAGTGCACACTTAGTGCACATAGACGTATTGAATTTAACAGCTGTCGGAAGAATACGTCCTCATGTGAACCTACTGTATAAGGGGACAGGTGCAAGATGTCCAAGATGGGATATAAGACTCCAGTTGTCATTTATGAGCATATTTATGCTGTGAAAATAAGTGAAAACAGGATTGATTTATATCAGTTTTTAAAGTAAAACTCTTCTATATATATTTCTCTACATCGTTATTATAAAAAGGTGATTAAAATTTATGAGTATAATGAATTTTATAACTATAGTGTGCCATAACTTCTGCCTTCCTTATCCACCATAAAATAAGGAAGTTGTAAACATCACCTGGACTGAATCCATGTCAGAATGAACCTGAATAGTCCAGGTAAATAGTGAACATATCATGTTTGCTCCCATCCAGATTAACTGACTGCTGCAGCTTGTAGTGAGCAGTGTGAGATCTCAACAGAGAGAGAGGGACACTGAAGAGCTGTCAATTAGGCTAGGCAATAACAATAATAATCATAATAATAATATTTATTATTAGGTAATGTGAGACAGTGCGGGGGATCATATGCGAGGGGCGCTATGTCTCCCCCAGAATGCGCACTGTCACATATTGAGCCCGGTATAAGGTGTAGGAAAGAGGGACAGTCCACTCCCTCTGCTCCAGGTCTTGAAGGTTTCCAGAAAGGAGACATGGGGTTAAAAGCCTGGTTAGGAGACAGGGCGGGGCTCCCTGTGAACAATTTTGGCCTGAAGCTGAAAAGCAGCATCTAACGACTGGACAGGTCAAGAGCTCCAGGGGCCGTGTGCGGTAATAACACGGCTTAGCCTGGGAGGGCTGGGAGCTCGGTGCGACCTCAGCCGGAGAGCTCATGACCGGAAGGGACCGGGTTACTATCTGTGAACTGTATCCATTGTACCCAGCTGCGACCCAGATTCTGGCATCTTGTGCCACTGCTGTGTTTTCAGCAATAAATCCAGGTACTGTGTGCACTACTACCGGGCTCAACGTTTTTTCCTGTCTTGCAATCCCAGCGCTGCCCCACAGTAAGCAGAGATTAAGTGTAAACTGGTACATAGAATTATATAGTCACTAGATGGTGGCCCGATTCTAATGCATCGGGTATTCTAGAATATGTATGTAGTTTATTTATGAAGATTTAAGAATAGTGATGAGCGAGTATGCTCTGCGCTGCTCGGTACTCGCACGAGTATCACTGTACTCGGGCTACTCGGCGAGCACCGAGTAATCTCGCGATACTCGTGCTGTGCTCGTGGTCCTCATCCCTGCATGTTGGCGCCCAAATGCAGGGATTGGCTGGCAGACCACTGCAATGCCACAGCCCTGTTAGTTGTGGCATTGCAGTGAATGGCCGGCCTGCATAGCGTGACCGAGCCTTTATAAGACCCAGACGCGCTGTGCTCTGCACACAGCCATCCAGACAGTGAGTGTAGGGACAGTGTCTGCTGCTGCTTAGGGACAGATTTGCGGCCCTCATAGGTAGATCCGGAGCAGGGCTGCAAACTGCTGCTGACCACAACAGTCCTTCTCAGGACTAATCTAGGAGGATATAGGCAGGGTGATCCAGATAGTAATCCAAGCTTTTCTGTGACCATAACAGTACTTACTACCTTGATACAGGTTAGGGACTAAAATCCTACTCTCCTGTGAGCTGAACAGTTACCAGACTGGTGTACTTACTACCTTGATACAGGTTAGGGACTAAATCCTACTCTCCTGTGAGCTGAACAGTTACCAGACTGGTGTACTTACTACCTTGATACAGGTTAGGGACTAAAATCCTACTCTCCTGTGACATAACAGTTCACCAGACTGGTGTACTTACTACCTTGATACAGGTTAGGGACTAAAATCCTACTCTCCTGTGAGCTGAACAGTTACCAGACTGGTGTACTTACTACCTTGATACAGGTTAGGGACTAAAATCCTACTCTCCTGTGACCATTACAGTCACCAGACTGGTGTACTTACTACCTTGATACAGGTTAGGGACTAAAATCCTACTCTCCTGTGAGCTGAACAGTTACCAGACTGGTGTACTTACTACCTTGATACAGGTTAGGGACTAAAATCCTACTCTCCTGTGACCATTACAGTCACCAGACTGTGTACTTACTACCTTGATACAGGTTAGGGACTAAAATCCTACTCTCCTGTGACCATTACAGTCACCAGACTGTTGTACTTACTACCTTGATACAGGTTAGGGACTAAAATCCTACTCTCCTGTGAGCATAACAGTCACCAGACTGTGTCGTCTTACTACCTTGATACAGGTTAGGACTAAAATTTCCTAACTCCTGTGACCATTAAGTCACCAGACTGTTGTACTTACTACTTGATAGGTAGTGACTAAACCACTCTCTGGACCATACAGTCCAGACTGTTGTCGTCGATATCAAGCATCCAAGGTTGGCACTACAAAACTGACTAAGGTTCAGGCAGTAGCCGAGTCGTGCAAGCACAATTTCCAACCTGGTCACTCTACCGCACAGTCCTGTCCAAATTCTGGGCCCCTTGGTACAGCTCTGAACACCAGACAGGTGTTACCCTGGTAGGGATAATGCTTCATAACAAAATTTAAGTCAGTGTCAGTGGTGATGTGGTTCAAGTCTCCCAACCAACCCTTGTCATCTTGATCAGAGTCAGCCTGTCACGCATTTTTCAGTTGCACAGGGCGGGTGCGTTTATCAGTAATGATTCCACCTGCGGCACTGAAAACACGCTCTGACAAAATGCTAGCGGCAGGGCAGGCCAGGACTTCCAAGGCGTAGAGAGCCAATTCATGCCACGTGTCCAGCTTGGAGACCCAATAATTGTAAGGCACAGAGGAATCTCGCAGTACAGTTGTTCGATCTGCAGGGTACTCCTTCAGCATCTGGCAAAACTTAGCATTTCTTGTGGCACTACCCCGAGCCTCAGGGGCTGTGGTACGTGAGGGGCTGAGCAAACTGTCCCACATCGTAAAGACTGTTCCCCTACCTCTGGCGGATTGGACTTGTGCCCCTCTCGGCCGTACGCCTTGGTTGTCCACCGATTCCTGACCTATGCCGCTAGCGTTTTGTGAGGGTAATGATATGCCTACTTCCATGACTATGGCCTTCTGGAACTGCTGAATTTTGGCTGACCTCTCCGCCTCAGGAATGAGACATAAAGTTCTCCTTGTAGCGTGGGTAACAGTGTTGCCAACCAGTACTGATTGTCGGCCAAGATGATCTGAACGCGAGGGTCACGAGGCAGGCAGCTTACCATAAAGTCAGCCATATGCGCCAGACTCTTAACAGCCATCACTTCAGTATCCAGACCAACACGATGACTGAACATGCTGTCCTCCTCCTCCTCCTCCTCCTCATCTCCCCTGTCCTCTGGCCAGCCACGCTGAATCGAGGGTATGACTGGTGTGCATGTCATATCCTCAATTTGGCCAGAGAGTTGCTCCATGTCTTCCTCCTCCTCCTCCTCGTCATAGTCCTCCACTGCACGTTGTGATGAGATGAGGCTGGGCTGTGTGTTTTCACCCACACCCACTACTATTTCTTGCTCCAAGTCATCGCGCTCGGCCTGCAATGCATCCTCTTTGTTTTTCAGCACAGACCGTTTTAGAAGGCAGAGTAGTGGTATGGTGACGCTAATAATGGCGTCATCGCCGCTCACCATCTTGGTGGAGTCCTCAAAGTTTTGGAGGACGGTACATAGGACGGACATCCATCTCCACTCCTCAGGTGTTATGTGTGGAGTTTGACCCATTTCCCGACGGCTTAGGTGATGCAGGTAGTCAACAACTGCCCTCTTCTGCTCACATATCCTGACCAACATGTGCAGAGTTGAATTCCAACGCGTGGGGACATCACACACCAGTCTGTGGGCCGGAAGACGCAAATGGCGCTGAAAGCCAGCAAGGCCGGCTGAAGCAGCAGGTGACTTGCGAAAATATGCAGACAGACGGCGAACTTTTACCAGCAGTTCAGACAGCTCTGGGTATGACTTTAGAAACCTCTGAACCACCAGGTTGAGCACATGGCCCACGCATGGAACATGCGTCAGCTGGCCTCGCCTCAAAGCTGCCACCAGGTTCCAGCCATTGTCACACACGGCCTTTCCTGGCTTTAGGTTCAGAGGTGTGAGCCAGTGATCTGCCTGCTGTTTCAGAGCTGTCCACACCTCTTCTGCATTGTGGGGTTTGTCACCTATGCAGACTAGCTTCAGCACAGCCTGTTGCCGCTTCGCAGAGGCAGTGCTGCAGTGCTTCCAGCTTGGGACTGGTGTGGAGGGTACAGTGGATCAGGATGCGCAGGAGGAGGAGGAGGCTGAAGAGCATGACATTCCGGAGCTGTAGAGTGTCGGTGAAACCCTGACAGAGGTAGGGCCTGCTATCCTTGGTGTGGGAAGGACGTGTTCCGTCCCTCGCTCAGACTGGGTCCCAGCCTCCACAATATTAACCCAGTGTTTTGTCAAGGAGATGTAGCGGCCTTGCCCACAAGCACTTGTCCACGTGTCTGTGGTTAGGTGGACTTTGGCTGAAACAGCGTTGTTCAGGGCACGTGTGATGCTGTTGGACACGTGGTTATGCAATGCGGGGACGGCACATCTGGAGAAATATTGGCGGCTGGGGACCGAGTAATGTGGGACAGCAGCCGCCATCAGGTCGCGGAATGCTTCCGTCTCCACCAGCCGGAAAGGCAACATTTCTAGCGCTATGAGTCGCGAAATGTGAGAATTCAGGACTGTGGCATGTGGGGCGTTGGCAGCGTATTTGCGCCTGCGTTCAAAGGTTTGCTGAATGGATAATTGAACGCTGCGCTGGGACAAGGACGTGCTTGATGGTGGTGTTATTTGTGCGTGGGCAACTTCAGGTGCAGGGCCTGAGGCTTGTTCGCGGCCAGCATGTACAGGGATTGGCTCGCACGTACAACACGCGAAGACGTAGCAGTGACATCAGCAAGCACCCTCCTCGACTCTGTTGTACTTCCCACAAAGTCGAGTGCTTGGCTGACATGTGCCTGATCATGCTGGTGGTGGTCAGGCTGCTAGTTTTCGTACCCCTGCTAATGCTGGCATGGCAGGTGTTGCAAATGGCCTTTTTAGAGTCTTCTGGAGCCAACTTAAAAAACTGCCAGACTCGGGAAGACCTAACATTTGCACAGGCACCTTGTGTCGTGTTGTTGTTCCGGGGAACGGTTGCCTGCCTTCTGCCTGCGGACCCGACCCTGCTTCGTACTGCCTGTTGGGATGCTACGCCTCCCTCCCCCTGTGCACTGCTGTCCTCGCTCTGCATATCCTCCTGCCAGGTTGGGTCAGCTACTGGATCATCCACCAAGTCGTCTTCCTCTTGCTTGGCTAATCGCTGGACTGCTCCTCCTTCTCATGTGCCACCATGATGACCGTTACAATAGTTAGGCTGTTGTTTCAGGTATACCCCCAGTGGTAAATTTTTACGAATGGGCATTACAACGACAGGATA
This sequence comes from Allobates femoralis, assembly GCA_033576535.1. Taxonomy (NCBI): domain Eukaryota; kingdom Metazoa; phylum Chordata; class Amphibia; order Anura; family Aromobatidae; genus Allobates; species Allobates femoralis. Next base: position 79,311,741 of record JARQOC010000003.1, on the reverse strand, counting down.
CCCGCTCCTTTTCAATGGGAAAAATGTTTTGAGGCCCTCCTGCACGTCTCTATCCAGGGACAATGTGGAGCCTCCCAATTTTTGGCTGCCCTGTCAAAGGGCTATACTACAATATACCCACTTCCTTACAATGGGCACTTCAGGTTTACAGGCCCTCATGCATGTCTGTATGCATGGGTCATTGTGGAGCCTCCCAATTTTTGGCTGCCCTGCCAAAGGGCTATACTACAATACACCCACTTCAGGTTTACAGGCCCTCATGTACGCCTCTATTCAGGGGCATTGGTGAACCTCCCAATTTTGGACTGCCCTGGCAAAGGAAAATACTACAATAGACCCAGTTCCTCAAAATGGGCACATTATGTCAAGACAGGGCTTCATGTACGTCTCTTCTCAGGGTCATCGGAGTGCCGCATAATGTTTTCACGTAAAATATTTCATGTAATCACAAAAAGTAACATACACCAGGTGTATCTCACTTCTGAAGACCAAAGACCGGGAGGCGGGGTTTCACGCTCCTCTGACCCGCCCCCTCTTGTCCATCATGGTGCTCGCCTGCTGCTGCCTCCCCTGACTGTGTAAAATGAACGCACGTCTCCGTACTCCTGTATGGAGCCACGCATGCGCTGTGCGCGCTGCCCGACGACTTCCTGGACACCGGGCGCACAGGAAGGTGCAGGCAGGAAGGGGCCGGGGAACAGCCGCCGGGTGCAGGCAGGAGGGGGCGGGGAACAGCGGCGGTGTTCAGGCAGGAGGGGACGGGGGAACAGCGGCGGTGTGCAGGCAGGAGGGGACGGGGAAACCCTTCCTGCCCGCACCCGGCCGCTGTTCACCGGCCCCCTCCTGCCCGCAGGAGAGTGCTTAGCAGAGTATACGGCGGCTCAGTGGTTAGCAGAGTATATGGGGGCCCAGTGGTTAGCAGAGTGTACAGGGGCTCAGTGGTTAGCACAGTATACGGGGGCTCAGTGGTTAGCACAGTATAAGCTGGCTCAGTAGTTAGCACTGTATACGGAGCCTAAGTGGTTAGCACTCTATAGTGGCTCAGTGGTTGGCACTGTGTATGGTGGCTCAATAATTAGAACAGTAATGAGTAGAGATGAGCGAGTACTAAAATGCTTGGGTGCTCGAAGCTCGGGCCGAGCATCCCAAGATACTCGTGTACTTGGCCCAAACACCGAGCCCAATGTTATCCTATGGGAGACCCGAGTATTTTTCTGGCGTGACCCCAGCAGCATGGAAAAACCCTAAAAATGTCACAAAAGAAGCAGAACAGTGCTCAAATGACATGGGAACAGCATGGGGAAGACCCCTGTAAGCATTTCAGACCCCAACGTCACTGCTGTGAACAATGTTGTTAGACTATTACGCCACTTTTATGGACTGTCAAGAAAAAGTTACAAAATGAAACCAAAATGGATTTTCATGGAAAAAATATTAAGGGCTCATACCCACTTATGAGACATGATGTATGTTAGTTTTTTGGATTATATGAAAGATTTTTTATTTTAAAAATCGTGTGGCACTCGCATGTCCCTGGGAAGAGACGTTAATAAAGGCCTCTTTAAATAATGTGCCCATTATAAGGAAGTGGGTCTTATGTAGTATTGCCCTAGACAGGGCAGCCAAAAATTGGGAGGCACCCCAATGCCCCTGGATAGAGGCGTGCATGAGGGCCTCTTTAAATATTGTGCCCATTGTAAGGAAGTGGGTCTTTTGTAGTATTAGCCCTAGGCAGGGAAGCCAAAAATTGTGTGGCACTCTGATGCCCCTGGATAGAGGCGTGCATGAGGGCATCTTTTAATAATGTGCCCATTATAAGGAAGTGGGTCTTTTGTAGTACTGCCATAGGCAGGGAAGCCAAAAATTGTGTGGCACTCTGATGCCCCTGGATAGAGACGTGCATGAGTGCCTCTTTAAATAATGTGCCCATTATAAGGAAACGGGTCTTTTGTAGTATTGCCCTAGACTGGGCTGCCAAAAATTGTGAGGCACTTCAATGCCACGGGAAAGAAACATGGAGGAGAGCCTCTAAATATTGTTCCCATTACAAAAGAGCGGGTCTCCTGTACTTGTAATGCCCATTCTGTAAGCATGGACTAAAACATTTACCCCTGGGGGTATACATGAAACTACTGCCTAACTTTTGAACGGTTAGGGTCATCATCATAAATATGATGTACAAAAATTATGTTTTCGTGGCGTCATGAACCACGGTTGTACTGATCATATGATTGTGGCAGATGAGGAGAAGGAGGAGCAGTACAGCAAGTAGGCAAAGACATGAAGTGTGTACCGATGTGTGGGTGTGCGGAGGTGCATGGCAATCTACCGGCACAAAATTTAAATTTCGCTATCATTTGGTGGTGGTGTGGTGAAGTCAGGCCCAATCCAACCCATGTTCATCTTGATCAGAGTCAGCCTGTCAGCATTTTCAGTTGACAGGCGGGTGCATTTATCTGTAATGATTCCACCTGCGGCACTAAAAACACGCTCTAACAAAACACTAGCAGCAGGGCAGGCCAGGACTTCCAAGGCGTAGAGGGCCAATTACTGCCACGTGTCCAGCTTGGATACCCAATAATTATAAGGCACAGAGGAGTCTAGGAGCACTTTAGTACGATCGGCAAGGTACTCCCTCAGCATCTTGGCAAACTTTGCAGTCATTGTGACACTACCCGCACCTCAGGGCCTGTGGTATGGGAGGTGCTGAGAAAAGTGTCCCAGATCTTTGAGACTGTTCCCCTACCTCTGCTGGATTGGACTTGTGCCTCTCTTGGCCGGACGCCTTGGTTGTCCACCGAATCGTGACCTCTGTCGCTAGCGTTTTCAGAAGGGAATTTTTTTACTAATTACGCGACTATGGCCTTCTGGTACTGCAGCATTTTTGTAGGCCTCTTCGCCTCGGGAATAAGAGAAATAAAGTTCTCCTTGTAGCGTGGGTCTAAAAGTGTCACCAACCAGTAATGAGTGTCCGCCAAGATGTTGATAACGCGAGGATCACGAGACAGGCAGCGTAACATAAAGTCAGCAATGTGCACCAGACTGTTTACAGGCAAGACTTCAGGGTCCTCACCAAGAGCATGACTGTCCATGCTGGCCTCATCATCCTCCTTCTCCTCCTCCTCTCCCCTGTCCTCTGGCCATCCACGCTGAACCGACGGTCTGACGGTTGTGCATGTATTACCGTCAATTCCGCATGAAAGTAGCTCTATTTCTTCATCCTCCTCGTCATGGTCCTCCAATGCACGTTGGGATGAGATGAGGCTGAAACCCAGTATGGTTTCTTGCTCCATCTCCTCGTGCTCCGCGTGCAATGCATCGTCTTTGATTTTGAGCAGAGAGCGTTTTAGAAGACAGAGAAGCGGGATGGTGACGCTAATGATGGCGTCATCGCCTCTCACCATCTTGGTGGAGTCCTCAAAGTTTTGGAGGACGGTACATATGTCGGACATCCATGTCCACTCCTGAGGTCTTATGTGTGGCGTTTGAACCGTATACCGACGGCCTAGTTGATGCTGGTACTCCACAACTGCCCTCTTCTGCTCACAAATCCTGACCAACATGTGCAGTGTGGAATTCCAACGCGTGGGGACATCACACACCAGTCTGTGAGCTGGAAGCTGCAAACGCCGCTGAAAGCTGGCAAGGCCGGCAGAAGCAGT
>JARQOC010000003.1:79267205-79307979 GCA_033576535.1 Allobates femoralis | reverse complement strand
TGGTTATGCATTGCGGGGACAGCACATCTGGAGAAATAGTGGCGGCTGGGGACCGAGTAACGTGGGACAGCAGCCGCCATCAGGTCGCGGAATGCTTCCGTCTCCACCAGCCGGAAAGGCAACATTTCTAGCGCTATGAGTCGCAAAATGTGAGAATTCAGGACTGTGGCATGTGGGGCGTTGGCAGCGTATTTGCGCCTGCGTTCAAAGGTTTGCTGAATGGATAATTGAACGCTGCGCTGGGACAAGGACGTGCTTGATGGTGGTGTTATTTGTGCGTGGGCAACTTCAGGTGCAGGGCCGGAGGCTTGTTCGCGGCCAGCATGTACAGGGGATTGGCTCGCACGCACAACACGCAAAGACGTTGCAGTGACATCAGCAAGCACCGCTCCTCGACTCTGTTGTACTTCCCACAAAGTCGGGTGCTTGGCTGACATGTGCCTGATCATGCTGGATTGTGGTCAGACTGCTAGTTTTCGTACCCCTGCTGATGCTGGCATGGCAGGTGTTGCAAATGGCCTTTTTAGAGTCATCTGGAGCCAACTTAAAAAACTGCCAGACTCGGGAAGACCTAACATTTGCACAGGCACCTTGTGTCGTGTTGTTGTTCCGGGAACGGTTGCCTGCCTTCTGCCTGCGGACCCGACCCTGCTTCGTACTGCCTGTTGGAATGCTACGCCTCCCTCCCCCTGTGCACTGCTGTCCTCGCGCTGCATATCCTCCTGCCAGGTTGGGTCAGCTACTGGATCATCCACCACGTCGTCTTCCTCTTCCTTGGCTAATCGCTGGACTGCTCCTCCTTCTCCTCATGTGCCACCATGATGACCGTTACAATAGTTAGGCTGTTGTTTCAGGTATACCCCCAGTGGTAAATTTTTACACCCATTCTTTTAGAATGGGCATTACAACGACAGGATACCCGCTCCTTTTCAATGGGAAAAATGTTTTGAGGCTCTCCTGCACGTCTCTATCCAGGGACAATGTGGAGCCTCCCAATTTTTGGCTGCCCTGTCAAAGGGCTATACTACAATACACCCACTTCCTTACAATGGGCACTTCAGGTTTACAGGCCCTCATGCATGTCTGTATGCATGGGTCATTGTGGAGCCTCACAATTTTTGGCTGCCCTGCCAAAGGGCTATACTACAATACACCCACTTCAGGTTTACAGGCCCTCATGCACGCCTCTATTCAGGGGCATTGGTGAACCTCCCAATTTTGGACTGCCCTGGCAAAGGAAAATACTACAATAGACCCAGTTCCTCAAAATGGGCACATTATGTCAAGACAGGGCTTCATGTACGTCTCTTCTCAGGGTCATCGGAGTGCCGCACAATGTTTTCACGTAAAATCTTTCATGTAATCACAAAAAGTAACATACACCAGCTGTATCTCACTATTGTGTATGTGCCCTTAAAGCGAACCTGTCACCCCCCCCCGGACATCAAAAGCTAAAATAGCCACATTCTGCAGCACTAAGGCTGCATTCAGAGAAGGTGGCTATAGCCTTTTGATGCCCTTTATACTATGAAATATGCAGTTAGGTAAATGCTCACACTTCTGAAGACCAAAGACCGGGAGGCAGGGTTTCACGCTCCTCTGACCCGCCCCCTCTTGTCCATCATGGTGCTCGCCTGCTGCTGCCTCCCCTGACTGTGTAAAATGAACGCGCGTCTCCGTTCTCCTGTATGGAGCCACGCATGCGCTGTGCGCGCTGCCCGACGACTTCCTGGACACCGGGCGCACAGGAAGGTGCGGGCAGGAAAGGGCCGAGAAAGAGCGGCCGGGTGCGGGCAGGAGGGGGCCGGGGAAGAGCGGGCGGTGCGGGCAGGATGGGGCTAGGGGGACAGTGACCGGGTGCAGGCAAGAGGGGGCCGGGGAACAGCTGCCGGGTGCAGGCAGGACGGGGCCAAGGAACAGCAGCGGTGTGCAGGCAGGAGGGACAGGGGAGCCCCTCCTGCCCGCACCCGGCCGCTGTTCACTGGCCCCCTCCTGCCCGCAGCAGAGTGCTTAGCAGAGTATACGGCGGCTCAGTGGTTAGCAGAGTATATGGGGGCCCAGTGATTACCAGAGTGTACGGGGGCTCAGTGGTTAGCACAGTATAAGCTGGCTCAGTAGTTAGCACTGTATACGGAGCCTAAGTGGTTAGCACTCTATAGTGGCTCAGTGGTTGGCACTGTGTATGGTGGCTCAATAATTAGAACAGTAATGTGTAGAGATGAGCGAGTACTAAAATGCTTGGGTGCTCGAAGCTCGGGCCGAGCATCCCAAGATACTCGTGTACTCGGCCCAAACACCGAGCCCAATGTTATCCCATGGGAGACCCGAGTATTTTTCTGGCATGACCCCGGCAGCATGGAAAAACCCTAAAAATGTCACAAAAGTAGCAGAACAGTGCTCAAATGACATGGGAACAGCATGGGGAAGACCCCTGTAAGCATTTCAGACCCCAACGTCACTGCTGTGAACAATGTTGTTAGACTATTACGCCACTTTTATGGACTGTCAAGAAAACGTTACAAAATGAAACCAAAATGGATTTTCATGGAAAAAATATTAAGGGCTCATACCCACTTATGAGACATGGTGTATGTTAGTTTTTTGGATTATATGAAAGATTTTTTTATTTTTTAAATCGTGTGGCACTCCCATGTCCCTGGGAAGAGACGTTAATGAAGGCCTCTTTAAATAATGTGCCCATTATAAGGAAGTGGGTCTTTTGTAGTATTGCCCTAGACAGGGCAGCCAAAAATTGGGAGGCACCCCAATGCCCCTGGATAGAGGCGTGCATGAGGGCCTCTTTAAATATTGTGCCCATTATAAGGAAGTGGGTCTTTTGTAGTATTGCCCTAGGCAGGGAAGCCAAAAATTGTGTGGCACTCTGATGCCCCTGGATAGAGGCGTGCATGACGGCTTCTTTAAATATTGTGCCCATTGTAAGGAAGTGGGTCTTTTGTAGTATTAGCCCTAGACAGGGAAGCCAAAAATTGTGTGGCACTCTGATGCCCCTGGATAGAGACGTGCATGAGGGCCTCTTTCAATAATGTGCCCATTGTAAGGAAGTGGGTCTTTTGTAGTAATGCCCTAGGCAGGGCTGCCAAAAGTTGGGGGCACTTCAATGCCCCTGGATGGAGGCGTGCATGAGTGCCTCTTTAAATAATGTGCCCATTATAAGGAAACGGGTCTTTTGTTGTATTGCCCTAGACAGGGCTGCCAAAAATTGTGAGGCACTTCAATGCCATGGGAAAGAAACATGGAGGAGAGCCTCTAAATATTGTTCCCATTACAAAGGAGCGGGTCTCCTGTACTTGTAATGCCCATTCTGTAAGCATGGACTAAAACATTTACCCCTGGGGGGTATACATGAAACTACTGCCTAACGTTTGAACGGTTATGGTCATCATCATAAATATGATGTACAAAAATTATGTTTTCATGGCGTCATGAACCACGGTTGCACTGATCATATGATTGTGGCAGATGAGGAGAAGGAGGAGCAGTACAGCAAGTAGGCAAAGACATGAAGTGTGTACCGATGTGTGGGTGTGCGGCGGTGCATGGCAATCTACCGGCACAAAATTTAAATTTCACTATCATTTGGTGGTGGTGTGGTGAAGTCAGGCCCAATCCAACCCATGTTCATCTTGATCAGAGTCAGCCTGTCAGCATTTTCAGTTGACAGGCGGGTGCATTTATCTGTAATGATTCCACCTGCGGCACTAAAAACACGCTCTAACAAAACACTAGCAGCAGGGCAGGCCAGGACTTCCAAGGCGTAGAGGGCCAATTCCTGCCACGTGTCCAGCTTGGATACCCAATAATTATAAGGCACAGAGGAGTCTAGGAGCACTTTAGTATGATCGGCAAGGTACTCCCTCAGCATCTTGGCAAACTTTGCAGTCATTGTGACACTATCCCGCACCTCAGGGCCTATGGTACGGGAGGTGCTGAGAAAAGTGTCCCAGATCTTTGAGACTGTTCCCCTACCTCTGCTGGATTGGACTTGTGCCTCTCTCGGCCGGACGCCTTGGTTGTCCACCGAATCGTGACCTCTGTCGCTAGCGTTTTCAAAAGGGAATTTTTTTACTAATTACGTGACTATGGCCTTCTGGTACTGCAGCATTTTTGTAGACCTATTCGCCTCGGGAATAAGAGAAATAAAGTTCTCCTTGTAGCGTTGGTCTAAAAGTGTCACCAACTAGTAATGAGTGTCCGCCATGATGTTGATAACGCGAGGATCACGAGACAGGCAGCGTAACATAAAGTCAGCCATGTGCACCAGACTGTTTACAGGCAAGACTTCAGGGTCCTCACCAAGAGCATGACTGTCCATGCTGGCTTCATCATCCTCCTTCTCCTCCTCCTCTCCCCTGTCCTCTGGCCATCCACGCTGAACCGACGGTTGTGCATGTATTACCGTCAATTCCGCATGAAAGTAGCTCTATTTCTTCATCCTCCTCGTCATGGTCCTCCAATGCACGTTGGGATGAGATGAGGCTGGGCTGTGTGTAATGACCCAGTATGGTTTCTTGCTCCAACTCATCGTGCTCCGCGTGCAATGCATCGTCTTTGATTTTGAGCAGAGAGCGTTTTAGAAGACAGAGAAGCGGGATGGTGACGCTAATGATGGCGTCATCGCCTCTCACCATCTTGGTGGAGTCCTCAAAGTTTTGGAGGACGGTACCTTATGTCGGACATCCATGTCCACTCCTGAGGTCTTATGTGTGGAGTTTGAACCGTATACCGACGGCCTAGTTGATGCTGGTACTCCACAACTGCCCTCTTCTGCTCACAAATCCTGACCAACATGTGCAGTGTGGAATTCCAACGCGTGGGGACATCACACACCCGTCTGTGAGCCGGAAGCTGCAAACGCTGCTGAAAGCTGGCAAGGCCCGCAGAAGCAGTAGGTGACTTTCTAAAATGGGCACACAGGCGGCGTACTTTGACGAGCAGATCCGACAGCTCCGGGTAAGATTTAATAAATCGCTGAACCACGAGGTTGAGCACATGGGCCACGCATGGAACATGTGTCAGCTCGCCTCGCCTCAGAGCCGCCACAAGGTTCCGGCCATTGTCACACACACGACCATGCCTGGCTGTAGGTTCAGCGGTGTGAGCCAGTGATCTGCCTGCTGTTTCAGAGCTGTCCACAACTCTTCAGCATTGTGGGGTTTGTCACCTTCGCATATTAGCTTCAGCACAGCCTGTTGCTGCTTAGCCGAGGCAGTGCTGCAGTGCTTCCAGCTTGGGACTGGTGTGGAGGGTGAAGTGGAGGAGGAGGAGGCTGAGGAGCATGACGTTCAGGAGCTGTACACTGTGGGTGAAACCCTGACTGAGTTAGGGCCTGCATTCCTTGGTGTCGGAAGGACGTGTTCCGTCCCAAGCTCAGACTGGGTACCGGCTTCCAGAATATTAACCCAGTGTGCTGTCAGCGAGTTGTACCGGCCCTGCCCACAAGCACTTGTCCATGTGTCCGTTGTTAAGGGCACGTCCGATGTTTTGTGACACGTGCTTATGTAATGCGGGGACGGCACACCGGGAAAAATAGTGGCGGCTGGGGATCGAGTAACGTGGGACAGCCGCAGCTATCAGGCTGCGGAATGCTTCCGTCTCCACCAGCCTAAAAGGCAATATTTCCAGTGCAAGCAGTTGCAAAATGTGTGCATTTAGAACTGTGGCATGTGGGGCGTTGACATCGTATTTGCGCCTACGTTTCAAAGATTGGTGTATGGATAACTGAACGCCGCGCTGGTACAAGGACGTGGTTGATGATGGTGCTATTTCTGCTTGTGCAACTACAGATGAAGGACAGGAGGCATCTTCGCATGCAGTATGGACAGGGGATTGTCTTGCACATACAACAGTGGAAGACGCAGCGGTGTCACCCGCAGACACTGCTCCTGGATGCTGTACATCCCACAAAGTCGGGTGCTTTGCTGACGTGCCTGATCATGCTAGTGGTGGTCAGGCTGCTAGTTTTGCTACCCCTGCTGATGCTGGCATGGCAGGTGTTGCAAATGGCCTTTTTGGAATTATCTGCAGACACCTTAAACAGCCAGACTCGGGAAGACCTAACAGTTGTACTGGCAACTTCTGTCGTTTTGTTGTTCCGGGGAACGATTGCCTGCCTTCTGCCTGCGGACTCCCCCTGTGCACTGCTGTCCTCGCTCTGCATGTCCTCCTGCCAGGTTGGGTCAGTTACTGGATCATCCACCACGTTGTCTTCCACTTCCGCACCCTGGTCCTCCTCCTGACTTTCTGGCAATTGTGTCTCATCATCGTCCACCTCTTGTTGAGACACGTTCCCACCGTTGCCTTCGTGAGACCGTGGCTGCTCAAATATTTGTGCATCGGTACATACGATCTCCTCATGACCCACTTTAACTGGAGCTGGCGAGAGGCAAGAATCTATGAATGGATAAGTGAACAGCTCTTTAGAGTGTCCAAGTGTGGGATCAGTTATGTTCGGGGCCGGGCACTCGGCATGGTGGGAGGAAGGAGGATCAGGGTGTGGAATGTGCGGTCCAGTCTCACGGCTACTGACACTTGGCCGTGTGGAAGACAGGGTATTTGTGGTGGTGCCAAACTGACTGGAAGCATTATCCGCTGTCCCACTAACAACCTGTTGGCACTGGTCTTGGTTTAATAGTGGTGTACTGCTGCGGTCCCCTAGAAATTGGGACAGGAAGGTCGAGCGAGATGATGTGGGCGTTTGTCGTGGCGCAATTCAAGCTTGCACACGGCCTCTGCCTCTGCCTGCACCACCATCACGTCCAGTTCCTTGTCCCTTGCCACCGGCCTTGTGCATTTTCAATGTGTGCGGCCTGTATACAGCTAAATGAAGGCATCCAAAAGATGTTTTTTAGCTGCACACTGAGATTACAGATTATAGCGGTGTAATCCCGACAGCTGGAGTGGTCAGACACAAACGCTGAGGCGTATACCGTGTTTTGGCGTATACTACTTGGAGCTACAAGCCACTCCTGCCGCACTAAGATGATAAATGAATGCAGACAAGAGTTGTTTTTTAGCTGGACACTGAGATTAGAGATTAAAGCCCAGCAGGTGGACTGGTCAGACACAAACGCTGACGAGAATACAGAGTGTTTTGGCGTATCCTTATTTCCGCTACAACCTACTCCTGCCGCACTAAGATGCTAAATTAATGCAGACAAGAGTTGGTTTTTAGCTGGACACTGAGATTAGAGATTAAATCCCAGCAGGTGGACTGGTCAAACACAAACTCTGACGATAATACAGAGTGTTTTGGTGTATCCTAATTTACGCTACAACCTACTCCTGCCGCACTAAGATGCTAAATTAATGCAGACAAGAGTTGGTTTTTAGCTGGACACTGAGATTAGAGATTAAATCCCAGCAGTTGGACTGGTCAAACACAAACTCTGACGAGAATACAGAATGTTTTGGTGTATCTTAATTTACGCTACATCCTACTCCTGCAGCACTACCGTGTTTTCCCGAAAGTAAGACAGGGTCTTACATTCTTTTTGTGGCCAAAAGTGGCCCCCTGTCTTATTTTCGGGGGGGGGCCTTACATTGGAGGCCCCACCATCCATCCACACACTGCAGCCATCCATCCACACATTCCCACACATACAGACAGACACATGCATACACATATATACACACCATACACACACATAGCACCGCTTCTTACCGGGTCCGGTGTGGGGTCCCCGATGGTCCTGTGCCGTCCTCTGTGCTCCGGTCCGGTTCCCGAGATGATCCGCTGCCGTCCGCCATGTTCCGGTGCCGTTTTGCACCGGTATTGCCGGTCCTAGGCTCCATGGTCCCTGTTCTTCCGGAGTTCAGGCCGCAGCTCCGCCCAGGTCATAGTGTGGGCCAATCAGCATAGCGGCGCTCAAGCAAGCGTCATCGGGCGCTTGCCTCTGACGTCAGCGCCGCTATGCTGATTGGCCCACACTATGACCTGGGCGGAGCTGCGGCCTGAACTCCGGAAGAACAGGGACCATGGAGCCTAGGACTGGCAATACCGGTGCAAAACTGCACCGGAACACGGCGGACGGCAGCGGATCATCTCGGGCACCGGACCGGAGCACAGAGGACGGCACAGGAGCATCGGGGACCCTACACCGGACCCGGTAAGAAGCGGTGCTATGTGTGTGTGTGGTGTGTATGGTGTGTATATATGTGTATGCATGTGTCTGTATGTGTGTATGTATGTATGTAAACCCCCCCCCCCCCCCGTGTTTTCCCGATAGTAAGACCCCCCCTCCCCCTACCCTGCCTTACATTCGGGGGGTCTTACATTAGCAGACCCCCCTTCCCCCCCCCACCCTGTCTTACTTTTGGGGCGGTCTTACTATCGGGAAAACACGGTAAGATGCTAAATTAATGCAGACAAGAGTTGGTTTTTAGCTAGACACTGAGATTAGAGATTAGAGGTTAAAGCCCAGCAGGTGGACAGCAGGATAATGAATTGGCGGTCTTGTAGAAGCGCTACTAAGGCTCAGGCACCAGGAAGATAATGTTTATAAATCGCAACCTTTATTTTCCCCTCACAGCCACAACATGTTTCAACTGCTCAAGGCAGTCTTCCTCAGGTAGTGTAAGGGGGTGAACTGTGACATCACATTATATAGATAACAAAACTTTGCTTGGTTTCCTAATTAACTATACATAGGTTCTAATTGTCTATATTTAACTCCTCATGCACTTCTACAAACATTGTCAATAAAAAAGGCACATAATTAAACTACAATTTATACAAATCCCGTAATTCCATATTAAATATAAAAACTGTATATCCATATGAACCAGCCATAGTTCATTAATAAAAAATATACATAAACAATTATTAACATTACTATACAAATTATTATAAAAAATTATTAAAATTAAATTATTATAAAAAATTATTATATACAAGTACGTTTGCATCTTTATATATTGTGAGGCACCGCCGGCATGATCCCCATGGCCGGGGTGCATCACATGCAGGATCAGTGTATGATCCTGTTCACACTGTCCAGTTTTATAGTGTATGATGCAGTGTGAACCTATTCGGAACAAAAAGAGTTAAATGTGATAGTGAGTGCTGTAAAGCTGCAACATTCATGAGGCTAATGAGCGGCTGTGAGTGGACACATAGCATCCATTGTTCATATCATCCCCTTTTATTAGTGCCCTATCTTCCATTTTTTGGCACACATTACTAGGAGCCAACATTTCTCTCAGGTTTTTGTTTCTCCTGTATATCACATTAGGTTTAGTAGGCAAATGATCAGCGAGAACTGGGTCACTCTTTACTACGAACCAGTATTTGTTCATTAAGTCTAGAATAATTTTCCTTGGTTGACAGTATGTTGTAACAAGACTCCATTTTGTCCTATTTGTAGTTTTCTCATCACTTATAATTTTTTGGATGACATCTTCTCTATACAGGATTCCTGAGATAGGTCTTTCGTTTTCCTAAATGCGTTGGGATATCCCTTCGCTAGGAACCTCTTTTTTAGGGTATTTGATTCCTGTCCAAAATCACTATCCTCGGTGCAGTTTTTTCTCACCCTCCAGTATTGGTCATAGGGTACGCTGGTTAACCACATGGGGAGGTGCCCACTCCCATACTCCAAATAGCTGTTAACGTCAACCTGCTTGAAGAAGGTTGAGGTGTACACACCCTCCAGGTGGTCCAAGCGCACCCATAAGTCCAGATACTGAAGGGCTGAGTTAGACACCGATCTAGTGAATTTTAGACCCCATTCGTTTTCATTTATTTCCGTGACAAAGTTAGTTACTTCTTCTTCTGTTCCTCTCCAGATGATGAAAAGATCATCAATGAATCGCCTATAATAAATAATTTTCTCAGCTGCCCACCTGGGCTGCGCAATGGAGACCGATTCATATGCGCACATGTACAGATTTGCGTAGCTAGGTGCGAATCTGGTCCCCACTACGTAGCCCCTTTTCTGTTGGTATACGGACCCATTGAAGGAAAATATGTTGTTATATAAAATGAATTTTATTGCTATCAATAGGAACTCTCTTTGTTCTTTTTTATATTTAATATGGAATTGGGGGATTTGTATAAATTGTAGTTTAATTATGTAGCTTTTTTATTGACAATGTTTGTAGAAGTGCATGAGGAGTTAAACATAGTCAATTAGAACCTATGTATAGTTAATTAGGAAACCAATCAAAGTTTTTTGTTATCTATATAATGTGATGTCACAGTTCACCCCCTTACACGACCTGAGGAAGACTGCCTTGACCAGTTGAAACATGTAGTGACGCTGTGAGGGTAAAATAAAGATTGCGATTTATAAACATTATCTTCCTGGTGCCTGAGCCTTAGGCTGCGTTCACACATTTGCGTATTTTGCTGCGCTTTTTTGCACGCGCTTTTTGCCGCGTTTTTCGGCCGCGCAAAAAAGCACAACAAAATACGCAGGGGCTTTCACACACTGCGCTTTCTTTACTCCAGAAAGCGCAGTGATGTCACAGAGGGGAGGAAGAATCCTGCTTCCTCCTCCCCTGTGTGACAGCCCCATTAGATTTCACAGTGTATTAATATACACTGTGAAATCTATATTAAACAGAGGCAAATGTATGGAAAATAAAAAAGAATGAATACTTCACCTGTCCGGTGCCTTCTCCCGCTGTCTGGTGCCTTCTGCCGCTCTCCGGTTCCAAGTGAGAGGTGTACTGAGAAGACCTGTGGTGACGTCAGAGAGGGGGCGTTCCCGGGGCGTTCCCAGCGCTGATTGGCTGTTCGCGGTCATGTGATATGTATCACATGACCGCGAGTGCCCGGGAACGCCCCTCTGACATCACCACAGGACCTGTCAGTACATCTCTCACTTGGAATCGGAGACCAGATAGCGGCAGAAGGCGTCGGAGTGGTAAGTATTTCATTCTTTTTTATTTTACATACATTTGCCTCTGTTTAATTTAGATTTCGCAGTGTATATTAATACACTGTGAAATCTAATGGGCGGCCACAGCTGTCACAGAGGGGAGGAGGAAGCAGGATTCTTCCTCCCCTCTGGGAGAATACGCAGCAGCAGCTGCGTAAACAATTGACATATCAATTGTTTACGGAGCTGCGCTTTCTCCCGGCAAACGCTGTGCGTATTTTTACGCAATGTCTGCACTGCAAAGTGAATTTCCCATTCACTTTGCAGGCAGACAAAAGGCACATTGCGTATTTTGAAAAGCGCGCGTAAAAAAACGTGGCAAAATACGCAATGTGTGAACGTAGCCTTAGTAGCGCTTCTACAAGACCGCCAATTCATTATCCTGCAAGCATTCATTCCCCCTGAGGGATCAGCGGCTGGAGCAACACAGCGAGGGCACAGCGGTAAAGGACCTGGCGTTCCCTAGATTATAAGCAGTGGCGCACATCCGGGACCGGCGCCACGTGACCGGAAAGGTCCTATTCCAACAGCAGGTCGTGCACAACCCAAACAGGTGAGTGGCCACCTGTAATAACGCCATATTAACTTGGCTATAGGGATCCTACACATGCGCCCCTTCTCCCTTTTTTTTCTTACAGCAGGTGGAATGGTCAGACACAAATGCTGACGAGAATACAGAGTAAGATTAAAGAAAGAAAGTAACGTGTATATGAGACCGAGATCCAGAACATATGAATCCAATAAAAGGGATTTAAATTAATAAATATTCAAGTTTATTAAACAAATATCAAAAAAGTGCATAAGAAACCCAGAAACACAACATACATTTAAAAACCATTAAAAAGGTGTAATAAACACCATAGATACAAATTTCTAAGCCCAGGGGGATACTAGACAAAGTATCGCACGTATAGTACATTGGAAATACAGTAGTCAATCAATGAGCCCTACCAAAAACAGCTGTGAACAAAAACATCACTGGCACAAACTAACAACACCGTACAAAGGTAAAGGTTACTTCAATTAGATAATAACCATATAAGTATAGATATAGAAAATGGTAAACAGTAATACCAGGGGACAGTAAAACCTGCCTGCCTATTGATGGTAACTGCTGTATCAGTGTCGATGTTAGAAGGCCAACATGATCTTTAACACACCAAAGGTAGCATGGTGTGTAAGTGATACCAAATTAATCCTAATAGAAGCATACAGTTGATGGTAGTAGCCAGGGGCAATGAAAACACAGTACATTACCCTTGCTGGAAGGCCACATGGAGATGGCAATAAGGTCTGTTGGGCCCGGAATGGGCTGGAAAGCTGGGGCACAGGCTCCCGACGCGTATTGCTGTCAACCTTGACAGCTTCCTCAGGGGTGTTGTGCTGAAGGACATGGTGTGTCCGGGTCTCTTTATGCAGACTGGACGCGTGTGAGTTTTCAGAATCCGTCACCGGTAACCGGAAATGACGAAATTGTCAAAGACCGGATGTGACGTTCCGGAATCAGGAAGGGTTTGCAGAGAAAGCGTGTGACCGTCGCATAGCGACGATCGCACGTGCGCAGACCGGCCGGTCAATAGGAGCGCATGTTTAGTGGAAGTAAGAACTTCCAGGGTGTTGTTGTGAGCGTCATGAGAAAGGAGTATGAGGGAGATAGTTATTTTATTGAGTCTAAGGAGAAGAGAGAGGGACAGGGCACACAAGTGGGCAGCAGGATAAAGATAAAGAAATAGAAAGTAACACCAGTTAATATCAGGAGACAAAAAAATAAATAAATTACAACTGTTATTATAGTAATAGTCAAAATATACAGTTGTGATAGAATGGTAATTATGAGCAGGATATTTGTTGAAGAAAGGGGGGTTTGCTAGACAAAGATAGTAATCCAGCCGAATGTTATCGCCAGGAAGATCCAAATGGAGACCTGAAAAGAACCTACAGAAAAACAAAGAAGAGAAAGATGATTTTTTATGATTTTTTTATACATATTAGTAAGGAGATGTCCTGAAAATATCGGCACCTGGAAGGAATAACATCTGGGAACTCCATACGATGATTATACCTCTTAGACTAAAGATAAAAGTTAGTTAATCGAACAAGGTACATGTTGGATAATGGCATCAAACAAAATGTCATAAAGGCTAGACTCAATCTGAAGCAAAATAGAGGCTGGTTCAAAAAAAGGCCTGAAAAGGTTAGGAGAAAATAAGTTTGATGGTTGCATTTCGTTGTTGAGCTAGTATATAGCCAATAAGATAGAGAGACTTTCAACACATTGGCGCACGGACAGAGTCCAGCAACTTCAATAGCTCAGGGGTCCAGATAGAAGCTGGCTGGGAAGGGGGCATCATCAGTATCTGTATTGATCTTCATGGATATGTCCGGATGTCATTCACCAAAATGTATAAGATGGTATCTCAATGGCGTGCGATATTTCTTTTCCTCTTCACATGTCAGTAGATGGAGTGGTCTTTTAGCCATGGTACCAATAAAGATCCATTGATCCTAAAACCGCAATCAAAAATTGTGCATGTATGAATAAATGGGAGATCTCACAAGAGCTGAAAAAACTGTACAGAGGAACTATATAAACCTCATAAGGTTAGATAAGGGAGATCATTTTTGTGAATTCATGGGTCCAAAGACCCATGATATAGCAGTCCCTCAGAGTTCTTTATTTTTTATTTATTTTTTGTAGAAACCTTGAAAAAGTAGTTCCTCATTGATACCGTGTGGGGAAAGGCTTTGAAGATCAAAAATCCACTTGCTTTCTCTCCTTAGAAGTTCATCCGTAAGGTGATTTCTTCGGATAGATGCCAATACTTTATCGAGAATAATGATGCTAAGTCCATTGGGGGTGCCTTTATGGTGTTCAAAAAATGTTTAGCCACCGAGCTAATTGGCTTACCTTGTTTGATGTGAGACTCCGCACATGCAATGTTTGACAGATGATTTTGAATGCGTTTTCTTGTGTAGTTTCACCGACATATACCATGGGGCAGCTGCAGATTAAAGCATATATTATGTTACGCGTGCGACAATTTGCTTAGCACTTGTTGTAATGGTATACGGAAAGATGGTCAAATCCACTTTGTTTGCAGCTATCATATAAGGACAAATCGTGCAACCACCGCACGGATAAAAGTACCCACAAGTCTTGCTCCTCGTCCCAAACGATGAGGGGGTATCTTGAAGTGGCTAGATGTAAGATGATCTTTTAGGTTTTTGGCCCTTCTAGCTACAAGTGATGGTGTGGGGCCTACAAATTGTTCAATTTTACGGTCCGTAACAAGAATGTCCCAGTTCTTTTGGAGGATACAGCGCAGATCCTGCCAGTGATTATGATAGCCCGTAATTACACTTAATTTATTCAACCCGGTTTTTGGTCTCTGTTTAAGTCTGTCCGGTGTATTTGATTAGTGGTCTGAAAAGCCCTGGAAATTACCTTACGTGGGTACCCTCTGTTTTTGAACTGTGTAGTAAGGTTTGCTGCTTCTTTCAAAAAAGTATCATTAGTTGCACAATTTCTTTTTAGGCGAAAGAATTGGCCTTTTGGAATGCCGTTACGTAAATGTAACGGATGGAAGCTATTATAGTGCAACACACTGTTTGTAGCCGTCTCCTTTCTATGTAGTGCCGTAGTGATCTTACCATTGTCCTGTTGAATCTTTAAGTCCTTCCTCTGCAGACATGTGGGAGGTAAGGATGATGTTCAATGAGTTAGTATTCAAGTCTCGAATAAAATCCAGACAGTCATCCATTGAGCCTGTCCAAAAAAATAAAATATCGTCAATGTATCTGTAGCAAAATGGTACAGATACGACGAATTGCGGATGAATACGGACACGAGTTTCCTCCCACCACCCCAAGAAAAGATTGGGGTGGGACGGGGCTACAGATGAGAATACAGAGTGTTTTGGCGTATCCTAATTTCCGCTACAACCTACTCCTGCCGCACTAAGATGCTAAATTAATGCAGACAAGAGTTAGTTTTTAGCTGGACACTGAGATTAGAGATTAAACCCCAGCAGGTGGACTGGTCAGACACAAACGCTGACGACAATACAGAGTGTTTTGGCGTATCCTAATTTACGCTACAACCTACTCCTGCCACACTAAGATGCTAAATTAGTGCAGACAAGGGTTGGTTTTTAGCTGGACACTGAGATTAGAGATTAAAGCCCAGCAGGTGGACTGGTCAGACACAAACACTGACGAGAATACTGAGTGTTTTGGCGTATCGTAATTTACTCTACAACCCACTCCTGCCTATAGTGAGTGTGGCGCCCCACTATGTAGGTGCCACAAAGGGGTACTGCACTCGTAAAAGAGGTGTAGTAACCCCAGCTGCAAAGTGGATTTATGGATGGTAGGCGGAACCCTAAACCAACATCCCACATTAGACCAGGAAGTGGGAGGGAACCCGGGAGGGTATATACTAACCCCCAGGAGGAACTAGGAGTAGTCTAGGCAGTCTGGAGTCTAGGACTCGGGGAGAAAGGAGGGTCTCCTCGGCTAAGGAACCCAGGAAGCAACCAGAACAGATCCCAGACACAGAGAAAGGAGCAAGTAGCTCGGAGGGAGTTCGCTCAAAGAAAGAAACCGGGTGCTGGAGCCCGCACCTGTAGGAACCTCTAAGGCCTACAGAAAATCCGTGACACGGGGGTATCTCCAGATACGGCCCTGATTCCTAAGCGACCATTAGAGGGAACTTTACAAGTTCCAGTAAAGTACCCGGTGAAGTGACTTTTGACTCTGCTACATCTTTCCTTGCATGAAGTCATTCCTTGAACAGCTTTCCTGCCCCGGAGGTCCCAGTCCTGCCTGTGGAGGACTCACCATCTTGGCTGCAATACCATCGGCCTCCTTAGGACTAGAGCGGAGCTGGCGATATCTCACCAGGTACTGCAGGTTGCGTCACGACAAACTTGTACATAATCCTTGTAGATACCCCTTTTTAAAGAGAATAGTCCCCAGGACACGGGGTCAGGCGCTGCCGTTATTCCCCGTGACACAGTTAACCCCATCTGCCGCCTGATACCCGAGTACCCCACACCCTGAGGCGACACAGTCTCTTTTCTGGCGTCACGAACAGGATCCCGTGCCCGGTACCACCGGGTACTGTGTGCCTTGAACTTGGGCTTAAAACAAACTTTTTCCGCCATTGCTTGGTGCCAAAAATGGGTTTTCGCCATTATCGCACGAGGACCCAAGATGGCGCCGTAGCCATGTACTAAACGCCATGTGCAGGCCCGGGGGCGTGCCTCAGCCCCTGGAAGAAGGAGGGCCTTGATGGAGGTGCCAAACAGTGTGGCTGCTCTGATTGCCATCAATCAATTTCGGGGGGCGGCCCACAGGAAGTTCCCAGGGAGTGCCCGCCCATAGCTGGATAAACCGGAAAAGAAGGACAGAAAGAACTGGACTCCATTGTACCCGGCAGCATGGCAGCACCCCGGTGGAGAGACGTAGTGCGAGAGTTGGAGGAGCAGACCCGCGCCGAGCTAGGCGACCCAGCAGCGGCGTCCCTTTTAACAACAGAAGGAGATGCTGTTTACTGTCAGGAAGCTTTTACCCGGCTCCGCCAAGAGTTGGAACAAACACTGACTTGGGTGTGTCGGCGGTGGAGTGCCGAGTGGACCTTCAAGCTGTCCGCCAGGAAGACAACCCACAAGGCACGGGAGACATCGGTGGCTGAACGAGCGGTAGAAGAGTACCACGCCTCCTTACCACCACCCGTCCAGACCCGGGACACGGGAACCCAAACTGAATCCCCGGCTTCACCACCGTCCTCGGGCCAGCAGTTGTCTCCGGCTGGAGGCAGCTCAACCACCCACAACACCAGACGTGGAAGTCAAGGAGGAACTTTATAACAACGACGACGAGAAGTAGCTTGGTGGACCACGTGGCAGCGGCACCAGCGAGGAGTTCCCGCCATCTTAAGCTCCGCAGAGATGAGGGCGACACTGAGGGTTTCCTGCAACAGCTTGCCGCCCCCACAGTACCAGTCGCTACCATGCACCCGGCCAGCCATGGATGAAAGAGACCAGGTGGCAATGCAGAGACGGCGGGAGGACTGGCATCAAAGGGAGCAAGCCACCAGGACACTGCGAGATGAAGCCCGAGCTCAGCCCCCACTCCCTATTGAATTGCGTAAAACTGGAACTGTCATCTCCGTTTACCAGGAGGATGGTTGGGGATTCCTCCGAGAACCAGGATTAATCGATGATGTCTTCTTCTCCCGGCGGGATGTAGGGTCTTTTCTGCGAAAAGGACATCCCCGGCGCGATCTTTACCGAGGTGAGCAGGTGACATGCGAACGTTACCCCGCCCGCTAGGCTGGTTTGCCATTAGGATCGCCCGTATTGAGTAATAACATTCTTCTTTGCAGTAGACTCTCGTAGTGAGACATTGCCCCTGGAATAGCCCCTTTGCTTTTATACTTTCTCCTTATTTTTTTATCCTTCCTTTTTGAAGAGTGTGCCCCCGTTTAACCTGAAGAACCCAATGACTTTTATATTTGAACTGTCCTTCCCTGTTTGATAATGTGTGCTAAATGAATAGCGGCCTAGCGGTGATAACACACACCGGACTGTGCTGGACTAAAGATTACCGCTGGACCCGCATTGCTAGTACCGATCCCGTTGGGCCGAAGTAAATAATGTGTGTTTTTATATGTGAAATGTAGAAAGTAATGCGCCTCCCAGCAATGGGAAGAACACTAAGTATGCTTGATGTATATAGTTACCCGTTGGTATTAATGTATATAAAAATGTTTTCACTTCCCATAGACAAGTGTAGATACTCGCGGACGAGTATATGCCATCAAGGGGGTATGTGGCGCCCCACTATGTAGGTGCCACAAAGGGGTACTGCACCCGTAAAAGAGGTGTAGTAACCCCAGCTGCAAAGTGGATTTATGGATGGTAGGCGGAACCCTAAACCGACATCCCACATTAGACCAGGCAGTGGGAGGGAACCAGGGAGGGTATCTACTCACCCCCAGGGGGAACTAGTAGTCTAGGCAGTCTGGAGTCTAGGACTCGGGGAGAAAGGAGGGTCTCCTCGGCTGAGGGACCCTGGAAGCAACCAGAACAGATCCCAGACACAGAGGAAGGAGGAAGTAGCTCAGAGGGAGTTCGCTCAAAGAAAGAAACCGGGTGCCGGAGCCCGCACCTGTAGGAACCTCTACGGCCCTGATTCCTAAGCGACCATTAGAGGGAACCAGAGACCGCTGGCAAGCCGCTGTGCAAAGAGCGACAGAGTGCCGGGCGCTGCTGTGTTCAATAGAAGATTACCCAACGGGAGCAAGGGAAGGAAAGAGAGACAGCAGGAGGTCAGATCTACTCTTCATGAGGTCAGGCTTCACACAGCTACTGGGAAGCGAGGAACGAAAGGAACAAGAAAGGCATATAAAGGAGGTTCTATATATCTACCAGAGATCCACTTGCAGCCACCCGTAGCCACTTGTCATTGTAACATCATACTGCACTGAGGACTGTAATGACTCTGCTAAGTTCCAGTAAAGTACCTGGTAAAGTGACTTTTGACTCTGCTACATCTTTCTTTGCATGAAGTCATTCCTTCAACAGCTTTCCTGCCCGGAGGTCCCAGTCCTGCTTGCGGAGGACTACACCATCTCGGCCGGAATACCATCGGCCTCCGGAGGACTGGAGCGGCGCTGGCGCTATCTCACCAGGTACTGCAGGTGGCGTCACGACAAACTTGTATATAATCCTTGTAAATACCCCTTTTTCAAGAGAATAGTCCCCAGGGTACGGGATAAGTTATGGCCGCCATTCCCGTGACATCGTTAACCCCTTCTGCCGCCTGACACCCGAGTACCCCACACCCTGGGATGACACAAGAGCTAAATTAATCCCTAACAGCACTGTTTTGGGATGGATGGATGAGATTTCCAGCCTGTACACCAGCCCTAGATGTGATGCAGGCTGGTATACTGGCACAGCGAAGTTTGCTATATACCCTGCCTCCCTGCCTGCCTGTATACAGCTCTATTAGTCCTCAGAAGGACTGTTGTTGTAATTAGATTGTCAGCCCTGCGCCTACACTGGCTGAAAGGCCACAAATCTGTCCCTCAAGCAGCAGCAGCTCTCCCTACACTGACTGTCTGTGGAGCACAGTGACGAGCACAGCGCGGTCAGGTCTTATAAAGACCTGATGACGCTGTGCGGCCAGCCAATCACTGTAATGCCACAACCAACATGGCTGTGGCATTACAGTGTCTGTCAGCCAATCCCTGCATGCAGGCTGGCTCTGTAAAGAGTGCCAACATGCAGGGAGGTGGACCCCGAGCATAGCAAGAGTATCGCGAGATTACTCAGTACTCGCCGAGTACCCCGAGCACTGAGATATTCGTGCGAGTACCGAGTAGTGACAAGTATACTTGCTCATCACTACTAGCCATCCATTTATTGCATTGTGTATGGAGTGTTACTGTCACTGTGTGGCCAGATGACTGAATTGCAGTGTTTATTGTGTATATGAAGTGCATCTGCACCATGTGGCCAAATGACAACAGTGCACGGTGTTCAATGTGTATTTGGAGTCTTATGGTAGCGTCCACCTGGAGACATCTGTGGCAAATTCTTAGGCGACGCACTGGAGCGCGCACGTTTTTGGCACCCCACCAGTGTCGCTGTAGCGTGTTTACACGTGGTGATATCTCCGGCGACGTTTTGGCAATCTTTCAGGCGGCATCGCTGTTGGGGTGTCTACGAACCCCGCAGCGAGCCTGTAACATGGGAGCCCATCGCCTGTAACATCGCTGTTACACGGGGCGATGCTTACACATCACCTGAGAGTGGTTGCCTGGTTTCACAGCAGCAATATTAAACCAGGCAACCACTCTCAACCGATTTTTCTGAGCAAAATCGCCTCTTTTTACACGGGGCAACTCGCCGCCGATGTCTCCAGGTGTGACGGTACCCTTAGGGTATCATTACACGACGCAATATTGCTAGCAATTTCACTGGCAATTTGCTGGTTGCAGTGAAATCATGGACACATTGTTACATTTGTACACGGCAACAAGATAGAACAATGTGTCCATGATTTCACTGCAACCATCAAATTGCCAGTGAAATTGCATGCAATGTTGCGACGTGTAACAGTACCCTTAGGGCCCCTTTACACACAGCTACATTTCTAGGGTGGCTACAGGTAACTTACTGGTTGCAGTGAAATCATGGAGACATTATGCCATTTGTACACAGCAACAAGATAGAACCTTGTCTCCATGATTTCACTGCAGCCAGTAAGTTACCTGTAGCCACCCTAGAAATGTAGCCGCGTGTAAAGGTACCCTTAGGCTACATTCAGACTGAGGGTACCTTTACACGCCGCTACTGGCGGGTGGCTACAACCGGATACATGCGAAAAATGTATCTTGCATCGGCAATTCAACCCGTGGTAGCGGCGTGTGAAGACGGTAGTAGCCACCCGGCAGTAGCGGCACCTGTTTCCGAGCACTGCCCTGAAACAGGTGGCTACACAGCCGATTGTAGCGACCTGTATCGGCGTGTAAAGAAGCAACAGAAGGGATGTCTGGACACCAGGCTATGTACCTGGTATGTAGCTGGGGCGTGACACAGGCTCCGGGTTACCGCGCCCCATCAGCGATCATTGGAGGAAGCTCCTGCATGACGATTGGTAGTCGCTGCATAGGGAGGCATATTTAAGGAGCTGACCAGTCACACTACACAATTGCTCGAGCGTCATGTATTAGTCAGCCTCCTGCGATGCCTGGCCAATCATGATGTTATTGCTTTGTCCTATCAGCGTACGGACGTCTCGTAATCCACAATTGTGGCACGCCTATGTGTTGTCCCTGCTGCACCAGGTCCGCCCATATTGGCTTGTTGTAGCGGTGTGTAAATGAGGTAAGGTGCTCGGCAGAAGGTAACTTGAGACACCCGGCGGTGTATCTAGAGATAGATGTGACCTACTGTAGCGCACCTTGTGGCGGCGTGTAAAGGTGGTGCGGGTACCGTTTGCAACCGTTTGTGCGTGCTCGTGCACGTGAAGTAGCTGGTTGTATCCACCCGCCAGTAGCGGTGTGTAAAGGTACCCTGAGTGTTTTTTGATCCATTATTTGATCTGTTGTTTGAAGTGCACTGCAGAAAACGGATCACTCAGATGACACCCCAGCAAAGTCTATGGGTTTTCATCTTTGTCTTTCAGACTCTTTTAAAGTGCTCAGTTTTGGAAAATGTCATGTCAATTTCTGTAGCGTTTTCCTCCTGCGTTTTTCCCATGGGAGCCCTTCAAAATAGGGAAAAAACACAGCAGTCAAAAACTGATTAAAAAACGCGTCCAAAAACGAATCTGATTTTTTGGGTGCGTTTTCTTTGACAGCTCCTGTTTTACTGTTAAAAACGGATAAAACAGAAGAGAAAATGAACACACAGTCTGCATGTAGCCTTACTGCCACCATGTGGCCAGATCACAGCACTGCAGGGGGTTCATTATGTATATGGTGTGTTACCGCCACTGTGTGGCCAGATGACTGCACTGCAGGGTGATCATTGTGTATATGGAGTGCTACTGCCATTGTGTGGCCAGATGACAGAACTGCAGGGTGTTCATAGCATATATGGAGTGTTACCGCCACATTGTTGCCATATGACTGCACTGTAAGATGTTTATTGTGTATATGGAGTATTACTGCCACTGTGTGAACTGATGAAAGCACTGCAGGGTCTTCATCGTGTATACGAAGTGTTACTGCCACCGTGTGGTCAAATGACAACACTGCAGGGTGATCATTGTGTATATGGAGTGTTACTGCTACCATATGGCCAGATGAAAGCACTGCAGGTTGATCATTGTGTATATGGAGTGTTAAGGCCGGTTTTCACGCTGTGATGCCCCAGCGATCTGGACATCACTATCTGATTGCTGGTGAGCTGTCACATAGGCAGGCTCACCAGCGAGAACGCTGGTAACCAGGGTAAACATCGGTAACTAAACATAGCGCTGCGCTTAGTTACCTGATGTTTTCCCTGGTTACCGGCCAGGAGGTCGTTGATCATTGGTCTCCCGCTGTCACACACGCCGATGCTGGCCGCCCAGCTGGAGACCAACGATCGAAAAACGGCCCTGGCAATTTGGAACTGTGCATTTAGAGTTTTTTTTAATTTTGAAGATTATACTGCTATCATTGGGAGGTTTCTTCAATAAAATTTGATGTATACTCTAACGGGTGATGACTTTTATTACACTGATCGTCATTTGCACCGACCATTAAGAAAATCAGAAAAAAAGAACATTTGCATAATAATTTGGAACACCGTGTATAAGATTATCTCAGCACAGGAGATGTGGTATAATCAGACCATGTCCCTGTACAGTCAGACACATCCATTACACAGTACATAGCCGGGACACATATATAAGATTATCTCAGCACAGGAGATGTGGTATGATCAGACCATGTCCCTGTACAGTCAGACACATCCATTACACAGCACATAGCAGGGACACATATATAAGATTATCTCAGCACAGGAGATGTGGTATGATCAGACCATGTCCCTGTACAGTCAGACACATCCATTACACAGTACATAGCAGGGACACATATATAAGATTATCTCAGCACAGGAGATGTGGTATGATCAGACCATGTCCCTGTACAGTCAGACACATCCATTACACAGTACATAGCAGGGACACATATATAAGATTATCTCAGCACAGGAGATGTAGTATGATCAGACCATGTCCCTGTACAGTCAGACACATCCATTACACAGCACATAGCAGGGACACATATATAAGATTATCTCAGCGCAGGAACAGTTTTTTTTTTTAAACACATCCAATTGTGGAAATTATTATTCCAAGATCTATTGATTAAAATGAAGTTTCTTTGTGGGAAAACACCTTTAAGTTTTCAGAGTAAATAAATACTGTAATTCTGTGAAATATGGCCTTGGACAAACTGTAAAGAGAAGTAAACCACATATGCAAAGAGTTATTTTTCAAAATGTTTATTGATCAAAAATTTAAAATGTAGAAATTCACAGCTTTAATATTCTATTTTTGGAAAGCACCAAAATCTTAGGTAAAAGAGAAATAATTAACCATATTGATATATAGTGACTGTAAAATATTACAATAGTGATTTTATACAGCAATAGTCAAGTGAGCACACAATAAAATAAAGGTTTATGTAACCTTTCAGCTGATAACATTTTTCATATTTCTAATGACAGAAACCCCAGTAAATGAGTCAGAGCCTCTTGACAAAGAGTCATTACTGCCATATACTGTAGATCACATCACAGTGCATGGACTGGCTGCAGCTCTCCTGACCCGAGCATGACAGCTTTATGTATTTCTATGCAAATGTCATGCTCGGGTAGCAGGAGCAACCGGCCAGTCCACGTATTGCGATGCAATCCCCGTCTAAATTATACGGCCATCTGACTACGCCCTAGCAAATGAGATATTCTATCCATCCAAATATCTAAATCAGTGTTTTGCAAACTCCAGTCCCCACTTCCCCTAACAGATCATGTTGTCAAGATTCCCTTAGTGATGCACAGGTGAGAGATTCTGTGACAATTTCTGATGCTTTGATAATAAATTGAACACTTGTACTGTACTAAAGAGATCCTAAAAACATGATCTGTTGGGGGGCTGCGAGGACTGGAGGTTGGGTGCTGTGAGGACTGGAGTTAGGGCAGGTGTGAGGATTGGAGGTTGTTAGCCCGTGAGAACTAGAAGTTGGCAGGACATGAGGACTGAAGGTTGGGAGGTTGTGAGCACTAGAGGTTGGGAGGCCATGAGGACCGGAGGTTGGGAGGCCGTGAGTACTAGAGGCTGGCAGGACATGAGGACTGAAGGTTGGGAGGCCATGAGGACTGGAGGTTGGGAGGCCGTGAGTACTAGAGGTTGGGGGGCTGTGAGTATTAGAGGTTAGGGGCCGTGAGAACTGGAGGTTGGGGCCGTGAGGACTGGAGGTTGGGGGCCATGGGGACTAGAGTTTGCGGACCGTGAGGACTGGAGGTTGGGGGCCATGGGGACTAGAGCTTGCGGACCGTGAGGACTGGAGGTTGGGGGGCTGTGACTTTTAGAGGTTGGGGGCCATGAGAACTGGAGGTTGGGGCCGTTAGGACTGGAGGCCGGGGGCCATGAGGACTGCAAGTTGGGGGGCCTTGAGAACTAGAAGTTGGGGGCCATGGGGACTAGAGGTTGGGGACCGTGAGGACTGGAGGTTGGGAAACACTGGTCTAGTCAATGGTAAAGCACAAACTAGACAAATC
This sequence comes from Allobates femoralis, assembly GCA_033576535.1. NCBI lineage: Eukaryota > Metazoa > Chordata > Amphibia > Anura > Aromobatidae > Allobates > Allobates femoralis. The sequence continues at coordinate 79,283,789 of JARQOC010000003.1, read as the reverse complement.
AGACAGAGGCTGAGTTCTCTTATGCCAATGAGACATAGTTTTCATTCTTGGTTTGGAGAGGTTCCTAATTTTCAATATTATTGTATATTTTATATCCTTTAATAAACATAATTAATAATTCCTAGATAAGTGGTCTTAGCTCTGGAATGAAATATGTTATGTTGTGGCACAATGTGCATAGACATACTGGAGACCATTTCATATAAAGATAAATGACTATAATTTGTGTTAGAGTACAGAGCCTATTTGCTAATGTGCACACCATAGGCACAAGGTCAGCTTTCTGCACTGTGACAGCTGTATGTGGCCAAAATTGGGCCTGCATGCATAGACTAATGGCTACACAATTTCTAGGTTAAAATGAAGTTGTCAGGGAAATCTAAATTGTTTTCATTGGTGTAGGAACAGCCAAAACCGACATAAGTTTTTCCCCCACCACGGGTTTCTGTAGACCAGATTCTACGGCAGCCCCTCACTCTCTCTGTCCCTCTCCTCTACCAGGTATTTTTACGACTAGCCACAAACCCAAGCTAAGCTAAGCCAACCGGTTTGGGCTGGTTCTCTCTTCAGCATACACGTGATATTCCTTTGTCTAAAGATACAAACTTTTAATGTCAAATTTAATAAGACACGTTCATGTCACAATTTCATAAATCATATTTTTGAAATGCTTACATTCTTACAGGTTTAATAGTATAGCTTACTTTGCTGGAAACGGGTCAGAAACCCGGGAAATGAGTTCTGACCTTCCACACATCCCAGATATATCATATGTGATATCAACCAACATGTAACTTCACGAGGGTAAACATGATGTACATATCTTGGACGTGGGTGCATCCAACCCAAAGATATGGAAAAATTGAGGTTTTGATAACCTTACAGATGGGTGTTTCTCTAAGGAGGCAGCCCATCTGTGAGGTCAGAAAGCTGGGATTGCAGGGGTTAATGGCTGATATCATAAAACTCAAGCAGCCATCTTTGGCCTCATTCCATCTTAATGAAGGACATAGCAACACTCTATGCTGTGAGGCCTGAATCTTAACTGATCTCCGGGGTGCCTTCCCCCCTGAAATCTGCTGACGGCCACCGCATGGCACAAGTTTTAGTCTTTCTTATTTTAATTCCTTTTATTTTAATAACTGTTTTATGCATATATGCAAATTGTCTCTTTTGTAATATCTTGTATATCTTTTTGTAAACACTGCCAACTTTTTGGAGTAAAGGTTATAAATTTGCTTAGTTTCGTTCTTCCTGTTCTATGACGAGTTGACACGCATCCCCCTATTCCACGTTACCAAACTGATTACCGATCCAGCTGAAAGAGATCGGTGGTGGCAGCATAATTTTTGTATTTATGTTATACTGTGGGCCTGAGGGTGACTGGATCAAGGTATATATATGTTCCTGGCAAGAACTGGTCGAATATATACATCCCACACAGCATGTGCCACAGTAGACAAGATAAATTAGGGTAGCTGGGCTCCTTTGCTTATCCTCTGTCAATACTTTTTTGGGCAGCAGAATAAGAGGGCGCCAGAGAGCTGGAGTCCTGACTACGTTTTCCTTACAGAAGTATTACTATCAAAATTGTGCAGCCATTAGCCGCCCCTTGCAGACATGGTTTTGGCCATGTGTGGCTGCCTTAACTATGATACTGAAGTACTTCGTAAATGTAATAAAGGTGATGATGATCTCCATATAAGGAGCCTATCTACTAGAGTAACAGAGGTAATCATGCACCCATTGTGCCTTACAGTCTGGAAAACCAGACATCAATATTTTTGCATAATTTTACTCCAAAAATATAAAATAAGTCTGCAAATCCACATATTGAAAATAATGTCTCCTGATCAGAAACACTGCCCCATCTGACCTTTGGATGTGTGAGGTATTGCAACTCAGCATACTTCACTTTACTGTGGCTGAGTGGCAGTTGCAGAAAAACTCCATAGTTCTGTCACTGAAAGAAAGCAGCCATGGTTCTCTATTTCGGGATAATCATCACTATGGCCCTGATTCATCAAAGCAATTTTGTCTGAATTATGGCATACATTTTATTAAAATGCTGCAAAACTTTGGCACAATTTGGAGTTGCACAAATATTCTGGTGTTTTCATGCCAGTTTCCCTGAACTTCCCCAAAGTGGGTGGATCTGGAGCATGACAGGGGCGCGGTGGGGGGTGGCATCATGACGAGCTGTAGCATTTCTTAAGCCAGAAATATTACTCCAGTTAGGGATTGGAGTAAGATTTCTGCTGTGCTGCATGAGACACTCCAGATTCATTAAGAGACTTGTACCCCTTCATGAATTGGGTGCCCCCTACTCAACCACATCACAAGAAAATCTCCAGTCTTGATGAAGCGGGGCTTTTAATTGTTTTTTATTGATAACTCTGAACCAACTTTCTTGAATTTGGATAAAGCAAAACTGCAAATGTCTTAGGCCGGCTTCACACTTGCACTCCCCGCCGCTGCGTATTGCGGCGGGGAAGCGCAAGCAGAGCGCAGACACCGCACGTCCCTATGTTTATCATGGGGATGCACAGTGATGCGCTCGGCAGCGGATGGGCGTGCGCACCCATTCACTTCCGTGTGCGATTTGTACGCAGGCGGATGCTTGCGTACAAATCACACATTCTCGTCCGCACCCTGAATGCGACACGCAAGTGTGAAGCCGGTCTTGCTCATTCAAAAAGTAACTCTGTTATTAGATAACCTTGTGATAAATCACCTGAAACACTCTGTAGAACAGTGATCTATCCCTGAGGGCCCCTTTACACGCGGCTACATTTGTAGCTTGTCACCAGGTAACTTACTGGTTGCAGTGAAATCATGGATACATGATTCCATTTGTACACAGCAACAAGATAGAACCATGTATCCATGATTTCACTGCAACCAGTAAGTTACCTGGTGACAAGCTACAAATGTAGCCGTGTGTAAAGGGGCCCTGAGTGTTTCCTCTGATTGCTTCATATCTTTTCTACGCTTGTCGTCAATTGTAACCACAACGCTACAACCTGCACATGTGGCACAGAGTGACTTTAAAGCGTAACAGCCTTTTAAAATTGTTATTTAATAATAACGTATAAGAAGTAATTTTAATAAACTGTCAAATATACTTCATAACAAAAATTCTGGTTGAAAACCATTCAGAAACCTTCTACAAGGTGTCCCCACAAGACTGTGTGTGAAAAAGACATAGAGGTGCATCTCAATGAATTAGAATATCATCAAAAAGTTAATTTATTTCAGTAATTCAATACAGAAAGTGAACACATATATTATATAGAGTTATTACACACAGAGTGATCTATTTAAAGTGTTTATTTCTGTAAATGTTGATGATTATGGCTTACAGCCAATGAAAACCCAAAGGTCATTATCTCAGAAAATTAAAGTAGGGAAGATGTAGGGTTAAAAACCACGCTGCCTTATACTATGAGACATCAAAGGGTGAATATAATATTGATTTATTAGTCGTGTTTCAGGGCTCCCAGAAACATGGCAATATGATATTGATTTGTCCTGAGGAAGCGGCCAAGGATCCCTGAAATGCATTTACTAATAAATCAATATTATATCCACCCTTTGATGTCTCGTGGAATATGACAGCGCAGTTTTTAACTCTTCATCCTCCCAACTCTATATGCACCACGTTGGGGACAGCAGCAGTCGTGATCTGCTTTTATAGTGGTTGTGACTCTCACAACCACACAAGGTGAAGCCTCTGATACCTATTTAGGTCATATTTTATCTCTCATACCCTTCATCCTCCCTACTTTAATTTTCTGAGCTAATAACCTTTGGGTTTTCATTGGCTGTAAGCCATAATCATCAACATTAACAGAAATAAACACTTGAAATAGATCACCCTGTTAGTAATGACTTTTTGTATTGAATTATTAAAATAAATTAACACCAGCTGCAGTCAGCAGTGTAGGCCACTACCCCCTTTAGCTTATATGGTTACATGCCCATTTTCACTGTGAAGATGGGTCTGAGTGATAATAATTATATATGTCTGCTTCACACACAGTCTAGTGGGGATACCCTGTGGAAGGTTTACCAATTGTTTTCAATCAGAATTTTCTTATGTAGGATACTTGAAAGTTTATTAAAATCACTTGCTCTACATTATTGAATACAAATTTAAACAGCGGTTACACTTTAAAGGGGTTGTCCTACTATAAACATTTATCACATCCATGACCACCACTATTATACATAGCTATTGGAGCACTGGTCAGGCACTATTGCTTTGTTTACTCAAGGGACTTGGATTTATTGTGATCTTAATAGCTTAATAGCTGTTAGTCCCCCAGTGACCCCCAGCTCATACATTTACCTGCCTGAATTATATGCAGCATGATTCAGAGCCAAGCTCCATGATTGCAGCCAGGTAGATCAGAGAAAACATGTTAAAAAAAAAACGGCCAGGGACAATAGGGAGAGACAAGACTAGTCTGGTGCAGCCAATATGTCTCTTCCATATGTGTACATAGGGAGGAATATGTTAATCAACTGGAACAGGAAGAAGCACAGGAGGTCACACCAAAAGAGTCAAGCCTCTCCCTGTAGTCCCTAGATGACTTTTCAAGCAATGTTTTCTCTGGAACGCTGCAGTATTTCAGAGACAACATACCTGGTGGCAGCAGAATAGCCTGACTCGGATTCATGCTGCCTGTTGCTCGGGAGTAGGACTATAGTGACAGATTCAGAACTGTCAAATTCCCACCTGAAGTTCAAACAGGAATGGTGTCAATGGTTCACGCTTCAATAAATGTACTCGAAAAGCATTGCTTTCTCCATCTCCTTCTTTATTCCTCCACACAAACCAACGCGTTTCGGTGCAACCCTCGCACCATCCTCAGGGTATGAATTTACCCTGAGGAAGGTGCGAGGGTTGCTCCGAAACACGTTGGTTTGTGTGGAGGAATAAAGAAGGAGATGGAGAAAGCAATGCTTTTCGAGTACATTTATTGAAGCAGCAGCGCGGACTGTTGACACCATTCCTGTTTGAACTTCTTATTTTCCAGCGGTTGCGAGGCGGTGGAGGTTCTGCAGCAGCTGCTAAAGCGCTCAAGCTGGTAGTGGGTTACACCTGAAAAGGTGAGTGTGACTCATTGCGACCTTTTTGAATTGTGTGTCTCTTGTGATCAGGCACCATCTGTGCCTCTTGTGTCTCCTTTACTGTAATTTCCCACCTGAAGCAATTACTGATCTCAGGGAGATCAGTCCAAGAAAACACTGCGGGCAGCCGGCTAAAGCGCTCAACACAGTGAATTCCTAGGCGCATTGCCCTCTGGGAATTACAAATATGCAATGGTGGTCTCCTCAAAGAGCCACCCCATGGCTAGGTCCTTCCCTGGAGGGATAGTCCTGTGTTGAGACTCCTAAACAAGGCTCCACAGACTTTACTTGCATATTCGAAATTTCCACATGTGCAGAACTGAACGTGCACCTACAGGCAACCTTACCATGAATCCTAACATAATTAGAGTGCCAGTTAGTGTAGTGTAATGTAGGTAGCAAAAAACACGTTACACTAGTGGTCTCAAACCTTTGGATCTTAAGCCGGGTGCCTGGTAATCAGTGTTTGATAGGAGTTATAGTTACACAATTTATTAAAGAGTATATCCAGGATTTTTATTAAAAAAAATGTACCTAACCACTAACTGGCGGGTAGCTGCTACCTACCTACCATAGACTGCTCCTCTTGGGGACAGCATGGCGGGGTAAACAGAGCAGAGGCGGCTTTCCTGCTCTGCTCTGAGGAGGTGGGCGCATGGATGACGTCATGCTGATTGACAGTGGCCTCCCCGCTACCTGATTGGGGGAGTCGGCTGTATATCAGCGTGACATCGGATATGTGTCTTTCTACCAAGGGGAGTAACCGCCCCCCTGTTGATGTGAAGCAGCAGAAGCTGCAAAATTGCCGACCAGAGTGGTCTAGGAATGCTCTGCCCGGCTGTGAACGGCACCAGGCACAACAAGCAGGTAGGTGTCAGCAACCTGCCTGTTAGTGCTTAGGCACAATGTTTTTTTGAGAAATCCTGGATAACCCATTTAAGGTCGAAAACAAAATCATAACCATGGTCTGCTGCTAGTAAACTCTGCACCTACCCAGTTTAGCCCAAATCAATAACCAGGAGAATCTGGTAACTCATTTACTGTATTTTACTGCGTTTTATACATAATTTAAGAAACAGCACATTATCACATGAAGAAAATTTTGTAGGCAAAATAGTTCTTTATTTTCAATTACTGAATAAAAAAAAATTGTAAAAATAGATGTAATCCATTCATTTCTAGCCAGTAATGACACAATTGCTGCCACAACTGTTTAGGTTCCACTAAAATCTCCTTTAATCACAGGATAAAGCACCTTTTTCCCTTGAAACTGCACCGATCATAAAACTCACATTATCAGTACGGTCCTCTTACAAAAATCAATATAAAGTACATTAATATTGTTCACAATATAGTAATAAAACACACTCCATATAAACATCAGTAAACTAAATAGTCATTCACATTTTGATAATGAAGGTCTGAGGTACTTTGGAGAACACATGAAGCACCACTGATGTTGATCGATCCATGATGGACGGATGTCACACAAAAAGCCACTCAGAATCCTAAAGGAGAAAATGTAATGGAATTATCTATAGGGCAGCACAGATCAACAGAGTCAAATGGTGACCTATAGTTTATCCTCAGATAAAAAGATAGACTTCATAGATTCTACATTTCTTTTTTTACCATTATGGATGTATACGTACGTGTACACACACACAGACACAGACACACACAGACACACACACACACACACACGGCTAACAGTGCTGGCACCCTCAAAATTGTTCCAAAAAATTAAAGGGAACCTGTCACCTGGAATTAAGGCCCTACCCTATCACTACGTGTCCCTACACCTTCGTAGCTGCTCCCTATCTATTCATATCTGTGTTAAAATGGCCCTATAAAAGATTAGAAAAATGAATTTTAACTTACATAAGTCTGTGAGGAAGGGGAATGAAAAGGCAGTGCCAGGCTCCATGTAGCAGTCCTCCATACAGCTGTGCACGTCCCTCTGGGCGACATTATTGTTTCTTCCTCTCTGCCCCTCTATTTGGAATCTCCCGCCCTCTGTAAGCTTGTCATGCACCGGGCGCTACGTCACTTCCGGCCCGGTGCATTATAGGGCTGATCACATGATCGGCCCGACTCTGCGCATGCGCAATGCGCTTATTGAAGCCATTTTAGCACAGGACCATTTTAGCACAGATAGGTATAGATAGGGAGCAGCTAGGAAGGTGTAGGGACAGGTAGTGATAGTGTAGGGCCTTAATTCCAGGTGACAGGTTCCCTTTAAGTATTTCTCACAGAAAATTATTGCAATTATTCATTTTATTACACACATTTATTTTCTTTGAGTGTATTGGTACAACATAAAAAATGAGAAAAAAAGTCAATTTGGACATAATTATACACAAAACGGGCCAGACAAAATTATTGCCACCTTACCAAAGATGTGGGTAAACAACTTTGTTTTAAGAATGTGATATTCATTCAAACTCACTTGTGGCAATTAACAGGTGTGGGCAATATGAAAGTCACACCTGAAACCAGATAAAAGGGGAGAAGTTGGCTCGATCTTTGCATTGAGTGTCTGTGTGCCATACTAAGCATAGAGAACAGAAAGAGGAGAAGAGAACTGTCTGTGGACTTGGGAATCAACAACCCCAAGATTTTGATGTTCCTTTGTCCATGGTATGCAACATAATCAAGAAGTTTACAACCCATGGCACTGTAGCTGATCTACCTGGATGTGAACGACAGAGAAAAATTGTGATGCATAATAATAAGCATGATAAGCAGTCCCAATTAAGTTTCACAAAAATTCAATCAATGGGTGCTCACGGTGCATCAGCATTTGAAATATTAAACACTATGGCAGGAGCCCGAGGAGAATCCTATTGTTTACACAGAGACATAAAAATGCTTGACTGCAGTTTACCAAAAGGTACATGAGTATGCCAAAATCCTTCTAGGGAAGCATCCTGTGGCAGATTAGACCAAGATAGTGCTTTTTGGTAAAACACATCATTCTACTGTTTACCAAAAACAGAGTGAGGTCTATAAAGAAAAGAACACAGGACCTACAGTCAAAAATGGTGGAGGTTCAGAGATGTTTTGTGGCTGTTTTGCTGCCTCTGACACTGGGTACCTTGACTGTGTGCAAGGCATCATGAAATCTGAAGGTTATCAAAGGATTTTGGGTGGCAATGTAGACCCCATTGCCAGAAAGCTGGGTTTGCATCCTGGACATTGGTCTTCTAGCACAGAGCTTCCCAACTCCAGTCCTCAAGGCACACCAACAGTGCAGGTTTTCAGGATTTCCTTAGAAATTGGAATAATCCCCAGTGCAAGTAATTCAATTATCACCTGTGCAATACTAAGGAAATCCTGAAAACCTGCACTGTTGGTGTGCCTTGAGGACTGGAGTTGGGAACCTCTGTTCTAGCAGGACAATGAGCCAAAACATACTTCAAGAAGCCCTAAGAAATGAATGGAAACAAAGCACTGGAGAATTCTGAAGTGGCAGCAATGAGTCTGGATCTAAACCCCATTGAGCGCCTGTAGAGAGATCTTAAAATTGCTGTTGAGAGACATAAGGGTACCTTTACACGCTGCAACTGGGGTGTGAAAACAGAGGCAATCCGGAGCCCCGTCACCGTCGCCATGAAATTGGTAATACATAGCGGCGTGCATTTGGGGAACCCGGTGGTGTTTTGAAAGTTGCGCCCGGTTGCAATTTCAGAGCACTGCTTGAAAACCAGACCCAACTATGAAGGGGAAATTCCCTGCTTTTGGCGTATGAAGGGGTGATAGGGTTGGAATCAGCATCGCCTACTGATTTCCCGGAGGCGTGCCACAGCGTGCTGGACACCGCACCCCGTCAGCGATGATTGATGGTGGCTACTGTGTTTTCATTGGCTGTCCCTTCACAGAGCGCCATATTTGAACAGCTGTCCATTCACACTACACAATTGCAACGGCGTCATGTATTAGCCAGCCTTCCTGTGCAGGGTGGCCAATCATGACGCTATTGCGTTGTTTAATCAGCGTGTTTGGGGCGCGGAATACACAAGTCTGTCACGCCTATGTTCTTGCGGCGCTAACCATGTACGCCCACATTCCTTTGGGGATTGCGCCGTCTGAAGCGGCGTCGGGAGTCAACCGGATGTTTCCCACTGTTGGTGTGGGAACTTCCGGGACGACACATCGCCTTAGGTTGAGGGCGAAATTGTGGCGTGTAAAAGCGCCTTTGGCGTTCGGAGGCAACCATGAAAAATGTGCACGCGCACGTTAGGTTGCCTCCGATCGCCGCCAAAAGTTGCGGCGTGTAAAGGTACCCTAAAAGGGTAGGTTGCAAAAGAAGAGTGTGCCAAAATTCCAGGTGAGAGGTGTAAGAAGCTTGTTAATGGTTATAGGAAGTGATTGATTGCAGTTATTTATTCCAAAGGGTGTGCAACCAAATATTAAGGTGAAGGTGCTAACAATGTTGTTTGGCCTATTTTGGAAGGGGAGGGAGAAGTTGTGTGAAATTATATCTAGTTTGCATTTTTTTCTTTGTATTTTTGTGTTGTTCCAATACACAGAAAAGAAATAAATGTGTATAACAAAAATATATGCACGTTGTCACTTCAGTCAGGAAGTAGATGGACTCTAGTGTCAACTATTGAAGGTAGCAATCCTGAAAGTCATAATTGACTCTTTAACAGGCCTTTTAATATGATTTAGGATTTGTACCAGATCAAAGCCCCAATCTGCAGCTTCTGCATTTTGGGGTGATTGCCCCTCATCAGTGCAGTGTATGGCATCTGATCTGGCTGTATGAGAGGCTAAGACGAGGTCTGGGGGAACAGCTATTCTCCTTATGGAGATCAATCTGCCTGTCGACATGAGGAGTCTTTAAGCTGCAATGCTCCTCTGGGAAATATGCAAATTAACCAAACATATGTAACTGCAATAATTATCTGGGAGAAATACTTCATTTCATGGAACAATTTCAGGGGTGACGACACTTTACGCTAAGGCTGTATATCTAGGCTATATACACACTTCTATAGATACTTAGCTACAAATAAATAAAATGAACACTTTTAGCGTTTCAGTTGTTTATTGGGTTTTCAGCTGCATCCTAGTTCCTTAAGCACCTTCATATTGTTGATGATGGCTCCTTATTTAATTAACATTGACAGTTCAAGTGGCTGTCTGTCATCTGACTTACTTGGGGTTCCACTTCTTCGAGGGGATGGACTACGACTTCTAGATGCCTTAAAAAAAGGAAAGAAAATAGAAGAAAAACTTATAAATACTTGCTTATAAAATGCTCTACAAATGTCTTTAAAATGTACTTTGGGACAGTTATTAGTCCAGCAAAACGTAGACAACAGTGCATTTTAAAGGGAAATTGTCAGCTAGTTTAAAGGGATCCTGTCACCTCCAAAACACCTCCTAAGCTATCAAAACATGTCCCTGCAGCCTCCTATCACTAATCTCACACTCCTTTTGTCTCCTAAAAGCATCCTGTGAAAGTGGAGAAAAACGTTTTAATACTCACTCATTAGTGATTATAATTAGCAGGGGCTATATTCTTTAGTCACCAAGGCTTGAATCCTCCCGGTCAGGTGCGATCCGGCGCCTGCTAACATGGGGGTCTATGACGCCGGATTAAACTGGAGCCGCACCCGGGAGCCGGACGCCGGGTGCTGAAGCTCAGCTCCAGCCGGCGCTGAACTTCAGCACCATGGAGATGTCCCCTGCTGACAGTTTGTGACCGCGGCTAGCTGTGAACTTGACTTATCAGCAACTGTGGCTGCTATAAGAAGAATCCGGCTGGACACCGGACCGGAGGGCATATTTGGCCCTCCGGTTCTGTGTCCAGATCAGGTCCGGGGCTGTCCGATTCACATCGGACAGCCCCGGACCTGATGCTGCCATGGTGTGAACCCGTCCTAAGTGTACTCTTAAAGTAATGCCAAGCCTCCTTGCCCTATCTCAGACGCAAGCTTGGTGCCAATATAGTGAATTGAGAAATGTAAAAAACTTGTTGCTAGAAAAGAACTCCCTAATTAGTTTACATTTCAATTAAATTTCTAACCCCCCCCATGCAGTTCACTATAAAAAACAAACAAACCATGCTGTACTCACCTTCCCTGGGTGACAAACTGCTGATGTCATCTTGACAGCATTACAGCCAATCAGTGAGCTCAACAAGGAATAGGGAGGTGCTCCCATGTTCTGAGCTCACTGATTAGCCGCTCTGCTGCCGACATGACATCAGCGACGCAGCCAATGCCAGACACTGAGAACAGCAGCAAAAATTCACCAGTGGTCCTAATAACCCCTTTAATGCTGTAATTGCTGCATTTATTCTGTAGGCGTTCACACCAAAATAAACAATAATAATCCTATCTGATTCCATATTTGCTGCTTTTTTATGCATTCCCCTTTGATGCGTTTTTGGTGCAGATCTGAAGCACTATTTTTTTAAAGCTATTTTCTGTAATTCCAGAAAAGCTTTGATTTTGCACTTAAAGGGAATCTGTCAGGTCAATAATCCATATGTAACTGATATCATTTTCTAATTCTTTTCTATAAGCTCTCTCTACTCTGTTCATGTATTTCTATTATTTATACTTCCCTTCTCTCTTCTGTAAACTGTAAAATAAAATATTAATTCCCTCTGTCAATCACAGTGAGCTCTCTGCTGCCCACTCCCCAAGGAATGAATATTTCATGCATCACTGCACTGTCCTGCCCTCTGGGGTTTATGCTGTGTGACTGCAGACAGTTCAGAAAATGAGGAAGGAGGAGATGTGTGCTCTCTTGATCCTAGCTGCAGCTTTGAGATCTTCATGTCATTGTGTGTATCTGAGGAATGTGTGTTATGTGTGCAGTCTGAGATATTTCTATGTGATTTTAAGAACAATTGATCATTTGCTCAGCAGATACTCACATTGCATGTCTGCAGGAAAACCAACCCTCATATGATAGAAATCTCTTACTCAGTTCACACAGTGCAGGACAAAACACCTCCACCCTCCCAGCACAGAGGGGAGGGACAGAACACCAGCTTGGGTGGGTGTGGATATTTAAATAACACTTACACAGCCGGACTAATCCTTTGTAAAAGTAATGAACAGGACTAATGTACCAGCTCCCTGCAGGGTGTGAAAATGCATATAACAAGGAAACTACAAATTGTTAAATAATGATTGTACATGCTTTTAAAAGGTCTGCCCAGGCACCATTCAAGGGAAATATTAGTATCATACTGAAAATGACCTGACAGAGTCCCTTTAAAATTGCAACTGTTTTTTTAATGCATTTTATCAGTCTCCCTACAGTCTACAGGAAAAAAACACAATAAAAAAGCACAGTTCAAAAAGCTGTTTGGACTGGTTATAAAATGTGTAAGTTGTCTGATAATTCTATGTGCGGTGACAAATGTATTAGTCTCCACACCAAAAATCTATGATAGAATAAAATATGTACGCACTATGCAGCATTATGCAGGTTCCTATTAAAATGCAGATGTGGGATGAAAACATTTTATATTGCTCCTAAATACAGCCATGTGTATAAGGCCTGAGGAAATGCCACTTAATGGAGTGATTCATTTACTTTAAACATAGGCAGGTAGAGGATCTTTTCATTATAGCCAATGTCAGCATTAGGCCGGAGACACACTGAGTGAGATACATGTGAGATACTTGCATGAGTCTCGCATGACTCACCAGGAACGGCCGCAGACTCTCTTGACAGGAGAGCGCATCAGATGCATAGAAGCACATGTAGCCCCACACTCCTCGCCAGAAAGACAGGGGCCGTTCCGGGTGAGTCATGCGAGACTCATATGAGTATCTCCCATGTATCTCGCTCAGCGTGTCCCTGGCCTTACATTGTATCTGTCACATTTCTTGGATACTCACCAGAGTACGGCCAGGGCTGACAGATCGAGAACGTAGAGGGCTGCAGCTTCTACTTCTGCTCCTGCGGGGGCTCCACTGAAAATAAATTACACCAGAAACTGCAATATCACATATGTTGCATAATTATATACATTATAAGCCCCAATGTGTGAATGCAGCACCTTTAAAAAGTATTCATACCTCATGAACATTTCCCCATTTCTTCACATTACACCCACAAACTTAAATGGATTTTATTGGGGATTTATGTGATATGCCAACAATTTAAGTGGCAAATATTTGTGAAGGGTAAAGAAATGATACACGGTTTTCTAAATATTTAAAAAATATAAATATGATAATTGTGCATTAGTATTCATCCCCCTACGTCATCACCTTTTGCTGCAATTACTGCTGCAACTCTTTTGGGTGATGTCTCTACCAGCTTTGCACTGCTAGAAACTGAAATTTTGCCCATTCTTTGCTCATTCGCTCTCATTCAGTGACATTGGATGGAGACGTCTGAACAGCAATTATCAAGTGCAGCCACAGATTCTTGGGATTTAGGCCTGGACTGTGACTGGGCCATTCACACACATGAATATGCTTTGAATTGCTTTGTAGCCCTGGCAGGATGTTTAGGGTTGTTGTCCTGCGGGACATTATTTACAGTGTTCTATGCAACAGTATGTATCTGTATCTGTAGCATAAAACACTGTAAAGGGTCGTCTATGTACATCCTCCTGTATCTCAACCACTGCCGCAACACAAGGGTAAGCAAGATTCAGAATATAAAATGCACCCCAATTTTCCCCCAACATGGAGGGGGGTGGCAGGGAGTGTGTTTTATAATCCAAAAAATACGGTAAATGTGTAGCATGTCAATTCTTTCAGGGGTCTTGATGCAGATTTCACACATACTAATGAGTGGGGAAGCATCGGCACCAAAAGCGCATGTAAAAAAAAGGCATCAAAAATGGGCATGTTTTACTCAGAGTTTTTCATGCCAGAGGATTTAGACTTACCAGTGCACCTCTCTTCGTCACAGCTTCTCCCTTCACAGCCACAATGTCATTCTCCATCAAAGGCGGCCACACGTGGTAAAATACCAATGGAGCTGTGAGCTCAGAGTCATATGTGCGACGATATCTAAATGCAAAACAAAAAGCAGTGTATCATTATCCTCAGCTCAAGGGCACAGCTATGAGGGGGAGCAGACAGAACAGTAGTATAACCAGTCCTGCAGCTTGATGTGCCAAGACATAGGCCCAGTTCACATGTAAGGGGGGTGGCGTTTGCGTTTCTATGTGTTTTTGCAGTGCAAAAACGCAAAGAAACGCATCCAAAAACGCACCCATTGATTTCACTGGAAATGCAATGAAAATGCAAGTAAAAACACATGTCATTTTCAGAAAACGCAAAATGCATTCCGTTTTTGCAAACGCAGCTCAAAACGTTGCAGGACACGTCTGGGCTGTGTTTGCAAAAACGCATGCGTTTTGCGTTTTCTGAAAATGACGTGTTTTTGCTTACGTTTTCCATTGAAATCAATGGGTGTGTTTTTGGATGTGCTTCAATGCGTTTTGAGGTAAAAAAAACAAAACGCAACGCAATGCAGCCAAACGCAATGCAAACGCAGATGTGAAAAGGCCCATAAGGAACCTGGTACATATAAGGCTTATGCTAGGTAGGGCCCTGTTAATCTGCATTAGTGACTAGTAGCTTCAATTTACATCTTAACTGCTCTATGACACTAGGGTTAAACTAGCGTCAGCCACTAGGCCGACAAATCCGCTTAAAACTTAGTTTCTGTCAGCCTGAGTGCATAGCGTTAACGTAATGTAACACTGTGCGCAGGCTGCCTATACATCCCTATCGTTACCGGACGCCTCGCGCAGCCACTGGCTCCACACACAAGTCCCGGATATGCGCTTATGCTGAGCGCACAGGAAAACGTTCTAAACCGCCGTTTACAGTTAAGATAACCACAGGGATGTATAGGCAGCCTGCGCATAGTGTTAAATTACACTAATGCTATGCGCTCAGGCTGACAAATTCTATGTTTTAAGCAGATTCGTCAGCTTGAGGGTTTAGCAAACTTGAGCTGTCCATATATTATGTAGACTCCATTCATCTGAATCCGCCTTGTGATGCTACAAATCTCTGACAGTCCGCAGCTTCCCCTGAAAACACCAGCGCTTGTCAATGGCCCCACTGCATATGTAGTGAGGCGGCTTCTTTATTTGCAGCATGTGATCACCCAGTAATAAGCCTGTGACTAAAATAGTGCTAGAAGAAGGTTGTAAACTGTTAGACGGCCTGGGATTGTAGACACAGCAACACACATTTAGGACTTCTCCTTACTTGGTTTCACTAAACAGCTCTCCATCAACAGCAAATGCAATGTCTAGCGGGGCCTCAAGGGTTTGCATGGCAAAAGCAACTCGGCACACCTCCCGGATGAAGCCGCTGATCAGGATGAAGTCCACCTCAGCCGGGAATGAGATTTTAGGATTGACATTCATGGCACTGATCACCTCCTAAAATAAAAGTATACAAAATAAAAGTAACACTTCCCCTTACTTTATTCTTAGATTATAGCATGTGTAAAGTATGCAAGTTTTTTAACACTTGTTTATATTATTTTAATTTGTGCTTTACCCTTTCAGTCTATTTTAAGGATCTGTTCACATGTCCAATTTAAGCAGGTCCAGTATTAAAAAACACTGAGGCTACATTCAGACGTTGCTTTAGTGTACCGTAGTTGACGGATCCGTCTATTTGCAGTGATATTGGCCATCCCAGCTAAGTCAATAGGTTGCCAGATTTTGCATTTAGACAGAACGTTTTTCGAGGATCCATTCTGGGGCTCAAGAACGGATCCTCACAAAGGATGAGCATGTCAATTGTTGGGCACTTTTCCTAATCTGCTTTCTCCATTGCCTCCATTGTGTATGTGCTCCAAAAAAATGGATCCGTACAAAACGCAGCACTAGTGCACTGTCTGAATAGGTGATGCATTTTTGGAAAAAGCTGATCCGTTTTTGCAGCTGCAAAACGGATCTGGAAAAAATGGTGCACTACCGCTGTATGATCAGTGTACGTCCAGGACAGTGTCTCGGGATCATCTGCACATACCCTTACTATACACATGGAGCAAAGACATGTGCAAAACATAATTCTTCAAATAGATTATATGTCTTTATTAAAAAAAAAATGGATTGTGTTTAGGATACCATTTTGCATTCCTATTTGTTCTGACTAACAAATTCATTTTTACTATAGGTGTCTATTAAGACTGGACACTGTAAAAATCAGATCTATTAATGAATAATATACTGAATGATCATCCTTTATGATTTATTTTCCATAGATGTCAATGTTAAAAAAAGAAAATAAATCAGATTGCTATCCCTTTACTTGAAGGAACAAACCAGTTTTGGAGACTATGGGCTCGATTCATCAAAGCTTCTACATCAGAAAACTAGATTTGAAGGATTGCAACAGTTTTGCGCAACACAGAGGTATGCAATTATTGTGCAATTTTTGCAATACCCTGGAAACCTCCAAAAAGAATTTGAAGAGCCACCTCTTCCAT
>JARQOC010000003.1:79176548-79267105 GCA_033576535.1 Allobates femoralis | reverse complement strand
TCAGTCAGAAACTCTATATATTTTGCAGAGGTCATTTTCACACCTTCAGGAACTTTAAAGGGGCCTACCAGATGTTTCCCAATAATTCCGGCCCAAAACATGACTCCTCCACCTCCCTGCTGACGTCGTACCCTTTTTGGGACATGGTGGCCATCCACCAACCATCCACTACTGCATCCATCTGGACCATCCAGGGTTGTCGACACTCATCAGTAAACAAGACTGTTTGAAAATTAGTCTTCATGTATGTCTATGCATGTCGTTTCTGCTTGTGAGCACTGTTTAGGGGTGGCCGAATAGTAGGTTTATGCACCACAGCAAGCCTTTGAAGGATCCAACATCTCGAGGTTCGAGGGACTCCGGAGGCACATTTTCTCGCACCCATTTACTTACAATGGGCACTCACGCGAGGACATCGCTTTCAATCACAGCATGCAGCGATTGAACTCGCATTTCACTCGTAATGCGAGTTATGTGCATTGAAAACGCACTAATATGACCAGTATCATTTACTGATCCTGGTCCTGTTCCGAATGCCATGCGAGTTTTTCTCGCATTGCACTCGCGAGTCTCAAGCCCGTGTGCCTCCACCCTTAAAGGGATTTTCCTATGACCAAGTTCACAGGAGTACCAAGTTGGTATCGCTGGGGTGTTCAGAGAGCCCATAGTGACTGTGGTAACCCACCAGTGCATGTTCTTGGGGACCTATGGGAGCCAGTTAGTGATTGACAGTGACATTTAGAAGGATAATAGCAGCGATTGGAGCTTAGCTCTGGCTGTGATGTTAGACACAGAGTGTGGAGAGAGATTCTGTTCCTAGGCTCTGTATATAAAAAAGACATGCCAGTGCTGATGTACCTTTACAACATTTTGCATAAGGGGGTTTAAAACTTTTTATGACTAATAAAATTATGACACATTCCCTTTAAGTTTGATATTGGCTGGATAGGACAGAAATCAGATATATGTGTAAAAAAGAACCCAAGGTTAACCTGGCAATAAACAAGCCCGTCGCTTGGTGTATGGTCACATCTCGATTGGGATAAATAGCATTAAACGCAGTACGATTTTCCCCAGACATGGACAGAACCCGACAGACTCCATTATATGTAAATGCGGCCCATGGATCACCTCTAGGCTCTGCGTTGGGACAGGTCAACTTTTGTGAATACCGGGAACCACTCTTGAGTTATCTCTTATTGGCTGTAATATTTATTGGATTAACTCCTTGGTAACACATAGGCTCCTTAGACAAGTCTCTTTGTGGCTCTGCTACAGACACAGGTGGTAGTGTTGTCACGTCGCATAGGAGCGGATTTTCTGTAACAAATGACACAGACGGTACATTTTAGTGTTTGTGGCCTGTACTTACAATTAAATTAATGACAGCCAAGATGAACAGGAGGACAATCACACAAATAGCCAGGTTGCCCTTTCTGCCCCTCAGGCCGGTTTTATGCAGACGATCTTCATCAATGGGAATGTATCCGGCTTTGAAGTTACTGTTGTGCTCCTTATTCACATTCCTGCGCTCCACCGCCTTCTCCCGCATGGATTTCTTCACTGGTCCATTGGAGCTCTAGGGTAACAGACAAAAGCACAATATTTCATTGATTACATTACATCGCATATTCAATGTCCATATACAACTATTGCATAATATTTTAAAAACCAAGCAATGAGTGCTAAACAAGTGTTAACCCTTTCACCCCTGAGCCTGTTATGACCCTAATGATTGGGCCATTTTTTGCAATTCTGCCCAGTGTGACTTTATGAGGTTTTAACCCAGGGACGCTCAACAGATCTGTCATTCTGAGATTGTCTTTGAGACATATTGGACTTCAACATTTTTTTTCCTTGCTTTAATTATTGTATTGTATTTATATCATTTTTACTTATGACTGTACATGTCCCCTCTGAATTGCAAAGTGCTGCGAAACATGTTGACGCTATATAAAGATTATTATTATTATTATTATTAATGTTAGTGGCAAATATAAGACTTTTTTTGCGTTTATCTAGGAAAATATTTGAAATTTGGTGAACATTTCACAATTTTGAAACTTTTAATTTGTATACCCTGAAACCAGAGAGTAATATCACACAAAATAGTTCAAGGGAACCTGTCAGCTACTTTATGCCCCCAAACTATCACTATCTGTCGCTGCAGCTTCAGAGTTCATTCCTAAGCATCCCTGTCTGAGCTAAGGCTACGGTCACATCAGCGGTTTTCAGCATTTGCAGCAGTTTTGCCTGATCTGCTGGATCACTTGTGGTAAGACTGCATTCGGCCTAATGAATTCCCTATGGGACTTGCAGTTTTGCCACAATACGGTACTTGCGGCAATAGACCAAAAACGCTGCTAGCAGTGGTTTTACAACTCGCCGTAGGTGCGAAACCACAAGCGCCACACAAGTCCGCAAGTCCCATAGGGCAGTGGTCCCTAACTCTATTTTTTGCACCGGAGGCCAGCTCCATGCAAGACCATTTTTCGGTGGCCTGGCAGGGGAATGAGTCGGTGGCATAGGGGCGGGGCTATGGAGGATATTTTCAGGGGATGTCTTATTTTTCCATCCCCTTGCAGCCCCCATCATCCCTTTGCAGCACATAATATCCCCATCATCCCCTTGCAGCCTGTAATATCCACATTATCCCCTTGCAGCCCCCTGTACCGTATCTCCATCATCCTCTTGCAGCCCCCAATAGTGTATCCCCCATCCTCATCCCCTTGCAGCCTCCAAGTGTCCCCCATCATTATCCCCATGCAGCCCCCATACACACACACACACACTTTGTTCACCGATTCACCCGCCACGCCTGCAGCATTACAGCGCCACTCTGCTCTCTGCCTCAGCTGCGTGCGTAGATGTACAGGCACAGCCGTCAACCAATCACAGTGCAGCAACCACTGGCCAATCAGGGCCCGGCTGCTGCGTTGCGATTGGCCGCCTGCTCCGCACCTACATCTACGCACGCAGCTGAGGCAGAGAGCAGAGCGGTGCCGTAATGCTGCAGTTGCGGGAGGCGGGTAGCATCCACTGCTCTGAGCCACCACAGAGCATACTGCGTGTAGTCCTGGTCTGCGGCCCCGGTGGTTGGGGACCCCTTCTACAGGGAATGAATTACACCGAACGCAGCATTGCCGCAAGTGATCCGGAATCCGGCAGATCAGGCAAAACGGCTGCAAATGTTGAGAACCACTGATATGACAGCAGCCTAATACTGTCATGTAAAAGTTGATAAAATTCATTTTATAACTTACAATTTCGTATGTTAATTTGGCACAGTCAGGTCTGATGTGGCATTCTCACAGAGTCCATATTACCCCCTCGTTCTGTGGTTATCACGCCCCGGTGGTTGTGATAACCAAACTTACAAGCACAGTCCCAGCATCTAAAAATCTATGGGCTGCTTCCAGGTATTATACACCGGTCTTGTCACAGTGTGGTGGAAATGCTGGTGAGGGAATGGCAGTTATAGGCTTGGTGACCAGGGAAAACTATTGTGTGCTTAGACGAGGAACCCTGAATAGTACTGATCCCGAAGGTTTCTCTGATGGTAACAAGGTTCTGGTCTCCACCCTAAACCCAAACACCTCCACCAGCCCTGCGCTATTCCCCCTCACCTCCCTCCACTGAACCAGTAAAAAGGGAAATGGAGCGCACATAGAGTAATTTCCTTTTGTACAATTATCCTCAGTGCCCCCCTTTAGTGGAAGGACTCACCTGATTTGGTTGTGCAAGTCACAACCAACTAACTCCGCTCTCTGTTATGGTCGCAGCAGGTGCCCAGCAAAAGTAAGGATCCAAAGGGTTAACAGAAAGTGCTGGGTTTCATAGATCCACCGCGCTGACCTCCAGTGAAGACAAACAGAGTGATGTATAAAACTCTGTTTAATGGGTAATTTGCCTACCGGTTTCGTGATTTCAGTTATCACTTCATCAGGGCAACCATGAAGTGATGAAGTGATAACTGAAATCACGAAACCGGTAGGCAAATTACCCATTAAACAGAGTTTTATACATCACTCTGTTTGTCTTCACTGGAGGTCAGCGCGGTGGATCTATGAAACCCAGCACTTTCTGTTAACCCTTTGGATCCACTGAACCAGGGCACAACAACTCCAAAGGGAAAGTTCACACCAACACAAACAATTAGGTCTGAACAGCACAACTTCCAGGTATAGAATGAAACTATCAGTAGCACCACCTGGAAGGCTAGGGGAATAGAACTGCCATTAACTCATGCAGTACTAGAGGGATTTCCACACAGTGTATTATTATTATTATTATTCTTTATTTATATAGAACCAACATATGCAGCGCTTTACAAATCAGATTCATATACACACGGTCATAAGAAACAGTTTTGGAAGACAATTAAAAAGCAAAAAATAATGACGACCCTGCTCACAAGAGCTTACAATCTACAATAAGGTTGGAGTGACACAAAGTACAGGGGCTTATTTAAAATCATGGTTCAGCTGTTCTGAGGTTGTGGAATAGATGAGAGCGAAGTAAGTGGCCACCAGCCATTCTGTGTAGAGCTTTTGGGTCTGATGGAGTTTAAAGGGATCCTGTCACCCCCAAAACGCCTCATAAGCTAGTAAAACATGTCCCTAGAGCATATTATCACTTATCCTACACTCCTTTTTTCTCATAAATGCATCTGGTGAAAATGTATAAAAACGTTATTAAACTCACTCATTAGGTATGTTAATGAGTGGCTACTATATTCATAGTCACCCAGGCAGGCTCTCCTCTTCATCATTTCACACGTCATTTCCGGCATCGGGTGACGTGTGTACACCTGCGCCGCTCTGTTATGCCTCCAGCACGCATGCGCAGTGCGGGGCTTGAAGCTAACAGAGCGGCGCGGGTGTGCACACGTTACCCGATGCCGGAAATGACGCGATTCGCGTAATTTCAGCCGCACTGCAGCCCCGCCGGCACAGAGGAGAGCGGGGAGGCGCGCATTTGAATCAGCGTTCAAGATCACGCCTATTAAGGCGTGATATTATGAGGAGGAGAGCCTGCCTGGGTGACTATGAATATAGTAGCCACTCATTAGCATACCTAATGAGTTTAATAACGTTTTTCTACATTTTCACTAGATGGATTTATGAGCAAAAAGGAGTGTAGGATAAGTGATAATATGCTCTAGGGACATGTTTTACTAGCTTATGAGGCATTTTGGGGGTGACAGGATCCCTTTAACAGTTATGTTCAAGGAAATAGTGGATAACCTACGTCTGAATGACTGATTAGGGAGAATGATAGGTCGCCCTAAAGCAATGTGGTTTTTTTTAGTGAGCGCCTGAAACTAATTAAGTTGTGGGTAGTCCCTAACCCTAGCCCCGACCTAACTGCTGTTGGCACCAACAACACCGCACAACCCCTCCTAACAGCTGATGTTGACAGCACCCCCCCCCCCCGGTTCGCGACCGATTGGCCGCCAGCACATCCCCACCCCCACGTCAAACTGCCGCTAGCAAAGTCCGCCATCGGTCCCTCCCCCCCCCCCCCCATCTGCAGCGGCCGAACTACCACTAGCACCCCCCCCAGCCCCGCCGGGCCTCTCAAAATCATCAGCGGGGTTACCGCTTCGATCAGTGAAAGTTAGCCCCGCCAGGTAACCCACAACTTGCTGCAGCTGTTGCACTACTTGAGTTCACACACCAGTTACCTCTTCAGAGATGGTTTGCATCAGGCAAAAAATGCATCAGCTGAGGCAGTCTGAAACAGTGACTCAAGGAGAATGGTAAAGCTGCTGATAATGTCATGGTGTAGTGGAAATGCTGATGACGGAATGGCAGTTGCAGGCAGGGTCACCAGGAAAAACTAGTCTGTCCCTAGACTGGGAACACTGAATAGCATCTCTGATGGTGAGTAGGTTTGGGTCTCTACCCTAAGCCCTAACTCCTCCATCAACTCTGCGATATTTACCCTCACCTCCCTCCACTAAACCAGGGTACAGCAACTCCAAAGGGAAAGTTCAAACAATTAGGTCTGCCTCTGCCATCAGTAAAAAAGGTACTAAAACAGAGATTATAGTGTGCGTGTGCCTGATTCACCGCTGCCGCCTGGAGAACTTACACAGAGCCAAGGACTACTACTCCCCTCATCCACCCCGCTGCCCTGAGGTAAAGCTCCGTCTGTGGGGAGCTGTACTACCCAAAGCTGCCTCCCATCGCCTCAGCGGCCAGCGCTGATAACCACATTACCAGGTACCACAAGTGGCGTCACGTATAATAAGCCCTCATCCAAATAGTTTTCCCCCTCAGTGATTGAGTGTCCAGGCATGGGACCAGGACCCGACCAGCCGTGACCCCACTGAAGTAGCAACCTGTCCTGGTATCCGAGTACCCTCTACCCCAGTGATGGCGAACCTATAGAATGCGGCCTCGCCGCTTCACTGCCGCTTTGAACTGCTGGTGCAATCGCCAAAGATGTGTTGGAACAGAGGAGACATTTCTCCTCGCTCAGACAGTCTGCTAGCCCCGCCCGCTGATCATGTGACTGCGGTCACGTGACGTGCTCAGCGTCATGTGACTGCAGTCAGCGCGAGAAGAACCGCACTTATGAGAGGAGCTGCAGCCGGCGGTGGACACAAGAATAGTAAGGAGAGTATGTGTGTGTTATTTTTGTTTTTTTGTTTTTTTTTTTAAATTAGCAGGGGGCATTTACAACAAGCATGGGGGCATAAGGATTGGAGCTATACAAGATGGGGCATTTACTACAAGGATGGGGGCTATACAAGGAGGAGGCATTTACTATAAGGATAGGGGCTATACAAGTAGGAGGCATTTACTAGAAGGATGGGGGCTATACAAGATGGGGCATTTACTATGATGGGGGCTATACAAGGAGGGGGCACAAGGAGGGGGCATTTACTAGAAGGATGGGGGCTATACAAGATGGGGCATTTACTATAAGGATGGAGGTAATACAAGGAGGGGACATTTACTACAAGGAGGGGTGCATGATGGGGCATTACTACAAGGAGGGGGCATGATGGGGCATTACTACAAGGAGGAGGCATGATGGTGCATTACTACAAGGAGGAGGCATGATGGGGCATTACTACAAGGAGGAGGCATGATGGGGCATTACTACAAGGAGGAGGCATGATGGGGCATTACTACAAGGAGTGGACATGATTGGGCATTTCTGCAATGATGGTGCATGATGGAACATTACTACAAGCATGGGGCATGATGGGGCATTACTGCAAGGGGTCAAGGATGATACATTACTGAAAGGGGACAAGGATGATGCATTACTGCAAGGGGACAAAGATGATGCTTTACTGAAAGGGGACAAGGATGATGCATTACTGAAAGGGGACAAGGATGTGACATTACTACAAGATGGGAGCAGAATGGGCCATTACTGAATGTGGACAAGTATGGGGCATTACTACAAGAAAGGGAGTAGAATGGGAGACATTACTGCCAGGAGAGGGTCAGGATGGAGCAAATAACTACAAGGAGAGGATCAGGATGGAGCACATAACTAAAAGGAGAGGGTAAGGATGAAGCACATAGCTACAAGGAGAGGGTCAGGATGGAGCACATAACTAAAAGTAGAGGGTAAGGATGGAGCACATAGCTACAAGGAGAGGGTCAGGATGGAGTACATTACTACAAGGAGATGGTCAGGATGGAGTACATTACTACACGGAGAGGGTCAGGATTAAGCACATAGCTACAAGGAGAGGGTCAGGATGAAGCACATAGCTACAAGGAGAGGGTCAGGATGAAGCACATAGCTACAAGGAGAGGGTCAGGATGAAGCACATAGCTACAAAGAGAGGGTCAGGATGAAGCACATAGCTACAAGGAGAGGGTCAGGATGAAGCACATAGCTACAAGGAGAGGGTCAGGATGGAGCACATTACTACAAGGAGAGGGTCAGGATGGAGCACATTACTACAAGGAGATGGTCAGGATGGAGTACATTACTACACGGAGAGGGTCAGGATTAAGCACATAGCTACAAGGAGAGGGTCAGGATGAAGCACATAGCTACAAGGAGAGGGTCAGGATGAAGCACATAGCTACAAAGAGAGGGTCAGGATGAAGCACATAGCTACAAGGAGAGGGTCAGGATGAAGCACATAGCTACAAGGAGAGGGTCAGGATGGAGCACATTACTACAAGGAGAGGGTCAGGATGGAGCACATTACTACAAGGAGAGGGTCAGGATGGAGCACATAACTATAAGGAGAGGGTCAGGATGGAGCACATAACTATAAGGAGAGGGTCAGGATGGAGCACATAACTATAAGGAGAGGGTCAGGATGGAGCACAAACTATAAGGAGAGGGTCAGGATGGAGCACAAACTATAAGGAGAGGGTCAGGATGGAACACCTAACTACAGGGACAGGGTCAGGATAAAGACAATTGTACAAGATAAAATCTCTCTATAATATTCTTCCATTTCTTTTCTTCATACAAATCAGTCCACCTGCTCTGTCTGGAGAGGGCAAGTGGGAGCAGCTTAGCTTTAACGTGGCGTAAGTTCACATGAGCTGGATGACCACTGCTGAAGAGAAGAGAAGACTGCAAAGGTAAGTTTATAATCAATTCATTGTTAAAATAATAGAAATTATGATCAGGGTGTCAGGACTACAAGCGCTGTACAGGCAAGAGAGTTGTCAGTTGTTGGCTCTCCCCCTGTGCAGCTCTTGTGACGGCCACTGCTGTCATTTAGGATAAATTGCCCTATCGGCACATCACTATAAAGAATTAGGTTTTAGGTTGCAGATTGGGCACTCGGTCTCGTAAAGGTTCGCCATCACTGCCCTACCCTGTCGACAGACTCACATCCATATAAATGACCCACACTGTAGAAACAACTTGCTTCTCCTAGCAGAATAAAATATATAAAGAAAATTGAAAATTTCATATGACCACTCCCATTGTCACTAGGATGTGTCCCTAAATACTGACCTGAGAACGGGGAATGGCAGATTCTAGTTTGCAATTAATTCTTCAATTTCCAAGAGGGATAACAGAGGAACAGCAGTAGCACAGTTCTCAAAAAGAAGATCGAAGATTGTTTTTCACATTAAAGCTGCACATGATGACTAACTTGTATTTCAGGAGTAATCCCTCATTTCTAAACACTTTCGTACCTGTTACCTGCATTAGAGAGGTCTGACTGTAACATGACTCTGTCCCAAGCCAACACCATGGCAATGCAGCAATACAGGAAGATTCTTATCAAATCACCCAGTACAGATCTGACAGCACGGCCGCTTTGTATCATATATGTGAAATTAAATCCAACAGCTCATGTATTTTTGACTTTTCCAGATATCTATTATATAATTGCGAATGGGTTTTTTGCCCCTTCTGAGTCCACTCGCGTGCGAGTCAGTGTCGTCATGTGGATACGCCCGAAGCATTGGCCGCGCAGCGGCCATTGCGAGCAGTTCTAAGGCGACTCGCTATGCCCACGCAGCGGGCATGGTGAGTCGCCTTAGCAGCGCGAAGCATTGGCCGCGAAGCGGCCATTGCGAGTCAGAGACTCGCTCTTCTAGAATCCCGATGCATGTGCATCGGGCACCCAGCTAGTTAGAGATAATCATGTAAAAAGTGAATTGTCGTGTGAATAAAATGGGATCAAAACAGCCACAGTTTTGGTTTCTTGTGCCCCCACCTAATACCGCAGCTCTACAAGGCAGCCATCCATGAAGACAAGATATGGTTGGTACATATCCCCTACGGGGCAGTTGTCACGTATAATTCTGAATCCCATACAGGTGTTTTGGGGGCTTGATAAATTGGAGAAAGATATTTTTTTTTTATTAATAAAGGATTTTCCTCTGTGTTTATTTCTTTTTACTTACACAATTAGTAATGGGGGGGGTCTCACATACACCTCTCCCATTACTAATGCAGGGCTTCGTGGCAGCTGTGATTTTTTTAATCAATCACAGCTGTCATTAGCCCTTTATATTGCCACCACGCCAGGGCAATCGGGAAGAGCAGAATAAAGTGCCAGGATTGTTGCATCCAATGCATGTGCCAATTCAGTGGCTGCTACTTTTAGGCTGCACCCTGCACCCCCCACCCCCCAGCCTGTAACTACCAGCCCCCAGCTTTCTGCTTTATCCTGGCAGGGTATCAAAAATAAGGTGGACCACATGTTTTTTTTTTTAATTATTTATTTTAATAATTCATAAAATAAAAAACTGTGGGGTCCTATATATTGATACTCAGCCAACATAAAGCACATAGCTTGGGGCTGCAGTCTCCAGCTGTTTGCTTTATCTGCACTGGATATCAAAATACAGGCACCCCACTTAGTTTTTTTCAATTATTACATTTTTACACTCCAATAAAGGGACCCAGTCAACTAGTGTGAGGGCAACCAATTACATTAGACGGCTCAGAGGATGAGGACGCAGTCTGATTACAACTAACCAGAGGGGAAGCAGTGAATATGCATAAGGTTTAATGAGGAGACCCAGAAGCAGTGAAGGCCGCACAGAAACTGGGATAAGTATAATTGTTGTGCTTTGCTTTTGCAGCCCCCTAGCCCTTACTACCACCATTTTATAGCACTCACGTTTGGGGGCATTCTTGCAGAATAGATGTCCGGAAGCCTATGGCCGTGATGGGGGCGGAGTTAACAAGAGCTGCATCACTGAGGGCGTCACAATGGGCATCACTCAGCAGGCAGAATTGATGGGTGTTGACAGAGGGGGGTCACAATGTGCGTGACAGAGCACACTGCCCCGATGTGGTGGGCGTGTCCTCTATTTTCATTAGGTAAACAAATAAGCATTACTTCTACAATCCAAGCATTCAGAGTTGATCATAATAGAAGCGGGGGTCTGAGAATAAGACCACCAGGTGGAGAGGGTGCAAGTGAGGGGGGGGTCAAAGTCCATTACAAGCTTGTTATTCACCCCCTACTTGGAGGTCTTAACCCCAGATCCCCACTTCTATTATAATCATATCTTTGACCATGTGGATCATAGAAGTAATGCTTATTTCCTTACTTAATGAAAAGTGAGGACATGCCCACCACATCGGGGCAGTGTGCTGGGTCACGCCCATAGTGACACCCCCTGTCAACTCCGCCCCCCATCACGGCCAATTATTTTTAAGACGTCGACACTCCAAGCTTGCCAGTTTGGGTCCCCAATAGTGAAGGACAGTCTGGTTCTTTCTGGTGATCTGGCTCTCATGGCTCTGCTCATGAAAAAGAGTCGGCTCTTCTCGGATCCTAAATGGTTCCCTATTAAGTATGTGGTCACCCCAGGCGAACACATATTTAACATTACGGTGATCATGTGATATGGATGAAACCTTGACCATATGCGGCACAAACCCCGCCTACTTGCAACAAACCAATTACATTGAGTGGGCGGAGGTTTGCTCCAGTGGGCGGGGCTTCATCTCCAAACTCCAGAACTTTATGCAAAGTGAGAGCCATTAAAAAAAAAAAAAAAAAAAAAATTAGTGGCTCTCACTTACGTGTCACCTCCTGTCAGTCACAGCAGGGAGCTGGCTCTGCATCAGATTGTGCATGAAGGACACATCACTAGTCCCCAAAGCCTTGTATGGGGTCCAGGATCAAGGTGCTTTTTTTTTTTTTTTAAATCCGGCCATAAGCAATGAACCCAAGCATCTGTGGGTTCTCATATCTCTAGACCGCACCAAAAACACCTGAAAAATAATGAGAAAATGACGCTGTTTCTCTGGCTGTACAATATGTTTTCATGCACTAATAAATAAATAAATGCATAAAAATTGCTTTTTGAATATACCCGAAGTGGGAGTTTCAGGGCAGCTGCGCACAGGCGGAATCTGCAGCCCCACAACCATGGCGGGGATTATTTGGCGCAAAGTTTGTGTAAAGTTCTCAGAATTTTAATGAGTTTTAATCTTTTATTATTGCTATCAGGGATCTATCCTGTGATGTTCTCAGCCCAGCGGCCACTTATTGCCCATCCTAGGGCTTGTCTGTCCGCAGGTGGTTGCAGGGGAGTCGCCCTGTCCTGAATCTTATGTGGAGTCCTAGAGCCCTGTGGTCTGCAGCCTTTTCTCACTGTAAAGATGGACACGGCCGCTCTCCTGTCACTGACCACAGCTCCATACACAGGACATGGCCGCTCTCCTGTCACTGACCACAGCTCTGTACACAAGACATGACTGCTCTCCTGTCACTGACCACAGCTCTGTACACAGGACATGGCTGCTCTCCTGTCACTGACCACAGCTCTGTACACAGGACATGGCCGCTCTCCTGTCACTGACCACAGCTCCATACACAGGACATGGCCTCTCTCCTGTCACTGACCACAGCTCTGTACACAAGACATGACTGCTCTCCTGTCACTGACCACAGCTCTGTACACAGGACATGGCCGCTCTCCTGTCACTGACCACAGCTCTGTACACAGGACATGGCCGCTCTCCTGTCACTGACCACAGCTCTGTACACAAGACATGGCCGCTCTCCTGTCACTGACCACAGCTCCATACACAGGACATGGCCTCTCTCCTGTCACTGACCACAGCTCTGTACACAAGACATGGCCGCTCTCCTGTCACTGACCACAGCTCTGTACACAGGACATGGCCGCTCTCCTGTCACTGACCACAGCTCCATACACAGGACATGGCCGCTCTCCTGTCACTGACCACAGCTCCTACACACAGGATATGGCCGCTCTCCTGTCACTGACCACAGCTCTGTACACAGGACATGGCCGCTCTCCTGTCACTGACCACAGCTCTGTACATAGGACATGGCCACTCTCCTGTCACTGACCACAGCTCTGTACACTAGACATGGCCACTCTCCTGTCACTGACCACAGCTCCATACACAGGACATGGCCGCTCTCCTGTCACTGACCACAGCTCCATACACACGACTATGGCCGCTCTCCTGTCACTGACCACAGCCCACACACAGGACATGACCTCTCTCATGTCACTGACCACAGCTCGTTACACAGGACATGGCCATCAGCAGAGCCATGCCTCACAAGCTGACATGGCCAGTCTACCATGTGCATGACCAAGTCGACACACAGATGAGCGCTCCCCTACAGCCCTGATCCACTCCCAGCACGACTCTCCTCTACATGTCCCCCGTCCTCACCAGTCACTACCTCTAGACAGCCCTCGTCCTCCCCAGCACTCCCCACTACAGGCCTGACCAGTCCTCCACCAAGCAGCTCCCCTCTACAGCCCGTCACTCCCCAGCACTCCCCTCTACAGCCCCGTCCTCCCCAGCACTCCCCTCTACAGCCCCGTCCTCCCCAGCACTCCCCTCTACAGCCCCGTCCTCCCCAGCACTCCCCTCTACAGCCCCGTCCTCCCCAGCACTCCCCTCTACAGCCCCGTCCTCCCCAGCACTCCCCTCTACAGCCCCGTCCTCCCCAGCACTCCCCTCTACAGCCCCGTCCTCCCCAGCACTCCCCTCTACAGCCCCGTCCTCCCCAGCACTCTCCTGCTCTCCCTACAGCCCCGTCCTCCCCAGCACTCCTCTACGCCGTCCTCACAGCCCCGTCCTCCCCTACACTCCTCCTCCCACATCCCTCTACAGCCCCGTCCTCCCCAGCACTCTCCTGCTCTCCTCTACAGCCCCGTCCTCCCCAGCACTCTCCTGCTCTCCTCTACAGCCCCGTCCTCCCCAGCACTCTCCTGCTCTCCTCTACAGCCCCGTCCTCCCCAGCACTCTCCTGCTCTCCTCTACAGCCCCGTCCTCCCCAGCACTCTCCTGCTCTCCTCTACAGCCCCGTCCTCCCCAGCACTCTCCTGCTCTCCTCTACAGCCCCGTCCTCCCCAGCACTCTCCTGCTCTCCTCTACAGCCCCGTCCTCCCCAGCACTCTCCTGCTCTCCTCTACAGCCCCGTCCTCCCCAGCACTCTCCTGCTCTCCTCTACAGCCCCGTCCTCCCCAGCACTCTCCTGCTCTCCTCTACAGCCCCTCCTCCCAGCACTCTCCTGCTCTCCTCTACAGCCCCATCCTCCCCCAGCACTCTCCTGCTCTCCTCTACAGCCCCTCCTCCCAGCACTCTCCTGCTCTCCTCTACAGCCCCATCCTCACCAGCACTCTCCTGCTCTCCTCTACAGCCCCATCCCTCACCAGCACTCTCCTGCTCTCCTCTACAGCCCCATCCTCACCAGCACTCTCCTGCCTCCTCTACAGCCCCGTCCTCCCCAGCACTCTCCTGCTCTCCTCTACAGCCCGTCCTCACCAGCACTCTCCTGCTCTCCTCTACAGCCCCATCCTCACCAGCACTCTCCTGCCCTCCTCTACAGCCCCGTCCTCCCCAGCACTCTCCTGCTCTCCTCTACAGCCTCGTCCTCACCAGCACTCTCCTGCTCTCCTCTACAGCCCCAGTCCTCCCAGCATCTCCTGCCCCTCTACAGCCCCGTCCTCCCCAGCACTCTCCTCCTCTCTACAGCCCTCTACAGCCTCTCCATTCCTCTCAGCCTCTCCTCCAGCACTCTCTCCTCTACAGCCCCATCCTCACCAGCACTCTCCTGCTCTCCTCTACAGCCCCATCCTCCCAGCACTCTCCTGCTCTCCTCTACAGCCTCTCCCAGCCTCCCGCTCTCTCTCAGCCCCATCTCACCCATTCCTGCCTCCTCTACAGCCCCATCCTCCCCAGCACTCTCCTGCTCTCCTCTACAGCCCCATCCTCACCCAGCACTCTCCTGCCTCTCCTCTACAGCCCCGTCCTCCCCAGCACTCTCCTGCTCTCCTCTACAGCCCCGTCCTCCCCAGCACTCTCCTGCTCTCCTCTACAGCCCCGTCCTCACCAGCACTCTCCTGCTCTCGCCTCCTACCAGCCCCCGTCCTCACAGCACCACACTCTCCTGCTCTCCTCTACAGCCCCATCCTCACCAGCACTCTCCTGCTCTCCTCTACAGCCCCGTCCTCCCAGCACCTCCTCCTGCTCTCCCTCCTCACAGCTCCGTCCTCCCCAGCACTCTCTTGCTCTCCTCTACAGCCCCGTCCTCCCCAGCACTCTCCTGCTCTCCTCTACAGCCCCGTCCTCCCCAGCACTCTCTTGCTCTCCTCTACAGCCCCGTCCTCCCCAGCACTCTCCTGCTCTCCTCTACAGCCTCGTCCTCACCAGCACTCTCCTGCTCTCCTCTACAGCCCCGTCCTCCCCAGCACTCCCCTCTACAGCCCCGTCCTCCCCAGCACTCTCCTGCTCTCCTCTACAGCCCCATTCTCCTCAGCACTCTCCTGCTCTCCTCTACGGCCCCATCCTCCCCAGCACTCTCCTGCTCTCTCTCTACAGCCCCATTCTCCTCAGCACTCTCCTGCTCTCCTCTACAGCCCCATCCTCACCAGCACTCTCCTGCTCTCCTCTACAGCCCCGTCCTCCCCAGCACTCTCCTGCCCTCCTCTACAGCCCCATCCTCCCCAGCACTCTCCTGCTCTCCTCTACAGCCCCATCCTCACCAGCACTCTCCTGCTCTCCTCTACAGCCCCGTCCTCCCCAGCACTCTCCTGCTCTCCTCTACAGCCCCGTCCTCCCCAGCACTCTCCTGCTCTCCTCTACAGCCCCGTCCTCCCCAGCACTCTCCTGCTCTCCTCTACAGCCCCGTCCTCCCAAGCACTCTCCCGGACAGTCCATGTCCTCCCCCGCCAGGCAGGAGGCCTCACTTTCCCTAACTCCCCTCACACCCCCAGACTGTCTCTCCAGGACTCCAGTTCCCCCTCACCTGCTCTGCCGCCGCCATCTTCCTCCGCCCTCTTCTGACAGCAAAACACAGAGGAGGCTCCGGACTGTACCACATGCACACACGGGGGGAGGACGGGGTGAACACCGACGTGTTACTATGACACATAGGATCCATAGCTATTGGTAAAATAAAATAAAAAAACTACTGGCGATATAAGCGTAATGATGAAATGTAGATAACATACTGTTTTCTGTTGTTTTTCCTTCTTTCCTCCCCCCATCTTCAGTATGGAATGGTTGGTTCCTGTGGTCCATAGGAATGTAGCGGAGGAGCCGCGGACTATTCCGGGAAGAAGAGCTGTATAAATAGTGTGAGGAGGAGACACCCGGGACCGGGGCCTCCTGTCATCTGCTGGGTACGGTGGCCGGGCATGTCACCCTGCTCACTGCGCTCACCCTGCTCTCTACTGTCCACTGCTCTCACCCTGCTGCTCACCACTATCCCCTGCTCACCACTATCCCCTGCTCACTACTATCCCCTGCTCACTACTGTCCACTGCTCACTGCTGTCCCCTGCTCACTGCTGTCCCCTGCTCACTACTGTCCCCTGCTCACTACTGTCCCCTGCTCACTACTATCCACTGCTCACTACTGTACCCTGCTCACAGGGCCGGTTTTAGGCAAAGTGGGGCCCTAGGCAAAAGGTTAAAGTGGGCCCTAAATGCTCAGGCCACTTTCACATCTAACGCTTTGCTGCATTTTGCTCAATTTGCATTTCCATGCGTTTTTACCGCAAAAACGCATCAAAACGCATGCGTTTTTGTTCCCATTCATTTTAATGGAAACACATGCAAAAACGCATGTAAAAACGCATGTGCGTTTTCAAAAACAGAAAACGCATGCGTTTTGCGTTTTTGAAAACGCACATGCGTTTTGCATGCGTTTTTACATGCGTTCCCATTGAAATCAATGGGGGAAAAAACGCTAGCGTTTTTAATGCGTTTTTAGTGGTAAAAATGGCTAGAAAGGCAAATTTAGCAAAACGCACACCAACCTTAGATGTAGACTTCATAAGTTGATTATCTAGGTCAGAATAAGAATATACTGAACATCATTTTTATTTCAATCATAAAAAAGAAAAAACAGAAATTTGTAAAAAAAAAAATATTTTTTTTTTATTTTCTGAGACCCATGATGTTTTAATTTTTGAAGATACATAGATATGTGAGGGGTTACTTTATGTGCCCTGAGCTGACATTTTTACTGATACCATTTTGAGTTAGATACAACATTTTGATCGCCTTTTATTGCATTTTATTGTAAACAACGTGGTGGCCTAAAAAACATAATTCTGGCGTTTTTATTTTTTTCCCATTACGCCATTTACCAATTGGATTAATTTACTTCATATATTGATAGCTTAGATTCTTACGAACGCAGCGATACCAAATATGTGTATTTTTACATTTTTTTCACTGTTTTATTGCTATTTTCAGTTCAGCTCCTTTGGGGGCCCCTAAGAGAGTGGGGGCCCTAGGCAAGTGCCTAGTCTGCCCCCCCCTAACGCCGGCCCTGCCTGCTCACTGCCGTCACCCTGCTCACTGCTGTCACCCTGCTCACTGCTGTCCACTGCTCTTGCCCTGCTCACTACTGTCCACTGCTCTCGCCCTGCCGCTCGCCACTGTCCCCTGCTCTCGCCCTGCCGCTCGGCACTGTCCCCTGCTCTCGCCCTGCCGCTCGGCACTGTCCCCTGCTCTCGCCCTGCCGCTCGCCACTGTCCCCTGCCGCTCGCCACTGTCCCCTGCTCTCGCCCTGCCGCTCGCAATTGTACCCTGCTCTCGCCCTGCCGCTCGCCACTGTCCCCTGCTCTCGCCCTGCCGCTCGCCACTTTCCCTTGCTCTCGCCCTGCCGCTCGCCACTGTCCCCTGCTCTCGCCCTGCCGCTCGCCACTGTCCCCTGCTCTCGCACTGCCGCTCGCCACTGTCCCCTGCTCTCGCCCTGCCGCTCGCCACTGTCCCCTGCTCTCGCCCTGCCGCTCGCCACTGTCCCCTGCTCTCGCCCTGCCGCTCGCCACTGTCCCCTGCCGCTCGCCACTGTCCCCTGCTCTCGCCCTGCCGCTCGCCACTGCTCACTGCTGTCCCCTGCTGTCGCCCTGCCGCTCGCCACTGTCCCCTGCTGTCGCCCTGCTGCTCGCCACTGTCCCCTGCTGTCGCCCTGCCGCTCGCCACTGTCCCCTGCCGCTCGCCACTGTCCCCTGCTGTCGCCCTGCTGCTCGCCACTGTCCCCTGCTGTCGCCCTGCCGCTCGCCACTGTCCCCTGCTGTCGCCCTGCCGCTCGCCACTGTCCCCTGCTGTCGCCCTGCCGCTCGCCACTTTCCCCTGCTCTCACCCTGCCGTCGCCCTGCCGCTCGCCACTGTCCCCTGCCGTCGCCCTGCCGCTCGCCACTGTCCCCTGCCGTCGCCCTGCCGCTCGCCACTGTCCCCTGCCCTCGCCCTGCCGCTCGCCACTGTCCCCTGCCCTCGCCCTGCTGCTCGCCACTGTCCCCTGCCCTCGCCCTGCCGCTCGCCACTGTCCCCTGCCCTCGCCCTGCCGCTCGCCACTGCTCACTGCTGTTGCCCTGCTCACTGCTGTCACCCTGCTCTTGCCCTGCCGCTCGCCACTGTCCACTGCTGTCACCCTGCTCACTGCTGTCACCCTGCTCACTGCTGTCACCCTGCCGCTCGCCACTGTCCCCTGCTGTCGCCCTGCCGCTCGCCACTGTCCCCTGCTGTCGCCCTGCCGCTCGCCACTGTCCCCTGCTGTCGCCCTGCCGCTCTCCACTGTCCCCTGCTGTCGCCCTGCCGCTCGCCACTGTCCCCTGCTGTCGCCCTGCCGCTCGCCACTGTCCCCTGCTGTCGCCCTGCCGCTCGCCACTGTCCCCTGCCCTCGCCCTGCCGCTCGCCACTGTCCCCTGCTCTCGCCCTGCCGCTCGCCACTGCTCACTGCTGTTGCCCTGCTCACTGCTGTCACCCTGCTCTTGCCCTGCCGCTCGCCACTGTCCACTGCTGTCACCCTGCTCACTGCTGTCACCCTGCCGCTCGCCACTGTCCCCTGCTGTCGCCCTGCCGCTCGCCACTGTCCCCTGCTGTCGCCCTGCCGCTCGCCACTGTCCCCTGCTGTCGCCCTGCCGCTCTCCACTGTCCCCTGCTGTCGCCCTGCCGCTCGCCACTGTCCCCTGCTGTCGCCCTGCCGCTCGCCACTGTCCCCTGCTGTCGCCCTGCCGCTCGCCACTGTCCCCTGCTGTCGCCCTGCCGCTCGCCACTGTCCCCTGCTGTCGCCCTGCCGCAGCTCAAACTCTAGCCTCAGGCTGCGTTCACACGCTGCATTTTATTGAGGATTCGTTAAACTGATGCACTTTTGCAAAAAAAAGACCTCCATTCCCACAGTGCACTTTTCAGGATCCACTTTTTTTGAGCCCATTCTACAATGGGGGCAATGGAAATGCGAATCATGAAAAACGATTGGTTGTAGGAGCCCAGCACAAACTATGACCTTCTGACAATGGCTTATACTCCCCAGTAATATTAATCAGACCACTATTCTTGATTGACCATCAATTGGATGTTTATTTAATATTGTGAGGTAGCAAGGGGAATGGTGGTAGAGGGACGCTATGTTTCCCCAAGGATGGTGAGCTACTGCATGTATGGGACAGGAGATGCTTACATGAGCATAGGTGAGGTAGGTGTGACCACCGTTACTGAGAACGGTGGCTGTTGGTAAAGCCTGTTATGGGACCTCATCTATGAGGAATGGGGGAAGGTTTTTGGGCGGGCCTCCATTCCTCATCTCCCGCCCCAGGCTTTTGAAGTAGCTGGGAGGGAAAGACAGGTGAAAAAGGTTAGGCCGGAAGAGACGGCTGTCAAGGTGTTGTGAGATGAGATCAGACTGGAGAGGAGTTCAGTCTGGGGAAAAAGTAGCCTGTGAGAGCACAGAGAGCGTGTACCAGACCCCAAGGTGGGGTAGGACCCCTCTGTGAGCTCCAGGAAGAGCAGGTTTAGGGCCGACGCTGTTATCCTGATGTAAGGACTGTTTTTTTGTTTGTTTTGCCATTGTGTGAAATAAACCACACTTGTTTTTGGACTGAGCCTGAGTGTCACTGCCTTACTTGCTGCTGCAATAGAGACTGATCCCTACAATATAAATAGGTTGTTCTGTATACTGAATTATTAAAAGGTAATTTTGTATACTAAAATTTAAAAATTTGTGTAATACATAATGCTATAAAAATGTATATTAAAAATAATAATAATAAAGCTTTATTTATATAGCGCCAACATATTCCGCAGTGCTTTACAATACAGTGTTTAGAGTACCGAAAATATAATACAGTAAGTAATTACAGTAGAGAACAAATACAGAACAATAATTGGATACAAAACAATAGGCAAAGAATCAATGTAACAAAGAAAATACAATAAATAAAGCAAGAAATGAAGGTGACCCTGTTCAAAAGAGCTTACAATCTACAACGGGATAGGGGTTGCACAAGGTACAGGGGCTTATTGCACTAATGGTCCAGGTATATTGAGGAAATGGGGCATAGAACTAAGCTTACATGGATGGTCATTATACAGTCTGTGTAGACCTTTTTGGTTTGGTGGAGTTTGTAGAAGAGTAATATCAAGAGAGATAGCCCATTCACTCTCTACAGAATAAAAAATAAATGTATAAAAAAAAGTATATTAAAAATAATTTTTCTATACAGTCCAGTCTTCTTTGTACAGATTCTACAGTATCCTTGATTTCTACCTGTATATCTATCAGTTTAATCTTCTGTCTTGGGTTTTCTTGTTTGATGGATCAATGTCTTACTATCCTTAAAAAGGGGTCCTACAAGGATATAACATATGAGGATTTTGTTTATAATTTTATTCCTGGGCTTAGATTATATTTTTTCCTTACCTCTAGAAGATTTACCTTCTTTTGTGCTTCTTGCTTCTGTATTTCCTCTTTGTCTCCTGTAGCTGTTAGGGGTACCGTATATACTTGTGTATAAGCCGAGTTTTTCAGCCCAAAATTTGGGCTGAAAAGTCCCCCCCTCGGCTTATACAAGGGTCATATACGGTGGTGGGGGCTGTGGAGGCTGGAGGAGGCGGGGGGGGCTGCTGTATGAGCGGCCCCGTCACGTGGGGCCGCTCATTAAATATGCACTGCTTCCCCCTGTCAATCAGCGGCAGGGGGAAGCAGTTCATATAGCCCCCCAAAAGCTGGCACTGTCCCCCCTTGTAAGGCCCCCCCCCCCCCCCCGCTGCTTATACATTACCATCCCGGTGTTCTGATCGGCGCCGCTCCTCGGTGCTGCGTCTTCATCCTCCCGTCCTCGCTGGCTGCATCCGGGATCTCCGGCTGTCGCAGCGATATGACGTCATCGCGCGACCGCCGGAGATCCCGGATGCAGCCAGCGAGGACGGGAGGATGAAGACGCAGCACCGAGGAGCGGCGCCGATCAGAACACCGGGATGGTAATGTATAAGCAGCGGGGGGGGGCCTTACAAGGGGGGACAGTGCCAGCTTTTGGGGGCTGTTGGTACCCCCTGGGGGCTGCTATATGTACCCCTGAGGGCCTGCTGTATACAACTGGGGCTCCTGTATACTACCACTGGCGCTGCTGGGGCTCCTGTATATTACCACTGGGGCTGCTGGGGCTCCTGTATACTACTGCTGGGGCTCCTGTATACTACCACTGGGGCTGCTGGGGCTCCTGTATACTACCACTGGGGCTGCTGGGGCTCCTGAATACTACCACTGGGGCTGCTGGGGAATCTGTATACTACCACTGGGGCTGCTGGGGAATCTGTATACTACCACTGGGGCTGCTGGGGAATCTGTATACTACCACTGGGGCTGCTGTATACTACCACTGGGGAGGCCTGTATACCACACTGCTGGGGGCTGTATACCTGTGCTGGGGTCCACCCTCGGCTTATACACGAGTCAATAGGTTTTTCCAGATTTTTGGGGCAAAAGTAGGGGGGTCGGCTTATACACGGGTCGGCTTATACACGAGTATATACGGTATTTATATATTGGCTATGAGTCATGAGATGCGATCACACCATACTGACCAAGATAGGGGAGAAGATGCAAACTACCCAGAGTTACAGATGCACGACAAGTCACATTTTTGGTCATTTATTTCCTCTCAGTATTCGTCAGGCTGGTTTCACACCAGTGTTTTGTTTGTTTTATTTTAAATCAGTAGAAATCCGTTTTTTGCTCATAGACTTATAATCAAGTGTGGTTCTGCCGGATCAGGATGAACAGTTTTTTACAAAGTTCCAAGCACGCAAAATATCAGTTTTTTTGGGCTCGTTAAAAAAACATATCCAACCAGATCCAGTATCAATTATAATGGAAGTCAATGGGCAATGGTAAAACTGGATCCAGTATGCCTATTGAGCAAGGGGGTCTCACTAGAAGCTAGATAGAGCTTATCAGTTTTGCTTCTGGGGCCACCCATTAAACTTCTTGAATATTCACTGAACTGCAACAGCCAATGACAGTCACTCACTCTCTGTGAAAGTGTCTCTGAATAGCTGTTCCACTGAGACTGCGCCCCCATAATCTATGCTTGGTTGTCATATACATTGGTGTATGGCAACCAACCTGCTGTTATATGTGTGTAAAATAAATAAATTATG
Source organism: Allobates femoralis (assembly GCA_033576535.1). NCBI lineage: Eukaryota > Metazoa > Chordata > Amphibia > Anura > Aromobatidae > Allobates > Allobates femoralis. The sequence goes on along the minus strand of JARQOC010000003.1, from coordinate 79,244,750 downwards.
GGAAAAAATTTGTAGCGGTGCACCGTATTTTTAATTCTTCCACAGATAAAGAAACCAGCTACAGGCTGCAGCCCCATCTGCCTAGTTTTACCTTGGCTGGCAATCAAAAATACAGGGGAGCCCATTATTATTATTTTATTTATTCAAATAAATATTTTAAAATAAAACAAAAATGTGTGGGTTTTGCCCTATTTTTGATTGCCAGAGAAGGTAAAACCAGGCAGCTTGGAGTTTGCTATTCTCATTGTGGTAAAGCCCAGAGTTCTTGGGCCCCCCAGTTTACAAAATAGCAGCCACAGCTGCCCCAGAAATTGGTACATTCATTATAAAATTGCCAATTCCTGGTGAGGTCACACTGAAGAAGCATTTTATCAGCGCGAGCTTCAAGCACACAAAGAGTGCGGCTACCATGGTAACCTAGTCAGTTGACCACTGACATGGCTAAAGCTCTTGGGTCACTCGTGTGCTTTGAGCCTCGCAGCTGTGCTACATCGGAGGTCACGGTAAAGAAGAAGCATCCTATCCTATATATCTTTCACAGTGACCTTGTTGAAGCAGAGCTGAGATGCTCTGAGAATGTTGTGTTTGTGCCTCTTTATCTGGATATTTTGCTTGAATCATGCATACATACATGATTAAAGTAAAATATCCAGATAGAGGGGCACACACAGTATGCAGGGGCATTTCACATGTGACTATCCAAGATGGCGGGGCAGTGGGGCACAGTGTACAGCAGCAGCATTTATGATTTGCCCCATGTAGTTCCAGCCCAGACAGTCCTCCAATGTCTACAATACCCCGACCAGTGACCCAACATTAATACAAATCCTTTAATTACTTTACCCCTGCAGTGCAGCAGAAGGACTAGTGCATCACAGATCACAGGCACCTTCTCTCCTCTATGCTTCGTCGCCAAAGGTCTTCAGCCAGGCCCAGAATTGAATCAGACAGTGGCGGTGTGATGACAGCTGGCCAGGCCAGCAGACTCTAAGCAAGCTCCTTTTTAGCAGACAGCCAGTGCATCCGAAGTCTTTTTGCTACGTCCTCCAACACGTTATGACGTGGGAGGATGGAGGGGGTGGCCTCAGCAAGGTTGAAATCAGCGGTCCTGTGGATTATAATGGGGGGCAATCTACCCTGGGCCTTGGGTGGTAGCCCAGATTGCCCTCATTATGTGTGGCACTGTGGATTACCCACTGCCACCTGACTGTACAGCCCTCATGGGGTTAATTCCTCTCCCCCCCTCCTCCTCGCCTTACAGTGGCTGATTTGTTTGGCTGTCACCCCCCCCTATTTGCCTAACCACCCCCACCTGTTATATATGCTCTGGGATTCAGCCATCTTGTCTTTTCCCCTGCTGCTTGCCCAAAGAGCAGTTTGTCTCTCCTCCCATCTTAACCCAGGGCAGAATGGCTGCTGGAACAGATGGATCCGCTGGAACTGCGGTAAGGGAGAGAATCGTGAGGGAGGAGGCCGCCGGTTTGCTGGGCTTTCAGCGTCCTTGGTGTCCTCTCTGGCGAGGCACAGATGCGGCAGCATGGCAGGTAGGAATCATTTCAAACCTTCCCGCCTGTTGCAGCATTTGAGCCAGGGGATCTTTAGTGAACAGAGCAGGCGCAGACCCTGCGCTCGCTCTGCGGTGGGGCTGCCACCCATCACAATTTAACACAGCTGCGACTGCACGCCCATCGTCAGACTGGGTAGCACAGTGCAGCTGGCCGGCAGCAGGTCACTTACTGTGCACCTCATGCTGCTGGGAATGTTCTGCACTCACCCTGGCTGCATGAGAGGGAGGTAGATCAGGACACAGCAGCTAGATTCACTGCAGCATTCACGTTTTACACATAGTGCCTGCCCTTATCTTCTCCCCCCCCCCCCCCCCCCCCACCCCCCACCCTGGCCGAGCACACACACACAGAGATTTGGATCAGGAGCTGCAGCACTTATTTACACAGACTACCAGCCCCTCCTCCAGGAGGCAGCTCCACTGTACATGAAGTGTCTAGCAGAGGGCTGTACAGGTGATTGTAAGAACTCAGTTGGGAAATTCAATTCTTTCCATATGTAAGCAGTGATCTTACACATGAATCAGTTGCCCTCCGCCCCTCCCCCCCATCCTCACAATAATCAGCCACCTCTGTAACTAGAGTGAGGCATTAAGCTCCCTGGCCCTGCAGCCCATGACACAGTATCCCCTGCCTCAGCCATGACTTGTGGAGCAGGTAGACATGTTAGTGCAGATGTACAGCTAGTGTATCCCCTCTATTAGCTTCTGAGGAGATGGATCTCTGGCCCATGAAAAGCATGGGTGCAGCACCCTGTCCTCGAGGTCCTCTTTATTACACAGCAGTGAGAGGAGCCTTCCATTAATGACTTCAGTTTTCATTGTACCTCAGGAGCTGTTGCTCCAGAGAGGATGGATGGATCCATCTTTCCTGTGGAGATTTATTCCTTTGCAGGGTTTTCCGTGGTGTCTCAGGACTGATCCGTATTTCTACCCGCGTCTCTCATTGGCGGAGGATTTATCAAGCTTCCAGTCCGTGTCTTGTTGGTAAGTAGTAATATATTGGGGTTTCGGGGTCGGGCAGGACAGGATTATGTAGCATGAGATGCACGATGGAGTTTAATGGAGAACAAATAGAGGAATGGTGACATGCAGATATAATAAACTTAAGTTGACTTTCAAAATTCGTAGCAAACACCCCCCAAATCCTTACAACACGCACATAAATAGATAGGGTACAGATGTATGTGTACGAATATGTATGCTTATGTATGTACATATATCTGTGTTGGTACGTGCGTGTGTATGCACGTGCATGTGTATGTGTGTATGTATATGTATGCGCAGGTATGTATGTATATGTATATATATATATATATGTAATATGTATATATGAATATAGATATGTTTGTGTATATTAAATGAATAATTAAATAGTTATATATAGGACAACCCCCCTCTTATTGCGGTTTCCATTTTACAACGGGGTATGCAGACTACTCGCTCCCCTTAACCCACCCAGTCCAGTCATTATTAGCAATAACCCCGGTGAGGCGTTCTGTAGTTCTTTTCACCCCAGGCCGCGCAATTCCTTATATTTTAGGCTGCCCAGCCACTGGTGAACAATCCGGTTTCCTTTCGACCCTCCCACGCCTCTGTACTGCCCACCACCTTCCTCATCCATCGGGCGATTGACACGTTATCACAATTCCTGATGTTTCTAGAGACATTCACATTCCTGCACTTCCCATAGGATCTTTGGGTCATGTTGTGTCGTGCGCAATTCTTCCCAAAGCCAAACCAATTCGTCGGGTTCAGAAGATAATCTCCGACAATGGTTTTGTGGTTTGTTTTTCAATTTAAAAAAAAAAAAAAAAATTAATGAAATAATAATAAAAAAAAAAAAATAAAATAAATAAAATAAAATAAAAAATATATATATAAATGAAATAAGATTCCGCAGGTAATTTCCCTAAATGTTTCTCTTGCCCATTTAAAGGGAACCTGTCACCTGGTTTTTGCCATCCCATCTGAGAGCAGCATAATGTAGATACAGAGACCCTGATTCCAGTGATGTGTCATTTACTGATCTGCTTGCTGTCACTGATAAAATTACTGTTTTCTCTGTTGCAGATTTAGCAGTCTGTGAATATACCAGTCCACTTGGCAGCAGGCCAAGAGGACTGCTAATGATAATCTCCAGCTGTTTAAACAGTGATTTTATGAAAACTACACTGAGCAGCTCAGTAAGTGACACATCGCTGGAATCAGGATCTCGGGTCCTATATTATGCTATTCTCAGATTAGGTTGCAAAAACCTGGTGACAGGTTCCCTTTAAGCTCCTCTGGGTAGATGCTCAGCACGCCGGTTTACTTATTGTAGCGTGCCTGGTCATGGTAACTGTAGACTTTTAGTCATCACCAGCCAGCATGGGGCGTCAGGCCTCACCGCATAAGCGGTTGTTGTACACCAAGATGGACTTGGAAAACTTTAAACCCATCCTACGGGATATTGTTATAGGACATAACATGAAAGTTATATAAATAAATAATTAATTAATTTAATAAATGAATAATAAAATAAATAAGTGCACAGCTTGTGCGGCCTGGAAATAGGTTATTTGTCACAAGAAAACTAGGTATGTTACATTGCCGAATGAGCTTTGCTTGGTTAAGTGTCGGTATCTGTTCTTTCGGGACGAGTAAAATGAATTATTAAAAAAAAAAAAAAAAAAGAGCAAAGAAGCACATTTCATTTTATGATTCTGAGTGTTTTTTAGGTTTTAGAGTTGATTCTCACTCGGAAAACGCTGGTCAATTTGATTCTGCGAGTGCCATACGCACCTCAGGCTAATTCTAGTCATTGGCATTGGTTCCTGGGGCACCTCAGCGGTATCCTGAAGCGACAGCTGTGAGGTCTGCAGGATAACACCTAGTTTGTCGCTCTTGGTCAAGGATCTGACAAGATTGTAGCTGAAATATGATGGCCTTTGACATTTCGTTTAGGGGCTGTCATGCTTGGGTTATCAGTAATGTGGTACCTGACTTCTGTTTGTTTCATTTCAGAATTCCGGGAATTGTGTACTACTGTTAAACTGGAAAGTGTTTATTGACCAGTTTCCATTTGAAGGTGCTGGAACCCATCTGTGGTCACGGGCAGCTTTTCCTGATACTGTGGAGCTTATGGCATTCTGGATCTATTTAATGATGCTGAAAGGGAAGCTGCTTGATTACCTGTTCTTTATCTGGAGGGTGCCATACTCCGGATATTGCCAGTGATCTGTCACTGCGGAACTTATGGTAAGATCTGGTCTACACGGGATACATAGTGGGGTTTATCCATTTTGTTCTAGGATTCCTCAACATGGGAGGCCACTGGTTATTCCATTGCATGCCGGCGACCCCAGGTTTGTCCAGCTCGGTGGTAAATATTCATTACCAGTTCGTTGACAATAAAGGTATGGTAGGGGAGGCAGCAGGTTTGGTGTGAATGATATGTCTTGCTGTTTCTTTATCGGAAGTATTGTTACAGTGATATTACCGGGCTGCTTTTGGCCGCAGCTTACGGCTTTGAAATTGAGCGCATCCAAGGGACTCCCCCCCCCATCCCCTGTCAAGTTTTCTACCCTCATACATGCATATGGAGGAGGTATCATTTTCTTCCCAAGGAATTTGGTATCAATTCAGCTGGGTAAGAGTGGTTACTAAACTGCGCAGCAGGGGTGACTCAATGTGTAGAGCTAGTGTGTGGTCTGCGCGGCATCCTTCTTTGAGTTCTTGACATTTGGGTGAATTGCTATGGTGTGAGACTGTTATTATAGGAGTATTTGTAGGGAATGCTTTGGTATGGTACGTATAAGTAGTAGGTACGGTTGTGGGTGACGAGCGTCCATATGGGCATTCGGCTGTGAGTGGGAGTACACGGATATAACAATGTGTGGTGTGTGCATATGGGTATATGTGCGTGCATGTATGTATGTATATTTATATATGCACATATATATATATGGGTATACGCTGGTGCATCTCGGGTGTGTCGGAATATAGTTTAGGAATTGAGTTGTTTAGGTGTTTCAAGGCTTGAAGTGAATGCGGGTCATGTGGAGCCATTACGGGTGGGTGATCTGTTCTGGGTGTTTGTTTTGCTTGTGCTGATTATTGTGGCTTGCTGCTAACATGAACTTTACAGTCCTTGTCTCGGAAAAGTGAAATACAAAGAATGTATTAAATAATAATTTAAACAAAAAAAAAAAAAAAAAGGAAATGGATGAATGAGAGGCATTTCTTTACAATATTGTTTTTGTGCGTTGGTGAGATTGCTAACTGTTGTTTCTTTTCAGATGGTGTCGGTCCTTCGTAAGAAGATGTTGGGCCATGGTGTATACAGTGTATTTATATATCTGGGCCGTTCGGTGGGTAGAAATTTCCGCTGGAGGAAGATCAATTGGTTTTTGGGCTCGACGTTCATTGGGAAGGAAGGAGTTACAATGGTGTTGAATGACGACCGAGCTAGTGTAATTGCTAGGCCCCTTCCGGCCTGGTCGTCCTCATCATCCGAATGGGTCATGGCATCCTCGGCCTTGTTTTACCTTGTGGAGCTGTTGTAATATACAAGAGCTGATATGGTTAAATTCCCCTTTTTTGAATTGGAGTCAGTTATTCGCATGGTCATTCCCAGCATAGTCCAGCCAGGTGCCTGGAAGGAATTTTGTGCCAGGATATGATTGGTTTACCTTGGTAGCCGCTTTCCATTTTTTCGTTAATTCGAGGGGTTGTGATACTTATCATTGCCAGCTGCATTGGTATACACCAGTACGGTGAGAATCTGACCCTAGTTCCTTGAAGCTGCCTGACGGAGTACATTTGAATGGTATTGGCACTGACATTTTCTTGTCCGTGCTCCGGGTTGGTTTTGAACAAGCCTTGTGCTCTCTCCTGGTGGGGGTCGCAGCTCAGGCGTTGCCTTCGCTCCTCCGTGGCGGTGGAGAGAGTGATTTGAGATTTATCCTGCGCTGGACGGCCAGTGGCAGACGACTCCTGCACTCACGTGATCTGGCGGATTTGTGCCTTGCTTGAGCTGCGGCTTTTGATTTATCCACAAAAGAAAAAAGTAATACACAATGAAAGTGTTTACAACAAGTCATGAGTAAGGTGTTATGTTGATACCTCTCATTAAAGAATTGAAAAGTAACTGTTGTTGGTGTGCTTTCTGTGCGGCGAGGGGAATTGATGATGGGTCTGGACAGTCTGTGTGGCACTGTGGATTACCCACTGCCACCTGACTGTACAGCCCTCATGGGGATAATTCCTCTCCCCCCCTCCTCCTCGCCTTACAGTGGCTGATTTGTTTGGCTGTCACCCCCCCCCTATTTGCCTAACCACCCCCACCTGTTATATATGCTCTGGGATTCAGCCATCTTGTCTTTTCCCCTGCTGCTTGCCCAAAGAGCAGTTTCCCACCCTCCCTCCCTTTTGTTGGAATTTTGAGGTTGTCGCAGCAGTGGAGAGAGTGATTTGAGAGTTATCCTGCGCTGGACGGCCAGTGGCAGACGACTCCTGCACTCACGTGATCTGGCGGATTTGTGCCTTGCTTGAGCTGCGGCCTTTGATTTATCCACAAAAGAAAAAAGTAATACACAATGAAAGTGTTTACAACAAGTCATGAGTAAGGTGTTATGTTGATACCTCTCATTAAAGAATTGAAAAGTAACTGTTGTTGGTGTGCTTTCTGTGCGGCGAGGGGAGGGGAATTGATGATGGGTCTGGACAGTCTAATCCGCCATTGAATGGGGGACATTATGGAGCAATTGGAGGTAATAGGAAATGGGGACATAGTATAACGAAGAGTATGAGGTGATTTTATGCAGAGATGTAGTATGAGGGAGATTTTATAGAAAGGGGAAATTTGTGGGGGACATTATTGGAAGAGGCAATTTGGGGAGGATGTTTTGTAGAGGAAAAGTATGTAAAGGTATGGAGAGGGGCAGTGTGTGGGGGTATATTATGGAGAGGGGCAGTGTGAGGAGGATATTATGAAAAGGGGCAATGTGTGTGAGGATATTATGTAGAGGGGCACCGTGAGGGGCAATTATTAATTTAGTGGTGCAGGATGGGAGATATTTTTATTTCTGGGGCAGTATTATGATAATTTTATTTTTAAAGGGAACCTACTTTATGCCCTAAACCTATCAGTACCTGGTCCTGCTGTTTCCTAGTACATCCCTAACCATCCCTGTCTTACCTAATAGTATCCTGTAATTGCTGAGAAAAATACTTTTATAACTTACATGTCCCTATATTAATAAACAGGGTGTCAACAATAGTGCAGACAATGTGGGCGTTTTCTACGGCTCCATAACCCCCTAACTCCATTGTAATCACGCCCCGGTGGGCTTGATAATTATTGCAGAAGTGTGGGCCTGAAGTTTGAAATCTGTGGTCTTCCTGGCATGGACCACGCTTCTGAATTAATTATCCATCCCACTGGGGCGTGATTAAAACAGGGTGGACATGGAGCCAGAGAAAACACCCACAGTGTCTGCAGTCTTGACGACACTTTTATAACTTACATGTGCCTATGTTAATAAGCAAAGCGTTTTTTTCAGCGATTGCTGTACACTATTAGGCCGGTTTCACACATCCGTGCCTCCGGCACTTGTGCAGTCCGTGCTGACACATGCCGGAGGCACGGACATATGGGGACACATGTTCCTCTATGGGCAAATTCACACTTCCGTGTTTCCGCACGAAATGTGTCTCCGTGTGGAGCACATGCGTGTCCGTGTGCTCCACATGGTGACTTGTCCGTTTTTCTGCGGAGCCACAGACCATTTTTTTGTCCAAACGTCCTGCACACAGATGTTCACACTGTGACATCCGTGTGCACGGACTACGGACAAAACAATAAAGCCTGAAAATAAAGAATTCTACACTCGCCTCGCTCCAGCGGTGTCTGCTCCTCTCACTTCCGGTGCTGCTCATTAGGGCTCATGCAAGAGCGGACCAGAAGAGAGAGGAGCAGCGGTGCTGGAGGGAGATAAGTATGCGGGTGACAGGCTGTCCGTGTGCTATCCACGGCCCCACGGATAGCACATGGACTGCACACATTGTGTCATACGTCCCTGACACATGTGTGCATGCCCCGCCCACAAACGGCCATGTTTCACACGTCTGTGGTGACATGATGTGTGAAACCGGCCTTAGGTCAGACAGGGTTGATTAGGGATGTACTAGGAAGCTGCAGGTGCAGCATGTTGGCAGGTATAATTAATCATATTAAATATGTTGTACCAAGTTCTGCAATGACATTGACCATTAGGGGAGAGAGGAGGAGCTAGGAGGGCTGGAGGAGAAGCAGAATCTATCACTCCTGGTCACAGATGGAGCAGGGAACTCACAGTGCCTGAAGGAAAATGAGAACATGCCGAGCTTCAGGGACGTTTGGAGCGTGGTCACAGACTCGAACTGCTTAAGCAAGAGCCATGTACAGTGGGTAACTCCAGTGTGTGGCCACCAATGGTATTGATAGATAGGGAGAGGTAGTCAGTGATTGCAGAGCTGTAAAAATCTTTCTTGTGTGTATTACTGCTGTGAACTGACCAGACCTGGTCTAGAGACTGTGGAAAATTTTGTGAACCAGGACTTTGAAAACGTGTACAATACAGAGGAGTCTTGCTGTGGATTATCAAGTAGAACTGAAAGTGATCACAATCCCTGTTGCATCAGGCTGTGCTAAAAAGCCTGGTAGGAGAGAAAGTCTATATTACCCAGTGGCCGGGGTTTCAAGTTAAACAAAATATACCCTGTTACCTGTTTGTGCATTATCAAATCTGAGTAAGGCTGCCTTCACACTTGCGTCCCCCTCCGCAGCGTCCTGCAGAGGTGGACCGCAAGCTGAGTGCATACACCGCAAGTCCCTATGTTTAACATCGGTATGCGGGTGTATGCGCTCGGGTACAGATTGCCGTGCATACACATTCACTGCCATGTATAATTTGTATGCATGCGGATGCATGCGCACAAATCACACACTCTCGTCCGCACCCTGAACGCGACATGTCGCTTTCTTGGTGCGGATGAGAGTGTGTGATTTGTACGCATGCATCCACATGCGTACAAATCATATATGGCAGTGAATGGGTGTGCACGGCAATCTGCATCCGAGCACATACACCTGCGTCCCCATGTTAAACATAGGGACTTGCAGTGTATGCGCTCAGCTTGCGGTCCACCTCTGCAGGACGCTGCGGAGGGGGACGCAAGTGTGAAGGCAGCCTTACTCAGATTTGATAATGCAATTGATGGTGCAATTTAACTTTGTCCCAGGGCCCCATTTTGTTTAAAATCAGCTGTTTACATCCCCATGGGGCTTCCAGCCTCTTGTGAGTCTCCTAAACAATACCTGGCTCTATTTTGCATTGTTATGAAATAAAAGAATGTTGTGCTGCAGGCTGTAGGCCTCATTCAGACATCAGTGATTTTTCACATATGCGTAAATCTGCCATAGTCTCACTAGTGTTTTGGACCAGATTTTCATCAGTAATTGGTCAGTTTTTAGCGATTTTCATGTTTTGCTGCAAAATGACAAATCTTCTATCATTCCTACCCTCGCACTGCCCAGGCACCGCACACCGATCTGGGGGCTGTCTGTGATTTTCTCTGACCTATTGACTTGTATGGGTGATTTGAATCCATGACTTCAATCAAAATCAAACATAATCCCATGATTATTTTGTGGACCACTAAATTCGCAAAGAAACATGGACATGGGAACATCCCCATAGGCTATAAATGCGTAACTAACATTAATTTTCTTTGAAGCATAGTTAAGTTCATTCCTACATGGCAAAAGGGTACTCTTTTATTTCATACTTTAACACCTTAACAGCCCTATTCAATGTGTGGATTGATATTTAGTCTAAATTCACATGTCCAGTAATGATCCGTTAAAACAGATCCAGCAGCAATCCATTTTGTGTGGGGTTTTTACACATGTTTGGTGCAGAGCTGAAGCAGCTTTGCTGAATGCAAGTTTTAGTGCAGGAACACTGGGAATTTATACATAAAAACACACTTGCGTTTTTCCAAGCATTTTCTTCAGGCTCCCCATAGAGGTTTGTATGTAAAACTGCATGGTTCCAAGCTGTGTTTAAACCCTAAAATGGGTACGATTTTCTGCACTAAAAATGAATCAGAAAAAGCGAAGTGTTTATGCTAAGTGGGAACATGGCCTAACAGCTGATAACCGGGAGTCACAGAGACGCCGGACCAACTAATCGCCATGCTTACTTACATTTAAAAAACTCTTAATCTTTTAACTTTTGTCTCAGGTTTGACGCTTCTTCTTTTGATTCTCAGTCCATCTAGTTGTTACTTACTCCCCAACATACGGTGATCTGTCTGCAAATGTCTTTTTTCCATTTCACCATGTAAATTACTAGTTCCTTTATACAAATCCAATGCAGACATCAATAAACCATTGTTAGGGCCTGTTCGCACGGTTGCGGGGCATATTTTTGGAGACCAAAATCTGCGCCTTAAGATAAAATACGAGTTAGTGACACCTCAGAATCAGGGCTTGTGCCCTATGTTAATGTGTGTAAATGTAAATGTATTTGGAGCATGTACATAATATGTGGGGACTTGGTGAGCGGATGCATGATTGTGTAAAAACTACTACTTTATTATTAACATTGTTTGAAGTCCCACTGGCTTTTGCAGCAGAGCGGGGACGTCTCTGCATAGTCTATGCACTTTGCATAGGTGTACAAGCTACACCTATTCTGAAAGTTTTCTACGCACTGAACTGTTAAAAGCGGCGTAGATAAAGAACGGATGATTACTGGTCATGTGAACTTACCAAAATTTAGCCATGTCAAATATCCATTGCACCTAGCAGGAGGCTGCCAGCTCCACTGGGAGGCAACACAGGTGTCTGAATATCGGTGCTCAATCCCCTGCAACCTAAGCATGGGGGCGGTTGTGGCACCTGCAACCAGCCATGCTGACAGGGAGGAGACTGGTGGCATTTATAGAGGGAGAGACTCTCCGGCAGAGAAAGAGAAGGACCCTTGGGGTGCAGACAAGACCTTGATTCCCCGTACGCCCGATTCTAAAGAGACATAGGGGTTGGTGGACGACACAGGGACCCGGCCCTGAAGACGGTGCGGATACTTTATGCCTGAGCCGTAAATCCGGAGGCCCCTGACTTCTAACGGGAGCTGTGGCCGAACACATCTTGGCAAGGTGGCCGAACTAGGGAGTAGTCCCCGGGAGATTGACTTAATGGCGCCCAGGACATACAAGCACCCAAGGCCACCAGTACTTGAGCTCTGTGCGTCAGAAAGTGTTGAGAGCCTGTAGGGCAGAGCGATGCTACGCTCACTTCAGAAAAGGACTACTCCTTATAGCGCCGAGAGACAGGAAACCCACCAGAGACTGAGACACAGAGAGGACAGAAAGGGAGCCAACTATGGCTTGACTGCACTAACCCGGCTCTGGAGAATTAGCAAACTGGAGACTGCCAGGAGCGCACCCGGCGGCCATGTTTAACAACTGAATAAACGTAACGGAACTGCAGCTGTGGTGTGAGAGGCTTTTATTTGCGGCGACCATTGGCCACAGTGGCCGCCCGTAACACCGAGAGTACAGTTAACTGACTGACCAACTGCCAAGGTACGAGCCGGTGAAAAACACTCTACTATCCTGGGGACCATGCTCCGCCTGTGGGGAGCGATGCCATCCAAGCTGCCTGTCACCGTCCCCAAAGGTTCTGAAGCAGCGGCGCCTTCCCTGGCCGCATACCGCAGGTGGCGTCATGAATACCGTTTTATCCCTACTGCCCTAGCTACCGCCCCATATCTCTTCTCCCCTTCGCATCCAAACTACTTGAACAACTCCCCCGCCTCCCCTCTCCGCCGAGCCCTCCACTGGCTTCCCATCCCCCAGCGATCTTGCTTCAAAACCCTAACCCTGACATATAAGGCATACATAACCTGTCCCCTACCTACATCTCCGACCTGGTCTCCCGCTACCTCCCTTTGCGCAACTTGCGCTCCTCTCAGGAACTCCTTCTCTCAACCACCCGCATCTCCACCTCCCACAACCGCACACAAGATTTCTCTCGCGCTTCTGCCAGGCTCTGGAACTCCCTCCCCCATCACATCAGACACTACCCAACCCTGGGAACCTTCAAGAAAAACCTGAAGACCCACCTCTTCCTACAAGCCTATAACACACACTGAGACCCTACCCACTGCGCCATCTCACCTCTCCCCCTCCTACTGTCTCCCTCCCCACCCCCTTTAGACTGTGAGCCCTCGCGGACAGGATCCCCGGCCCTATTGTACCCGTATGACTAATTGTGATCTGTCATCGTTTGTAGCCGTTTGTGGTCGTCTTCGACCACTTGTCTCTGTCTACCCTCTAAATTGTAAAGTGCCGTGTATCCTAATAGCGCTATATAAATACCTATTATTAATAATAATAATAACAACAACAACACGTCCATTCCGAACTATCCTCCTACCCATCCTCCTGCTCCCTCTTCGACCGCCTACAATCCGGTTTCCGACCTCACCACTCAACTGAAACAGCCCTAACTAAAGTCACCAACGACCTACTGACCGCGAAGAGTAAACAACACTACTCCGTCTTCCTCCTCCTCGACCTATCTGCCACCTTCGACACAGTCGACCACTCCCTCCTACTTCAAATCCTAGAATCCCTCGACATCACCGATCTCGCCCTCTTCCGAATCTCCTCTTACCTTACAGACCACACCTTCAGCGTCACCCACTCCTACACCTCTTCCTCGTCCAACCCCCTTGCTGTCGGTGTCCCTCAGGGATCGGTTCTGGGACCACAACTCTTCTCCATCTACACCCTCGGCCTAGGTCAACTTATTGAGTCCTATGGGGCCTCCAGTACCATCTCTACACCGACGACACCCAAATGTACCTCTCCGGGCCTGATATCACCTCCCTTTTGTCTAAAATCCCCCAATGCCTGTCCGCCATCTCATCTTTCTTCTCTGCTTGCTTCCTCAAGCTGAACATGGACAAAACAGAGTTCATCATCTTCCCCCCAGCCGCCCTCCCCCTCTACCAGACCTGTCAATCCTAGTCAAAGACTGCTCCCTCTCCCAGTCCCCCACACCAAGTGCCTCGGGGTCACTCTTGACTCTTCCCTCTCCTTTAAGCCCCACATCCAAGCTTTCGCCACCTCCTGTCAACTCCAGCTCAAGAACATTTCCCGGATCTGCTCGTTCCTTAATCATGACACTGCCAAAACTCTCATCCACGCCCTCATCATCTCCCGCCTCAACTACTGCAAACTACTGCTCACCGGTCTCCCTGCTTCCTCCCTTGCACCCCTCCGCTCTATCCTAAACTCAGCTGCCCGTCAAATCTACCTTCCTTCTCGCTATTCCCCTGTCTACCCCCTCTGCCAGGCCCTTCACTGGCTCTCCACCGTTCAAAGATCTCGATTTAAAATCCTAACCCTGACTTACAAAGCCATCCACAATCTGTCCACCCTTTACATCTCCGACATGGACTCCCTATACCTTCCCGCACGCAACCTGCGCTCCTCACAAGAACTCCTCCTCTCCTCCCCCCTTATCACATCCTCCCACAACCGCATACAAGACTTCTACAGCACCTCCGCCATACTCTGGAACTCTCTCCCCTAGCACGTCAGACACTCGCCTACCCTCAGGAGTTTCAAAAAGAACGTGAAAACTCATCTATTCCAACAAGCCTACAACCTATGATGAGACCCAGCGCCGCTCCACCACACACTTGGCGCTTCCCCTCCTATTGTCTCCTCTCCCACTCCTGTAGACTGTGAGCCCTCGTGGACAGGGTCCTCTCCCATCATGTATCAGCAAGCCTTGACTGTTCGTATGTACTGTACCTGTCCTTGTTACCCCCACTTCTTATGTAAAGCGCCATGGAACCAATGGCGCTATATAAATAATAATAATAATAATAATAATCCCCTCAGACTTTCCCTGTCATCATTCCTCATTTATTTTAAATGACACTGCCAGGGTCATGGGACCGGGTCTCGGCCCCCGTCTATCTACGTGAAAAGAATCGAAGAGAGGTGAAGCAGAACAATGAGTAACCGCCCGGTTCCCGAGTCTTCCCTGACCCTGGAGTGGGCGTGTCAACTGCAGATAGGATATACACAACATGGCTAATGGGCATTGGTTATCGGGCTGATATGCATGGTTGGTTATCGGGCTCATATTTGGTTGCAAATCTATTCCAAAAAAATCCACAATAAATTGGTGTATTGGCCAATACATTAGCTAAGCATCTCCTTTATTCAAATATACCTACAGCAGTAATGCTATGTCATAGTTCCCCCATTCGTGTGCAAACACCATTAGGGGATCTTCTCTTTGCACCAATTTATTGTGGATTTTTTTTGCAACAGATTTGCAGCCAAATCCACAGAGATAAAACCAAAGCAAATAGAATTGCAGAAATACTGAAGAATGATGAGATATTTGCATAGCATAAGGTGAAACCAAATGCAACATTTGTAGTATAAATAGACAGGCTGCAGATCACATTTTTGCAGGACTGGGGTCAATTTAGGCTGCGGATTTTCTCAGCGTGGGAGATTGTGAAATCCCATTCATATTGCTGTAATATGCAGTAAAAATTCAACTCATGAAAATATGGATAGAAAACTTGTTGCATTTACACCCTTGGGAACATACCCTCAATGTATCCAATTATTTATCCTGCCCTGTTAACGCCATAATAAAAGGCTCACAAAATACTCATTAGATCTGGTCTGATGATGCAAGATAAAGGGGAGAGGTCTATTCTCTGTCTCATCTTTTTTCCCTGGGAGATATGGAGAGTTGTAAGTTAGTGGTTTTCTCTTTTCTCCCCACTGGACAGTTGAGCAGAGAGAATTCTGAAGACCCAGAAGATGACAAATCCATGTTGAAGGTCCATCTACGGTCTACAGCCAGTAAAGATAAAGTGTCATCAGAATATGGTCTATTTATATCCACAGAAAGGAGCACAATTAACCATTAAGCATAGGTGGTGTAACAGCTTGCATTCTCTCCTTTCCTGCATAATTATCATTGCCAAGACAAGAACACATTAAAAAGTGTGTAAAGGGCCTGTTACACACTACGATATCGTTAACGATATCGTTGGTACGTCACGGCTTTAGGGGCGGTGAAACTACGTCGTAACGACGTCGTTGCATGTGACACGTCGATTCAACCAACGATAAGTCGACTGATTGTTGATCGGAGGTGTATGATCAGGACCATAAATCAGTCGTTGATCGTTCATTTAACCTGCAGCATCGGTGTGTGTGTGACACCTTGATAACGATGTCATTGATGACTTCGTCTATGCAGAACTGAAGGACGTAGGCAACCAAACGACCGCAAGTATCGTTCCCTTGTCGCGGAATTGTTGCTGCATTGTTAACTATATCAGTACGTGTGACGCCTCACCAGTGATCATTGAACGTCGTTCCAGTGATCTAGGTCAAGTCGGATTGTTGGTCGGATTGCTGAGACATTGAAGCGTGTAATGGGGCCTTCAGAGTCGGTCTAAGGCTGCGTTCACACATTGCGTATTTTGCGCGCGCTTTTCAAAATACGCAATGTGCCTTTTGTCTGCCTGCAAAGTGAATGGGAAATTCACTTTGCAGTGCAGACATTGCGTAAAAATACGCAGTGCGTTTTCCGGGAGAAAACGCAGCTCCGTAAACAATTGATATGTCAATTGTTTACGCAGCTACTACTGCGTATTCTCCCAGAGGGGAGGAAGAATCCAGCTTCCTCCTCCCCTCTGTGACAACTGTGGCCGCCCATTAGATTCCACAGTGTGTTAATAAACACTGTGAAATCTAAATTAAACAGAGGCAAGTGTGTGAAAAATAAAAAAGAATCAATACTTCACCTGTCCGACGCCTTCTGCCGCTGTGCGATCCCCGGTTCTAAGTCAGATCTCTTCTGACAAGACCTGTGGTGACGTCAGAGGGGGGGCGTTCCCGGGCACTCGCGGTCATGTGACCGCGAGCAGCCAATCAGCGATGGGACCGCCCCGGGAATGCCCCCTCTGACGTCATCACAGGTCCTGTCAGAAGAGATCTGACTTAGAATCGGAGATCGCACACCGGGAGAAGGCGTCGGAGAGGTGAAGTATTGATTCTTTTTTATTTTTCACACACTTGCTGTTGTTTAATTTAGATTTCACAGTGTGTATTAACACACTGTGGAATCTAATGGGGCGGTCACACATGTCACAGAGGGGAGGAGGAAGCAGGATTCTTCCTCCCCTCTGTGACATCACTGTGCTTTCTGGGGGAAAGAAAGCGCAGTGTGTGAAAGCCCCTGCAAATTTTGCTGCGCTTTTTTGCGTGGCCGAAAAACGCGGCAAAAAGCGTGCGCAAAAAAGCGCAGCAAAATACGCAAATGTGTGAACGTAGCCTAATGCAGCTTATGTTGAAATTAATGCTTTACTAGTGTGGCGTCCCACTGGTCAATGCGCCATAGTAGGGGTACTGCACCCAAAACAGAGTGTGCAGTAGTCCTGTCATTTGGGGAGTGTAAAGTCAACCTGAGGCTCCCACCTCGGCATCCTTACACCTAGACTAGGGGACCAACTGGCAACCCCTTACCAGGGTAACAGGTCTCGGGGAGAGGAGAATTATTAGTAGGGAGTAAAGCGGGAAGACACACAGTTGGATGTAGTCCGTACTGAGGAAAGAAGCAAGGAGAGAGCCTTGGAGGTGTCTCCCATGGAGGGCACCTCAGAAGAAGAGGGAGGCCCCGGAAAGAAAGAGGAAACCCAGTGCCAGACCACAGGGCAGCTCTGGGGGAATCCCAGTCCACCAACGTAGTGTCGGCTCAATTCACGGTTCAGGCAAGTTCATCTCTGAGTCGTCTACACCGGCCAGTCGAGGGCTGAATTATCATCCCTGACCCTGTCCAGAATATGCAGCCCCACCAGGATCACCAAACCGGGTTGAGCCCCTTAGAGAGAAGAAGGGGACCTCATAGCACCCAACGGGTCTGGTAGACAAGCGGGCTGTGCAGGGCAGCGCAAGGATAGTAAGGAGGTGCAGGTCAAGAGGACTGAACAGAGAAAGACAAATGATGATCTCCAAAGTAAAAGAAAGGGATTTTCTCGTGCGCTGCCTCCAGACAATAGGCGATCCAAATAGTATCCAAACTGTTCTTTATTACTCTACGCGTTTCGTGAGAACCTCTCACTTCCTCAGGAGTTATACAAAGTTACATCCTTTCTTAAAAACAATCCTAAATATACTGACATAATCACTCTCAATCCAATGAAAAAAAAAAACATTCACCAAACTTTATCAGTATCTCACATTGTACATCAATCATTTTTTACCATACTATTTATCTAAAATCCCCCAATCTGTTCAAATTAACATTAACAGCAATACAGTTTGACATATTCATAAAATCCCACTTCAAATGTTCACACTTTCTTAAAAAACATTCACATTAACATAGTAAATAAAATTTAGATTTTTTCTATCCATTTATATAAAACATTCTATTCCATTGTACTACTCACTTTTAGTGGCATTGTAGACTCGAACTCATTATCTATCCATCCATTCCATCACTTTTAGGATACCACCCATTCAATTACCACTACTCTATCATTGAGCTTGGAATACTACCCATTCTATATTATATATGTGTTGTCCACTATTAGTTTAGATTACTCCCTCAACACTGCTACATCAAACCGGGATTTTACTTTAAGATTACCACCTTTTACATATTAGTATATGCACTACCCTCTAATGGTTCAGTTACTCCCTCACCAACACATCGGGGCTTTTCACTTGGTAAGCCACTCACTATATATTTTTGTGTGTGCACTACCCTCTATTGCTCTCTCAACACTGCTACATTTAATTGTGACTTTTACATTTGGATATTTGTCCAATATAAATTTGCGTGCGCTGCACTTTATCACTCCCTCAACACTGCTACATCAAGACTTCATATTGATTTGAATTATCACCCCTTTTATCTTGCGCTGACATTTATATCTCTCTCTCAAATCATATATATCCTCTTAGTTCTTATTATCTGAATAGATCACTGATCTCATTCAGACCATTAGGTTTTAATGTTCTTAGTTTATGTATCCAATATATTTCTTTTCTTGATAGCACGGTCGGTCTGGCCTGCCGGGGTACCGGGTAAACCCCCGGTGGGCCCGCCCCCTGCTACTGTCCCCGCTATCATTTAGCAAGTGTGCGCTGTCTGCGGTGGTGCCGCCACCGCCGCCCGCAGTGCACACAGAACACAGCCACAACGCCTGTTACTGGAGGATCCCCCTGTCGCCCCTGACTTCCAGTCTCCCTGCTCAGCTGCTCACATCAAGCTGCGCCGCTCCTCCAATCCAAGAGGGTAGACAAGCTGCGGAGGCATCTTCCTCATGTCGGCTCCATTATTGCACTATAAATCCTTTGCACACAGAGGTCGGGTGAGCAGGCTCAGGCTGCAGTGAGCCGTGCACAGGATGGGTCTCCTCTCTCCAGCCCCGGGAGTCTGTGCATAGGATGGGAGATGGGAGGGAGGCTCAGCACAGCCATCACCCCTGCTCTGCTCTCACTGCTCCCGGACTCTACAGCAGCGCCCCATCCTCCAGCACTGACCTGTACATGCAGATAGGAGAGTGCTGTAATCACAGGTGCCGGAGGAGACCAAGAGGAAGCACACAGTAAAGAACTTGTGTCCTCTCCTGCTCTGCTGACTGTGAAGGTCTGCAGTCGGCACTGGCAGGAGGGGGAGGGGAGGCTCCACAATCACAACATGTCAGACCTGAAGTGAGTACTGGAGATTCTCCATTATGTCTGTATTCCACTACCCATGATTCTTCTCTCCTCCTCCACCAAAGCAGCACTCTCCTGTGTCCTGTCCTCCTCTCCTATCCCCTGCTAAAGGCTGCACTCTCCTGTCCTCCGCCAAAAGCTCCATTCTCCTGTCCTTCTCTGCTATCCTCTGCCAATGGCTGCACTGTCCTGTCCTCCTCTCTTCCATCAAAGGCTGCACATTCCTGTCCTTCTTTCGTCCTCCAAAGTCTGCACTCTCCTGTACTCTTCTCGTCTCCTCTGACTAAAGCTCCACTCTCCTGACTTCCTCTGCTATCCTACGCCAAAGGCTGCACTCTCCTGGCCTCCTATCCTCTCCTCCACCAAATGCTGCACTTTACTGTCCTCCTCTCCTCCACCAAATGCTGCACTTTACTGTCCTCCTCTCCTCCACCTAATGCTGCACTCTACTGTCCTCCTATCCTCTCCTCCTCCAAATGCTGCACTCTACTGTCATCCTCTCCTCCACCAAAAGCTGCACTCTCCTGTCCTCCTCTCCTTCTCCACCAAAGGCTACACTCTCCTGGCCTCCTATCCTATGCCAAAGGCTGCACTGTCCTCCTCTCCTCCACCAAATCCTGCACTCTCTTGTCCTCCTGTCCTATCCTCCGCCAAAGGCTGCACTCTCCTGTCCTCCTCTTCTCTCCTCCACCAAAGGTTGCACTCTCCTGTCCTCCTCTCCTCCATCAAAGGCTCTATTCTCCTGTCCTCCTCTCCTCTAACAAAGGCTGCACTCTCCTGTCCTAATCTCCTCCACCAAAGGCTGCACTCGTCTGTCCTGGTCTCTTATCCTCCGTCAAAAGCTGCTCTTCCATATCCTCCTCTCTTATTCTCCGCCAAAGGCTGCACTCTCCTGTCCTCTCCTATCCTACGCCAAAAGCTGCACTCTCCTATCCTCCTCTACTATCTTCCGCCAAAGGCTGCACTCACCTGTCCTCCTCCCCTATCTTCCGCCAAAGGCTGCACTCTCCTGTCCTCCTCTCCTATCCTCCGCCAAAGGCTGCACTCCCCTGTCCTCCTCTCCTATCTTCTGCCAAAAGCTGCACTCTCCTGCCCTCCTCTCCTCCACCAAAGGCTGCACTCTTCTGTCCTCCTCTCTTTCACCAAAAGCTTCACTCTCCTGTCCACCTCTCCTATCGTCTGCCAAAGGCTGCACTCTCTTGTCCTCCTCTCCTCCTCCAAAGGCTCCAGTCTCCTGTCCTCTCCTCCTCCAAAAGCTGCATTCTCCTGTCCTCCTCTTCTCTCCTCTGCCAAAGGTTGCACTCTCCTGTCCTCATCTCCTCCATCAAAGGCTCTATTCTCCTGTCCTCCTCTTCTCTCCTCCGCCAAAGGTTGCACTCTCCTGTCCTCCTCTCCTCCACCAAAGGCTTCACTCTTCTGTCCTGCTCTCTTATCCTCCGCCAAAAGCTGCTCTCTCATATCCTCCTCTCTTATTCTCTGCCAAAGGTTGTTCTCTCCTGTCCTCTCCTATCCTCCACCAAAAGCTGCACTTTCCTGTCCTTATCTCCAATCCTCTGACAAAGGCTGCACTCCCCTGTCCTCCACCAAAGGCTGCACTCTCCTGTCCTCATCTCCTATCCTCTGCCAAAGGCTGCACTCTCCTGCCCTCCTGTCCTCCACCAAAGGCTGCACTCTCCTGTCCTCTCTTCCAGCAAAAGCTGTACTCTCCTGTCCTCCTCTTCTATCCTCTGCCAAAAGCTGCAGTCCCCTGTCCTCCTCTCCTATCCTCTGCCAAAAGCTACACTCCCCTATCCTCCTCTCTTATACTCTGCCAAAGGCTACACTCTCCTGGCCTCCTCTCTTATTCCCGCCAAAGGCTGCACTCTCATTTCCTTTCCTGTCCTCCACCAAAAGCTGCACTCCCCTATCGTCCTCTCTTATTCTTTGGCAAAGGCTGCACTCTCCTGTCCTCCTCTTCTATCCTCCGCCAAAGGCTGCACTCTCCTGTCCTCCTCTCCTATCCTCTGGCAAAAGCTGCACTCTCCTGTTCTCCTCTCCTATCCTCTGGCAAAAGCTGCACTTTCCTGTCCTCCTGTCCTATCCTCTGCCAAAGGCTGCACTCTCCTGTCCTCTCTTCTCCTGATCATGATGACCTTACAATGCCTCCTGACTGCTGTCCTGTGTTGGTGACATCCTCATGGTGTTTCCTGTCAAGAGATCCAACAGTCTAATCTTTTGTGTGTATAAAGTGTCAATACAAATACACACACACACACACACACACACACACACACACACACACTACATCAATATATACTGTGAGACAGTGCGGGGGATCATATGCGAGGGGCGCTATGTCTCCCCCAGAATGCGCACTGTCACGTATTGAGCCCGGTATAGGGTGTGAGAGAAAGGGACGGTCCGCTCCCTCCGCTCCGGGTCTTGCAAGGTCCTGGAAGTAGACACGGAGTTAAAAGCCTGGTCAGGAGGCAGGGCGGGGTTCCCTGTACACAGATTTGTGCCTTGGCTGCAGCAGCAGCAGATATACAGAAAGGAGAGGTCTAGAGTTCCAGGAGGCCGTGTGCTAGACTAACACGGCCTAGCCCAGGAGGGCTGGGGAACTCGGGGTGGCCCATAACCGAGGCCTTTGGCCTGAAGGACCCGGGGTACGTTATATGAACTGTGTCTTGTGTACCCGGCTGCGACCCGGATTCCGGCAGACTGTGCCATCGCTGTGTGTACCAGCAATAAACACCGGGTCCTGTTTGAACCACTACCGGGCTCCACGTGTTTCCTGACTTGCAATCCAGGCGCTGCCCCACAATACTTTATATATATATACAGAACTATAGTGTGTATCTGTGCATTTGTGGGAATCAGTCAATTTTTGTATGCATTAACGTAATTAGTCTGATGTAAAAAAAAAAACAGGTTTTAATTATGCTCCCTTGAGGGCGATGGGCATCGCTGGTCTTTTTGGCGCCTCCTTTCTTCTTGCGATCGCATCCTCCACTTCTGCTTCATGTGAGTGACGCATCCTACATCATCCGTCTGACTTCCATTGTGTTCCTGCGCATGCGCACTTCTCTCTGCCCTGCTGAGGTCAAATCAGAGTATTGTAATGTGCATGCACAGGAAAAGGTCAAAGAACACAACTACATGGGCTTAGCATGACAGAGAGAAGTGCGGAAGCGCAGGAGCACAATGGAGGTCAGTGTGGGTGAAGTAGGACGTGTCACTCACATAAAGCAGAGGAGGAGGATGCAATCGCAAGAAGAAAGGAGGCGCCGGACAAAGATGAGCGACACCCAGGGGAATATAATAAAACCTGTTTTTTTTACATTATACAGATCAGCTTGGGGACTTGCTATATTTTTCTCTTTTTAAGACGCACCGGATTCTAAAATGTCCCACAAATTTGGTACAAGGAAAAGAGGGAAAAAATATTATTTAATGTTAAATAGGGTCTGTCTTATAATGCCAGTGTCCGTCTTATAATCAGTGTATATGCTCCCATCCTGGTGGTACATAGCAGCCCCCCATCCTGTTGGTACATAGCAGCCCCCCCCCCATCCTGATGGTACATAGCAGCCCCTCATCCTGGTTGTACATAGCAGTACCCCCATCCTGGTGGTACCTAGCAGCCCCTCATCCTGGACCGACTATGGCTTACTGTAAGTGGGTTGTGAGAGTGGAGCAGGACTGCATGAGGCAGTTTCATGGGTCCACAGAGGGTGGGGGCAAAGCCAGGAGCTGTGAGGGGGTCGCAACAGTTTCTAGTGGGCGCTGCCATTATCCATGTGCCAGCATGCATTGCTGAGCTGCAATTCGTGCTCTAGTATCCATACGTCCAGAAAATGGCTGTGAAGGCGGCACATGTGCAGATCGAGATCTACGGCCATTTACTGGAAGTCCTGGACATTAGAACACAAATTGCAGCTTAGCAATGTATGCTGGGACATGTATAATGCGGCGGCCACTGGACACCGACACCCCCTCCCCCAGCAGCTCCAAGCTTCGCCCCCCACCCACCGTGGACCGTGAAACCTGCCTCCTGCACCCCGCTCCACCTCTGCAACCCCCTCATTAAGATTTGTTTTAAAATTCGGATTTTAAGACTCTACCCCGTTTTCCCCCCAATGTAGGCGGGAAAAAGTGTGTTTTTTAATCCCAAAAATATGGTATATACAATATTCTAGAATGCTGTAAATAAGGGCTAACTAGTGGTGTCTGCAGCTTATAGGGGAAAACACTGCTGCCAGGTTCACTTTAATAAAAGTAAATCATTAAAGGGGTCCCATTTCAAAGATGCCTTCAAAACCTCAGGGTCGAGGGGCGTGTCCTGCAGCTCATGGCACTGGACACACATTAGGAGAGCTCCTAACCCTGGACCGATAAAAGCGGCAATTTAACGGCACCACCGGGTTTCTGCATACCTGCAACTGGCACCGAATCCCTCCTGGAGCAGCCCGACATGCCTAGAGCCTCTTCCCGACGCCGAGTCACTGAGAACAGAGTGACAGACTATTTTGGAGCAGAGAAGCTGAAAGCAGCTCCTGGAAACATGGTGCCAGCTCCTGGGCACCCTCCCCCTCCATCTCCACATAGAGACAATCACACTTCTCCTGCACAAGCTCGCTCTCCTCGCAGCCAGGACTCTGGAGGCACTGAGGGAGATGACCAAGCACTGGTAACGCAGGGAGCTCTCAGGCTCATGTTAAGCTCTATGAGGAAGACCCTTACAGAAGACATAAGAGATCTTATCAGCACCTTGAAAGAGGATTTAGGAGCCTTGGGGGAGAGGACAGCAAAGCTGGAAGGTAAAATGGTAGATGTTGCCACTGCACACAATAGTTTGGCTGATAGTCATGCAGCCTTGGACACTGAAATGGGGTCTGTGCAAGCAACTATAACAGGGCCGCCACTAGGGGGTTACAGCCCGTACTGCAGTGAGGGGCCTGGGCCTGACTGCAGGGGGCGTGGCCATTAGACTGGGGCAGGAGGGGCCTGGCCATGCTGGTGGGGGGCGTGGCTATTGGGATCAAGGAGGCCCGCCCCCCTTCTCGGCCAGAGGGCCCCCTGAGCTGCGTGATCACTCCCCCCACTGACGAGTACCTGTGTGCGGGGATCTACTAGCTGGCCACTCCCTTCCCGACCAGGAAGTGCACGTCACTGAGCACCTCCTCAGCTGCTCCTCTGGTCTCCTCTTCCGCCTCATCTATCCTGCACAGCATCAATTGGGTAGGCAGAGCCAAGTGGGGGGACGACAAGAGCTTGCAGAAAGCATGAGGAGAGGGGAGTGAAGTGAGCAGCCACAGGAGCACCCTCCTCCTCCTCCTCCTATAATGTCACCACCAGCTCGGCAGTCGGGAGTAGGGGAGGGGGAGAGAAGATGGGTGACAGGAGCCTCCACAATGTGGTTACAGACGTCATCTGCTGATTCCCACTACAGGCCTCCCTCACTGGGTACACCATGATTATGAAGAAGAGAGTGAGTATATATATGTGTGTGTGATACAGATATCATGTATGAGTGTGATGTGTGTGTCATGTGCTGTGTGTCTCTGTCATCTGTGTGCTGTGTGTCTCTGTGTCATCTGTGTGCTGTGTGTCTCTGTGTCATCTGTGTGCTGTGTCTCTGTGTCATCTGTGTGCTGTGTGTCTCTGTCATCTGTGTGCTGTGTGTCTCTGTCATCTGTGTGCTGTGTGTCTCTGTCATCTGTGTGCTGTGTGTCTCTGTCATCTGTGTGCTGTGTCTTTGTGTCATCTGTGTGCTGTGTCTCTGTGTCATCTGTGTGCTGTGTGTCTCTGTCATCTGTGTGCTGTGTGTCTCTGTGTCATCTGTGTGCTGTGTATCTCTGTGTCATCTGTGTGTCTCTGTGTCATCTGTGTGTCTCAGTGTCATCTGTGTCATCTGTGTGCTGTGTGTCTGTCATCTGTGTGCTGTGTGTCTCTGGGTCATCTGTGTGCTGTGTGTCTCTGTCATCTGTGTGCTGTGTGTCTCTGGGTCATCTGTGTGCTGTGTGTCTCTGGGTCATCTGTGTGCTGTGTGTCTCTGGGTCATCTGTGTGCTGTGTGTCTCTGGGTCATCTGTGTGCTGTGTGTCTCTGGGTTATCTGTGTACTGTGTGTCTCTGGGTCATCTGTGTGCTGTGTGTCTCTGGGTCATCTGTGTGCTGTGTGTCTCTGTCATCTGTGTGCTGTGTGTCTCTGGGTCATCTGTGTGCTGTGTGTCTCTGGGTCATCTGTGTGCTGTGTGTCTCTGTCATCTGTGTGCTGTGTGTCTGTCATCTGTGTGATGTGTGTCTCTGTGTCATCTGTGTGCCTCTGTCATCTGTGTGCTGTGTGTCTCTGTGTCATCTGTGTGCTGTGTGTCTCTGTCATCTGTGTGCTGTGTGTCTCTGGGTCATCTGTGTGCTGTGTGTCTCTGTCATCTGTGTGCTGTGTGTCTCTGGGTCATCTGTGTGCTGTGTGTCTCTGGGTCATCTGTGTGCTGTGTGTCTCTGGGTTATCTGTGTACTGTGTGTCTCTGGGTCATCTGTGTGCTGTGTGTCTCTGGGTCATCTGTGTGCTGTGTGTCTCTGTCATCTGTGTGCTGTGTGTCTCTGGGTCATCTGTGTGCTGTGTGTCTCTGGGTCATCTGTGTGCTGTGTGTCTCTGTCATCTGTGTGCTGTGTGTCTGTCATCTGTGTGATGTGTGTCTCTGTGTCATCTGTGTGCCTCTGTCATCTGTGTGCTGTGTGTCTCTGGTCATCTGTGTGCTGTGTGTCTCTGTCATCTGTGTGCTGTGTGTCTCTGGGTCATCTGTGTGCTGTGTGTCTCTGTCATCTGTGTGCTGTGTGTCTCTGGGTCATCTGTGTGCTGTGTGTCTCTGGGTCATCTGTGTGCTGTGTGTCTCTGGGTCATCTGTGTGCTGTGTGTCTCTGGTCATCTGTGTGCTGTGTGTCTCTGGGTCATCTGTGTGCTGTGTGTCTCTGGGTCATCTGTGTGCTGTGTGTCTCTGTCATCTGTGTGCTGTGTGTCCTGTCATCTGTGTGTGTGTGTCTCTGTCATCTGTGTGCTGTGTGTCTCTGTGTCATCTGTGTGCCTCTGTCATCTGTGTGCTGTGTGTCTCTGTGTCATCTGTGTGCTGTGTGTCTCTGTCATCTGTGTGCTGTGTGTCTCTGGGTCATCTGTGTGCTGTGTGTCTCTGGGTCATCTGTGTGCTGGGGTGGTCTCTGTCATCTGTGTGCTGTGTGTCTCTGGGTCATCTGTGTGCTGTGTGTCTCTGGGTCATCTGTGTGCTGTGTGTCTCTGGGTCATCTGTGTGCTGTGTGTCTCTGTCATCTGTGTGCTGTGTGTCTCTGTGTCATCTGTGTGCTGTGGTCTCTGTGTCATCTGTGTGCTGTGTCTCTGTCGTCTGTGTGCTGTGGTCTCCTGTTGTCCTGTGTTGCTGTGTCTCTGGTCGTGGCCGTTGTGTGCTGTGTCTCGGTCGTCCGTGTGCTGTGTCTCGGTCGTCCCGTGTGCTGTGTTCCTCGGTCGTCTCCGTGTGCTGTGTCTCGGTCGTCCGTGTGCTGTATGTGTGTCTGTCATCTGTGTACTGTATGTGTGTCTCTCATCCGAGTGCAGTGTGTGTCTGTCATCCATGTGCTGCATGTGTGTGTCTGTCATCTGTCATGGGGACACAGCACACAGGCAGGAGACAGGTGCAGTGGGGACAGACAGGGCACAGGGGGGAGACAGGAGCAGAAGGGAGACACAGCAGACAGGTGGGACACAGTGCACAGGTTGGAGACAGGCACAGGCAGGGCTGCCACTAGGAATTTCGGGGCCCCCTAAGGGCAACATTTTGGGGCCCCCCTGAGACTCCGCGCAATCTCCGCCTCCACCAATCTCCACCCAGGCCCCGCCTCCACCCCTCGAACCTTCCATTATTTTACCGCCCACTATTGGAAAAACTCCCTTTCTGCACCACGTCCTCCCCAGTCACACATTAATCTCTTTCTATACATTGTTCTTTATGTGAGCTGTGGAGGGATGTGAACAATAAATGCCACATGAGGCAGAATAATACTGGTGCTGTTATTTATTACCCTGTACAGGGGTGGCGGACATTTGGAAATTCCTACCATCATTCAGGGGCTGCACATCACCATAAAAATTACCCGGCTACATTTAATTAATTAATTACCTCACCTAATTTGATGGCTGCAGCTGCTTGTCTGTGTCCTGCAATGTTCGGTGATTTCTGATCTTCCAGATTTGTGTTGGTCTGGAGCGCAGTAGACTCTGTGACAATAACTTTTGTAAATCAAATACATTCAATAGGAGACTGCTATATATACATCATATAGGAGAAACTGAGGGCATATACAGTACTGTAGAGGGCTAGGGGCACACAGACTGGGCTTGAGCTGAGCTCTGCAGTAGCCACAGGGATATATGATCTCTCCCCGGGCCCCCACCCATTGAGGGGGTGAGCTGAGCTCTGGAGGCAGGGGCCACAAGCTTCCAGAAAATGGCCGCGGATCTTGTTCTGCACATGCACCGCGGCCATTTTCTGGAAGTCTGGACAATGGAGGCCGAGTTACAGCTTGGCAATGCCCCTTTCTGTGCATGTCTCTCCCCCATGTGTGCAGTCTCTCCCCTCTCTGTACCTGTCACCCCCCTTTGCGCAGTCTCTGTCCCTCCTGTTTGCTGTCTCTCCCCTGTGCCCAGAGCCGCCAATAGGGCCTTATAGGCCATACAGCTGTATGGGGCCCGAAGATAAGTGGAGGGGGCGTGGCCATACAAACAGCGGGGGGGGCCCGGGCGCGCTGGCTGTGGGCGGGGCCATTTGGAGCAATGAGACCCGCCCCCTTTGGCCAGCAGCAGTGGCACAGTAGTTCTTCATACGCTGCCAGACCTGGCGAGTCTCGTCGTCGTCACCAGCCAGGGGCGGGGCCGTCCGTCACGTCACACACACACACAGGCTAGGGCTGGGCAGGCCAGCAGGCACAGGGAACCGCCCAGCCGCCGCCCAGGCACGCCCACCATCTATTATCCTGTGGGGGCCCGGCGGCCCGCTCACCCCAGAGGCCTCAATGCACAGGGCCCAGGGAACCACCCAGCCGCCGCCCAGCCACTATTAGCCTGTGGGGGCCCGGCCCGCCCACACCATGCCTTAAAGCACAGAGGGCCCGCCCAGCCTCTTTTAGCCTGTGGGGGCCCGGGATCCCCCCATTGTTCTCCACCTGCAGAGCAGCACGCTACATAGCTGCTCTGTTCTTACAGGACCTGTGATGATGTCACTTGGAGGGGAGGAGTCAGGGGTCACATGATCAGCTCCTCAGTTGTCATGGTGCTGGATGAGGTAAAGTCTATCTGTGGTCAGGATGGATTTACAGTGTGGATGTAGCAGAGCCGAATGTATACGAGGTGTACGGAGCGGAGCCATGTATGTATGAGGTGTACGGAGTGGAGCCGTGTGCGTATGAGGTGTACGGAGTGGAGCCGTGTGCGTATGAGGTGTACGGAGCGGAGCCACATGTGTACAAGGTGTACGGAGTGGAACAACGTGTACGAGATGTACGGAGCAGAGCCACTTATGTACGAGGTGTACAGAGCAGAGCCGGTGTGTACAAGGTGTACGGAGCAGAGCCACTTATGTACGAGGTGTACGGAGCAGAGCTGAGTGTGTACAAGGTGTACGGAGCGGAGCCACATGTGTACAAGGTGTACGGAGTGGAACAACGTGTATGAGGTGTACGGAGCAGAGCCGGTGTGTACGAGGTGTACGGAGCAGAGCCACTTGTGTACGAGGTGTACAGAGCCGAGTGTGTACAAGGTGTACGGAGCTGAGCCGCGTGCGTATGAGGTGTACGGAGCGGAGCCACATGTGTACAAGGTGTACGGAGCAGAGCCACTTATGTACGAGGTGTATGGAGCAGAGCCGGTGTGTACGAGGTGTACGGAGCAGAGCCACTTATGTACGAGGTGTACAGAGCAGAGCCGAGTGTGTACAAGGTGTACGGAGTGGAACAATGTGTACGAGGTGTACGGAGCAGAGCCACTTATGTACGAGGTGTACGGAGCAGAGCCGGTGTGTACGAGGTGTACGGAGCGGAGCCATGTATGTATGAGGTGTACGGAGTGGAGCCGTGTGCGTATGAGGTGTACGGAGTGGAGCCGTGTGCGTATGAGGTGTACGGAGCGGAGCCACATGTGTACAAGGTGTACGGAGTGGAACAACGTGTACGAGATGTACGGAGCAGAGCCACTTATGTACGAGGTGTACAGAGCAGAGCCGGTGTGTACAAGGTGTACGGAGCAGAGCCACTTATGTACGAGGTGTACGGAGCAGAGCTGAGTGTGTACAAGGTGTACGGAGCGGAGCCACATGTGTACAAGGTGTACGGAGTGGAACAACGTGTATGAGGTGTACGGAGCAGAGCCGGTGTGTACGAGGTGTACGGAGCAGAGCCACTTGTGTACGAGGTGTACAGAGCCGAGTGTGTACAAGGTGTACGGAGCTGAGCCGCGTGCGTATGAGGTGTACGGAGCGGAGCCACATGTGTACAAGGTGTACGGAGCAGAGCCACTTATGTACGAGGTGTATGGAGCAGAGCCGGTGTGTACGAGGTGTACGGAGCAGAGCCACTTATGTACGAGGTGTACAGAGCAGAGCCGAGTGTGTACAA
Source organism: Allobates femoralis (assembly GCA_033576535.1). Lineage (NCBI taxonomy): Eukaryota > Metazoa > Chordata > Amphibia > Anura > Aromobatidae > Allobates > Allobates femoralis. The sequence goes on along the minus strand of JARQOC010000003.1, from coordinate 79,214,742 downwards.
GGTGTACGGAGTGGAACAATGTGTACGAGGTGTACGGAGCAGAGCCACTTATGTACGAGGTGTACGGAGCAGAGCCGGTGTGTACGAGGTGTACGGAGCAGAGCCACTTATGTACGAGGTGTACAGAGCAGAACCGAGTGTGTACAAGGTGTACGGAGCAGAGCCGCGTGCGTATGAGGTGTATGGAGCGGAGCCACATGTGTACAAGGTGTATGGAGCACAGCCACTTATGTATGAGGTGTATGGAGCAGAGCCGAGTGTGTACAAGGTGTACGGAGCGGAGCGACATGTGTACAAGGTGTACGGAGTGGAACAATGTGTACGAGGTGTACGGAGCAGAGCCACTTATGTACGAGGTGTACAGAGCAGAGCCGAGTGTGTACAAGGTGTACGGAGCTGAGCCGCATGCGTATGAGGTGTACGGAGCGGAGCCACATGTGTACAAGGTGTATGGAGTGGAACAATGTGTACGAGGTGTACGGAGTAGAGCCACTTATGTACGAGGTGTACAGAGCAGAGCCGAGTGTGTACAAGGTGTACGGAGCTGAGTTGCATGCGTATGAGGTGTATGGAGCTGAGTTGCATGCGTACGAAGTGTACGGAGCTGAGCCGCGTGCGTATGAGGTGTACGGAGCTGAGCTACGTGCATATGAGGTGTACGGAGCTGAGCCGCGTGTGTACGAGGTGTATGGAGCTGAGCCGCGTGTGTACGAGGTGTACGGAGCTGAGCCGCGTGCGTACAAGGTGTACGGAGGTGAGCTGCGTGCGTATGAGGTGTATGGAGCTGAGTTGCATGCGTACGAGGTGTATGGAGCTGAGTTGCATGCGTACGAGGTGTATGGAGCTGAGTTGCATGCGTACGAGGTGTATGGAGCTGAGTTGCATGCGTACGAGGTGTATGGAGCTGAGTTGCATGCGTACGAGGTGTACGGAGCTGAGCCGCGTGCGTACGAGGTGTACGGAGCTGAGCCGCGTGCGCATGAGGTGTACGGAGCTGAGCCGCGTGCGCATGAGGTGTACGGAGCTGAGCCGCGTGCGTATGAGGTGTACGGAGCTGAGCCGCGTGTGTATGAGGTGTACGGAGCTGAGCCGCGTGCGTATGAGGTGTACGGAGCTGAGCCGCGTGCGTATGAGGTGTACGGAGCTGAGCTACGTGCGTGCGAGGTGTACGGAGCTGAGTTGCATGCGTACGAGGTGTACGGAGCTGAGTTGCATGCGTATGAGGTGTATGGAGTTGAGCCGCGTGCGTATGAGGTGTACGGAGCTGAGCTGCGTGTGTAAGAGGTGTACGGAGTGGAGCCACGTGCGTACGAGGTGTGTGTACCAGTGGTAACCCCCAGCGGATGCCGCTCCCACTCTTATAGTCTCGGCTGCCTTTGCCGGTAGCATTCTTCTCCAGAGTCTCTGATAATAATAAGTAATCGAGATCCGCTGCCATTTTCTGGAAGCTTGTGACCCCTGGCTCCAGAACTCACTTCACCCCCTCAATGGGTGTGGGCCCGGGGAGAGACCATACATCTCTGTGGCTCCTGCAGAGCTCAGCTCACGCCCAGTCTGTGTCCCCTAGCCTTCTGCAGTGCTGTATATACTCTTTGTCCTGTATATTGTATATATAACAATTTCCTATGTGATGTATTTGATTTACAAAACTTATTGTCACAGAGTCGACTGCGCTCCAGACCAACACAAAGCTGGAAGATCAGATATCACCGAACATCGCAGGACACAGAGAAGCAGCTGCAGCCAGCAAATTAGGTGAGGTAATTAATTGAATGTAGCCGGTAATTTTCATTGTGATGTGCGGCCAGGGCCGGCTCCAGGTTTCTGTGGGCTCCGGGTGAAAAGGTCTCAGTGGGCCCCCTTTAAGTACATATCGCGGACTATATATATATATATATGTATATATATATATTGCCGCACACTTACCGCAAGCCCCATAGACAATGCATGGGGCTTGCCGCAAACATGCAGCAAGTGCAGCCACTAGACGGAAAATGCGGCAGATGCGGGGTTTTTTTTTACCGCAACTGCCACATTTTTAAAAAAAAACTCCTATGTGAAGGCAGCCTTAGGGCCCTTTCACATCAGCGATATTTTCAAATCGCGGCAGATGCGGTAAAAAACCGCATCTGCCGCAATTACCGCATAACCGCAACACTTGCGGCACACTTGCGGCAAGCCCCATGCGGTAAGGGTGCGGCAGGTGCGGCAAGTGCGGTTTCGGCACTTGCGGCAGGTGCGGCCGCGAAAAAAACCGCTGCAAGCAGCGTTTTTTTTCGCGGCGGCACCTGCCGCAAGTGCCGAAACCGCACTTGCCGCACCCTTACCGCAAGCCCCATAGACATTGCATGGGGCTTGCTGCAAGTGTCGCGGTTATGCGGTAATCGCGGCAGATGCGGTTTTTTCACCGCATCTGCCGCGATTTGAAAATACCGCTGATGTGAAAGGGCCCTTACAGGAACAGTGACTGCTGAAACCAGCAAGAGCTGTTTCTGACAGTGAGTATATTACACGTTGTTAGGAGCGGGCTAAAATGCGATTGCGTTCCCTTGCGCTTTTTAAAAATACCCTTCAAATGCAAAATGTTGCATTTTTGTGCGTCTGAGGATGCTTGGTATATACACAAGCATCCTCAAGCACACAAATAATGCAAGCAGCTCAATGGAGCCGCACTGCCATATGGTGGCACCGCAGCCAAGCGGAGTGTCTGGCCGTCCAGATCTCTCTTTCTCCTCACCTTTCTTCTTGCCGCTCCGGTCTCCTCCGGTCGCTCTGCACATATCAGCACAGTGATGACTACATCGTGCCCCTCCATGCTGAGCTGCAGAATGCAGACAGCGGCAGAAGAGACTCTGGAGAAGAATGCTGCTGGCAAAGGCGGCTGGGACTATAGGAGCGGAATCAGCAGGGGGCTACCACTGGTACACATACTTCGTACACATGCGGCTCTGCTTCGTACACCTCATATACACGCGGCTCTGCTCCGTACACCTCGTACACATTCGGCTCTGCTCCGTACACCTCTTACACATTCGGCTCTGCTCCGTACACATTCGGCTCTGCTCCGTACACCTCTTACACATTCGGCTCTGCTCCGTACACCTCGTACACACATGGCTCTGCTCCGTACACCTCGTACACACGCGGCTCTGCTCCGTACACCTCGTACACACATGGCTCTGCTCCGTACACCTCGTACACACATGGCTCTGCTCCGTACACCTCGTACACACATGGCTCTGCTCCGTACACCTCGTACACACATGGCTCTGCTCCGTACACCTCGTACACACATGGCTCTGCTCCGTACACCTCGTACACACATGGCTCTGCTCCGTACACCTCGTACACACATGGCTCCGCTCCGTACACCTCGTACACACATGGCTCCGCTCCGTACACCTCGTACACACAGGGCTCCGCTCCGTACACCTCGTACACACATGGCTCCGCTCCGTACACCACGTACACACATGGCTCCGCTCCGTACACCTCGTACACACATGGCTCCGCTCCGTACACCTCGTACACACATGGCTCTGCTCCGTACACCTCGTACACACATGGCTCTGCTCCGTACACCTCGTACACACATGGCTCTGCTCCGTACACCTCGTACACACTCGGCTCTGCTCCGTACACCTTGTACACACTCGGCTCCGCTCCGTACACCTCGTACACACTCGCCTCTGCTACATTCACACTGTAAATCCCTCCTGACCCCACACATAACCTTCATCTAATTGCCATACACCTCGTACACACACGGTTCCGCTCCATGCACCTAGTACACACTCACCTCTGCTACATTCACACTGTAAATGCCTCCTGACCACACACAAACTTCACCTTATTTGAGCATCATTCATGGTGGCCAGCACAGTCCTGGATACACTGAGGAGCTGATCATGTGATCCCTGACTCCTCCCCTCCATGTGACATCATCACAGGTCCTGTAAGCACAGAGTGTGTGCAGCTCTGTCGGCTCCCGTGGAGGGGGGAAGAGGGAGATCTCGGTGCTGCAGGAGCCTGAAAATGACCCCCCAGCTGCCCCCTGGATATGGCTCTGGGTGTGGGGACAGTGCTCAGGGGCCCTGAGGCTAGGGTCACACTTGCATTGTGACCCTAGCCTTATGCAAGTATTGTACATTTAATGCTATGCGCTGGAGGCAGCCCATAGAAACCCGACGTTTACCTTGACAACCACTGGTTGTCAATGTAAACGTCGGGTTTCTATGGGCTCAGTTGATGGCAGCGCATAGCGTTAAACGCTCTGCGCTGCAGCAGACAATACTTGCGTCAGGCTAGGGTCACAACACTAGGGTCACAACACAAGTGTGACCCTAGCCCTCAGGGGCCCGGCGGGCCCCCTCCAAGTAGTCGGGCCCCGGCACTTGCCCGAGTACGCCGGGTGCTGACGCCGGCCCTGTGTGCGGCCCCTAAATGATGGTAGAAATTTCCAAATGTCCCTCAAGCAGCTTCCCCACCCCTGTACAAGGTGATGAATAACAGCACCAGTATTATTCTGCCTCATGTGGCATTTATTGTTCACATCCCTCCACAGCTCACATAAAGAGCAATGTATAGAAAGAGATTAATGAGTGATTTGCGAGGACGTGGTGCAGAAAGGGAGTTTTTCCAATAGTGGGTGGTGAAACTATGGAAGGTTTGATGGGTGGAGGCGGGACCTGGAGGAGGCGGGGCTTGGTGGAGGCGGAGTTGGGGTGGAGTCTCAGGGGGCCCCCAAAATTTTGCTAGTAAGGGGCCCCAAAATTTCTAGTGGCAGCCCTGTTGGAAACACACAAGCATATGAAAAAATCTGAACTTTTTTTCAACCAGGAGAGTAGGACGAATGACATCCGTATGGTCTTCTGTATGTCATGCAAATGCTATACGAGGGTACAATTTTTCTTCTCGCCTAACATCCGTATGACATCCGTGTGCTGTCCGTATGCAATGAGTTATTTTCTCAGCAACTATTGCTTTACAATCATTTACAGGAATATCTACAGTGTTCTGCTCAAACTCATTTAAAGAGGACCTGTCACCCCCCCCACCCCCATACATGCTGATTCAACTGCAGCACTGAATGCAGCATTCAGGCAAGGGGTCCCCCATCCCTTGAGCCCCGTGTACCCCGAGATAATTGAATTTATTTGAATGTGGAGCCAAATAGGTGTGGTCTTATGGCTGGAGCCATTTCTCTCCACAGGGCAATTTCACACCCCCTGTATGTAGTATCCTCCCTCCGCCGCCTCCTCCTGTCAGTCAGGGGCTCCCTCTCCTGCACCTGCGCCTCCATGAGAAGCTGGACGCAGGCGCAGAGCGAGATATCGAAATTGCCCTGTGGAGAGAAATGGCTCCAGCCATAAGACCACACACCTATTTGGCTCCACATTGTAAGTTTTTTAATTCAATTGTCTCGGGGTACAGGGGGGCTCAAGGGATGGGGGACCGCTTGCCTGAATGGAGCAGACATGCTGCATTCAGTGCTGCAATTAGATCAGCATGTATGGGGGGGTGACAGGTCCTCACATTGGTCAAATGCAATGCGAGAAAATCTGGCATTGCACTCCATCAGATTTATACGCCCGTGTGTCTGAGCCCTAATACAGAGGCTTCAAGTACAGAAATACCAGAGGGTGACAACATGAGCATTTACAAGAGCGTCGTAATGCAACAAATAATCTGGTATTTGCCATCAGAAAAATCTAACTGAAATGCTTAGGCCAGTACTACAAACAACATTATCATTTTTTCTATAAAAATGACAGAATTTAATAACGTTGAGAAATCCATCAGTGTGAACAAAGCCTTAGAAGAACATGAGTAGTACAAGTTCAGGGCTGTGGAGTCGGAAAAAAATGGACTGACTCCTAAAATATATAATAAATTGGGTACAGTAGTTCAGAATGTGCTGAATATTATTATGAATTATTTTTATGGTCTATCTAAATGGCTTGATTATTGTATAAATAATAATGATTAAAGCCTGATGTTCACATTGTACTACAATAAATTTATCACTTAAACATGAGCCATATATGAAGGAGTCAGAGTACGGGAAATTCAGGGTCGGGGGTTTGACGTACCGACTCCACAGCCCTGGGTACAACAATGCCCACACTGCCCTTCTGACTACAACAGTGCCCTCAATGACTATAGAACGGTCGTGGACACCCCTTTCTTGGGAGAGCTAATTTGGGGTGAGATACAAGGAATCTCCTGATCTGCAGTGTTGGTCCAATTAATAGCGATGCATCGGAGACAAGAACACACAGCCAGTGTGTATCAGTGCACAATCTTGTCTGGTCTATTGTTGATCAGACCATATTTATAACAAGCGCAAAACCATACAGGAGGCTTAGTGCGTTATCTAACAGACATTTAGGTTTGGACGGAAAAAAGTCCATAAAACATGTTTTAGGCCCCTTTCACATCAGCGGTATTTTCAAATCGCGGCAGATGCGGTGAAAAAAACGCATCTGCCGCGATTACCGCATACCGGCTGCACTTGCGGCACGGTTGCGTCGCGGTTGCTGTAAACGCCATACTATGTATAGGCGGACTTGCCGCAGGTGCGGCAAGTGCGATTTTGGCACTTGCGGCAGGTGCGGCCGCGAAAAAAAATACTGTCAGCCGCGGTTTTTCTCGCGGCCGCACCTGCCGCAAGTGCCAAAACCGCACATGCCGCACCTGCCGCAAGTCCGCCTATACATAGTATGGCGTTTACCGCAACCGCGCCGCAAGTGCAGCCGGTATGCGGTAATCGCGGCAGATGCGTTTTTTTCACCGCATCTGCCGCGATTTGAAAATACCGCTGATGTGAAAGGGCCCTAATGCGGAATCTATTCAAACATAACAACTACTTTGAACTATCCCTCAATGTAGCAACACAGTTAAACAAAGCCAAATAGGCTGTGTGTGTGTTTGCTTTTCTGAATAACACAAAATACAAAGTTATCAAATATATCTACATTTCTTAAATGATAATTAATGCAAGGTATAAAATATTAACCATCATAACACAACAAACTATAACTGCTGTTATTGAGGGTTTATAGTATTACAGTGGAATATTACATCAGTCATGTGCTCACATTTCCAGGAATATTCTGCACTTTTAAATACAAATGTGACCTGTAGAACTGCACGAACCATCATGGCAGGGACACGATAAACCATCACTTATCAAAAGAACATCAGGAATGAATCTACCATACCATAGGGTAATATGGGTCCTGCAGGGGTGGACATAACATTGGTGCAAACATTGGGGACCAAGATGTAAAGGGGGGACGACCTCGATAGTATATATTGTTATTGAATAGGGGCCCTCTTCTGCGTCTGCTCCTGCATCCTGAATGTGGTAGTAACCCCTCCTCGCTAGTGTTGAACTACTAGTACCAGCATACATGCACCTGGGGCAGAAGTGCTAGAGCCACAAGTTGTCTGACAAGACATGAGTGATGACTGAGTGAAGGACAAGCTGTTAGTGACATTACTCCCCATCAGCCCTGGAACTACAAGTATCTATGGAGTGCCAGTTTGTCTCCAGGAACTGTAGAACTACAAGTACCAGCATACATACACCTGGTGCATTAGTGCTAGAGAGCCACAAGTGTCAGACTAGAAGACATGAGCAGACCTCCCAAGTGTCCCGGATTCACCGGGACAGTCCCGAATTGCTGACACTGCCCCGGTGTCCCGATCGGGTTCTTACATTTCCCGCGCTGTGCACTGAATCTCAGGGCCACGCCCCCCTCTGATGCAAGCATGTAGGTCTCGGTGTCTGCCGATCACACCCCTCTTTCCAGCCACGCCGCCTCTTTCAGCTGCCCACACGTCCTCTCTGAAGTTAGTACTTGCCTCGCTCATGGTAGACCACGCCCCCTCTATACCGGCCACGCCCATATTGGGCTGGCCAGACATGCTCAAGATTAATTCAATGGGCCGACCTCTATGCTGCAGGCCAAACCCCATCTCTGTGTTATGGCCACGTCCCTTTGCCTGCCTCCACTGCTACCTAGGAAGAATCCTCACACACAAGTGACCCCAGCTCATCTCCACATCGCCTCAGTGAAAAGTCTCCAGCAACCTGAAGTAATAATCTGACTGCGCAGCAGCAGCAGCAGCCAGGTCCTGTCAGGTCAGTGTCTCGGGCCGGTCACTGCAGTGTCAGGTCAGTGTCTCAGGCCGGTCACTGCAGTGTCAGGTCAGTCTCTCAGGCCGGTCACTGCAGTGTCAGGTCAGTCACTCAGGCCGGTCACTGCAGTGTCAGGTCAGTGTCTCAGGCTGGTCACTGCAGTGTCAGGTCAGTCTCTCAGGCCGGTCACTGCAGTGTCAGGTCAGTGTCTCAGGCCGGTCACTGCAGTGTCAGGTCAGTGTCTCAGGCCGGTCACTGCAGTGTCAGGTCAGTGTCTCAGGCCGGTCACTGCAGTGTCAGGTCAGTCTCTCAGGCCGGTCACTGCAGTGTCAGGTCAGTCTCTCAGGCCGGTCACTGCAGTGTCAGGTCAGTCTCTCAGGCCGGTCACTGCAGTGTCAGGTCAGTGTCTCAGGCCGGTCACTGCAGTGTCAGGTCAGTATCTCAGGCCGGTCACTGCAGTGTCAGGTCAGTCACTCAGGCCGGTCACTGCAGTGTCAGGTCAGTGTCTCAGACCAGTAGCTGTCTGTATTGTCAGGTCAGTCTCTCAGGCCAGTAGCTGTCTGTAGTGTCAGGTCAGTCTCTCAGGCCAGTAGCTGTCTGTAGCATCAGGTCAGTCTCTCAGGCCAGTAGCTGTCTGTAGTGTCAGGTCAGTCTCTTAGGCCGGTCGCTGTCTGTAGTGTCAGGTCAGTCTCTCAGGCCAGTAGCTGTCTGTAGTGTCAGGTCAGTCTCTCAGGCCGGTCGCTGTCTGTAGTGTCAGGTCAGTCTCTCAGGCCAGTAGCTGTCTGTAGTGTCAGGTCAGTCTCTCAGGCCAGTTGCTGTCTGTAGTGTCAGGTCAGTCTCTCAGGCCGGTCGCTGTCTGTAGTGTCAGGTCAGTCTCTCAGGCCGGTCGCTGTCTGTAGCATCAGGTCAGTCTCTCAGGCTGGTCGCTGTCTGTAGAGTCAGGTCAGTCTCTTAGACCGGTCGCTGTCTGTAGTGTCAGGTCAGTCTCTCAGGCCAGTAGCTGTCTGTAGTGTCAGGTCAGTCTCTCAGACCGGTCGCTGTCTGTAGTGTCAGGTCAGTCTCCTAGGCCGGTCACTATCTGTACAGTCAGGTCAGTCTCTCATGCCGGTCGCTGTCTGTAGTGTCAGGTCAGTCTCTCAGACCAGTCGCTGTCTGTAGTGTCAGGTCAGTCTCTGAGGCCGGTCACTGTCTGTAGCATCAGGTCAGTCTCTCAGGCCGGTCGCTGTCTGTAGTGTCAGATCAGTCTCTCAGGCCGGTCGCTGTCTGTAGTGTCAGGTCAGTTTCTCAGGCCGGTTGCTGTCTGTAGCATCAGACAACGCACAGGAGGAGAAGACAGCGCACAGGAGAAGACAGCACAGGGAAGGGGGCAGCACACAGGAGAAGACAATGTGGGGAGAGGAGACAGCGCACAGGAAGAATAGACAGTGCGGGGAGAGGAGACAGCGCACAGGAAGAATAGACAGTGCGGGGAGAGGGGACAGCGCACAGGAAGAGTAGAAAGTGTGGGGAGGGGGGACAGTGCACAGGAGAAGAGGACAGCACACAGGAGGAGAAGACAGCACACAGCAGGAGAAGCCAGTGTAAAGGGCAGAGGACAGCGCACAAGGCAGAGAAGACAAAGGATGGGGGTTAGAAACAGAGTGCACAGGGGTAACACATCGGGCATTGCATGAATTAAGGGGTTAATTGCCGCGACACTTATCCTGATGTATAGGAACAAGCATATAGCTATGTTCAATGCTATGTACAGCTAAGGTGGCATATATGATAATGGAACACAGTAAATGCTGCTATAGAATATTAAAAAAAATGAGAGTCTTAGTAGCTTCAACAATGGCCATTGGGGAAGAGCCCGGTAACTGCGCCAAAGTGCTCTCATCCTACCGGGTCCTAACGCACTGTTGCTTCATGCCGTCTGCAATTGCTAGTCTGGGATTTTTATGCAGGTTTTAATTGCAATCCACAGGCATAAAAATCCCAGACTAGCAATTGCAGACGGCATGAAGCAACAGTGCGTTAGGACCCGGACATGCGGCTGCACACCAGACCAGCGGGCATATTAGCCCCCAGTCCTGTGTGCTGATCCAGTCCGCGGCTGTCTGGGGCATCCCGGACAGCCCCGGACCGGATCACACCGCAGTATGAAGCGGCCCTAATGCTCCTCATGATTTCAGCAGATATGCAGAAAAATAAGTCAGCTATTCTCTAATTCCTCCCATTAACCAAAAGCACAATATTGTCAAAGATAATTTATCTAATAGAGTGGAGCTGTTCTGTAATCTGCAGCTTTTACATTCTAATTTAAAAGAAATATTTTTACCAAGTTTGCATTAATACTTTAATTCATTTGTAAATAAATTTATTTTTTTCTGTTTATAATTATTGTTTATGAAACAGTGTGACCAGCAGTACTGAATGGGTGTGGTTCGGGTGTGGCTAGTTGTGAAATGGGCGTGGTTAGGGCGTGGCCTAAAATGAAACAGTGTGACCAGCAGTACTGAATGGGTGTGGTTCGGGCGTGGCTATGGGTGTGACTAGTTGTGAAATGGGTGTGGTTAGGGGTGTGGCCTAAAACGAAACCAGCAGTACTGAATGGGTGTGGTTCGGGCGTGGCTATGGGTGTGGCTAGTTGTGAAATGGGTGTAGTTAGGGACGTGGCCTAAATGAAACAGTGTGACCAGCAGTACTGAATGGGTGTGGTTCGGGCATGGCTATGGGTGTGGCTAGTTGTGAAAGGGGCGTGGCCTAAAATGAAACAATGTGACCAGCAGTACTGAATGGGTGTGGTTCGGGCGTGGCTATGGGTGTGGCTAGTTGTGAAATGGGTGTGGTTAGGGGCGTGGCCTAAATGAAACAGTGTGGCCAGCAGTACTGAATGGGTGTGGTTCGGGCATGGCTATGGGTGTGGCTAGTTGTGAAATGGGCGTGGTTAGGGTGTGGCCTAAAATGAAACAGTGTGACCAGCAGTACTGAATGGGTGTGGTTCGGGCGTGGCTATGGGTGTGACTAGTTGTGAAATGGGTGTGGTTAGGGGTGTGGCCTAAAACGAAACCAGCAGTACTGAATGGGTGTGGTTCGGGCGTGGCTATGGGTGTGGCTAGTTGTGAAATGGGTGTAGTTAGGGGCGTGGCCTAAATGAAACTGTGTGACCAGCAGTACTGAATGGGTGTGGTTCGGGCATGGCTATGGGTGTGGCTAGTTGTGAAAGGGGCGTGGCCTAAAATGAAACAATGTGACCAGCAGTACTGAATGGGTGTGGTTCGGGCGTGGCTATTGGTGTGGCTAGTTGTGAAATGGGTGTGGTTAGGGGCGTGGCCTAAATGAAACAGTGTGGCCAGCAGTACTGAATGGGTGTGGTTCGGGCATGGCTATGGGTGTGGCTAGTTGTGAAATGGGCGTGGTTAGGGTGTGGCCTAAAATGAAACAGTGTGACCAGCAGTACTGAATGGGTGTGGTTCGGGCGTGGCTATGGGTGTGGCTAGTTGAGAAATGGGCGTGGTTAGGGGTGTGGCCTGAAATGAAACAGTGTGACCAGCAGTACTGAATGGGTGTGGTTCGGGCGTGGCTATGGGTGTGGCTAGTTGTGAAATGGATGTGGTTAGGGGGCGTGGCCTAAAATAAAACAGTGTGACCAGCAGTACTGAATGGGTGTGGTTCGGGCGTGGATATAGGTGTGGCTAGTTGTGAAATGGGCGTGGTTAGAGGCGTGGCCTAAAATGAAACAGTGTGACCAGCAGTACTGAATGGGTGTGGTTCGGGCGTGGATATGGGTGTGGCTAGTTGTGAAATAGGCGTGGTTAGGGGCGTGGCCTAAAATGAAACAGTGTGACCAGCAGTACTGAATGGGTGTGGTTCGGGCGTGGATATGGGTGTGGCTAGTTGTGAAATGGGTGTGGTTCGGGGGCGTGGCCTAAAATGAAACAGTGTGACCAGCAGTACTGAATGGGTGTGGTTCGGGCGTGGCTATGGGTGTGGCTAGTTGTGAAATGGGCGTGGTTAGGGGCGTGGCCTAAAATGAAACAGTGTGACCAGCAGTACTGAATGGGTGTGGTTCGGGCGTGGCTATGGGTGTGGCTAGTTGTGAAATGGGTGTGGTTAGGGGAGTGGCCTAAAATGAAACAGTGTGACCAGCAGTACTGAATGGGTGTGGTTCGGGCGTGGCTATGGGTATGGCTAGTTGTGAAATGGGCGTGGTTAGGGGCGTGGCCTAAAATGAAACAGTGTGACCAGCAGTACTGAATGGGTGTGGTTCGGGCGTGGATATGGGTGTGGCTAGTTGTGAAATGGGCGTGGTTAAGGGGCATGGCCTAAAATGAAACAGTGTGACCAGCAGTACTGAATGGGTGTGGTTCGGGCGTGGCTATGGGTGTGGCTAGTTGTGAAATGAGCGTGGTTAGGGGCGTGGCCTAAAATGAAACAGTGACCAGCAGTACTGAATGGGTGTGGTTCGGGCGTGGATATGGGTGTTGCTAGTTGTGAAATGGGCGTGGTTCGGGGGCGTGGCCTAAAATGAAACAGTGTGACCAGCAGTACTGAATGGGTGTGGTTCGGGCGTGGGTATGGGTGTGGCTAGTTGTGAAATGGGCGTGGTTAGGGCGTGGCCTAAAATGAAACAGTGTGACCAGTAGTACTGAATGAGTGTGGTTCTGTGGGGGAAATATAGTAATTTCCTATAGATTAATAGACTAATCATATGTTTTAGAATGTTTGTACTAACACTTGGAATATAATATTGAAGTTTTTCCATATTTACTCATAAATATATAATATAGATAGTTTTTCTGATACTCCATCTTTCTGTTCTTATTTCTCTCTCTTTCTCTAATTTGTTCCTCTATTTCCTATTTTATCTTTATTCTCTCTTTCTATATATATTCTTCTTTGTCTGTTTATCTCACTTTAGCAAAAAGAAGTATCTTAATGCTTTTATTCTAACTTTCCTCCTCTCCTCCATCTTGTCTGCTTTCTATTGCTTCCATCTTGAATTTCTTGGCAGGTTTTGTTCTGTGCCATTTTATGTGTGTGAGATTAAATTACAGGGACATAGATACATCTGGAGACGTGAATCTGGTGAGAAAGGAAGAGATAAATCACGGACATAAAGGGCCCCATTGAGGATGTATCGGAACAAGGAATGTGGAGATGACCTTCGAAATGCTGGTGACTGGTCTGGAGATGGCACGGAAGATGAAGGCGTGGACACCTGAGCATAGATACATACTAATTATAATTAACCAATCTATACGCGTATATTAGCATGCAGACCACCTAACACCCTAGTTAATACACCCAGTTTTGAATACTCCGCCTAGTCTATTAGAAGTATAAAATGTGTTGTATCCCGGAAGCAAGGCAGTTATTGCTGCTGAGGCTTTTACTTTGTTATCACTCTGAGCATAATATAAGTTTGAAACAGATCTCAGTCTGATTTATTCTTATAGTGGTACCATATGTTCATAGTCTAATTTGGAATGACTGGTGAATGAGCAAGACGCGAATGCCGTACTAAAGTGTCCTCGGCAGTTCGGGCGTGGCTTTGGGTGTTGCTAGTCGTGAAATGGGCGTGGTTAGGGGCGTGGCCTAAAATGAAACAGTGTGACCAGCAGTACTGAATGGGTGTGGTTCGGGCGTGGCTATGGGTATGGCTAGTTGTGAAATGGGCGTGGTTAGGGGCGTGGCCTAAAATGAAACTGTGTGACCAGCAGTACTGAATGGGTGTGGGTCGGGCGTGGCTATGGGTGTGGCTAGTTGTGAAATGGGTGTGGTTAGGGCGTGGCCTAAAATGAAACAGTGTGACCAGCAGTACTGAATGGGTGTGGTTAGGGTGTGGCTATGGGTGTGGCTAGTTGTGAAATGGGCGTGGTTAGGGGGCGTGGCCTAAAATGAAACAGTGCTGATAGAGGCTGTGCTGACTGTATATAGAGGCTGTGCTGACTGTATATAGAGGCTGTGCTGATTGTATATAGAGGCTGTGCTGATTGTATATAGAGGCTGTGCTGAATGTATATAGAGGCTGTGCTGATAGCAGCTGCGCTGACTGTATATAGAGGCTGTGCTGACTGTATATAGAGGCTGTACTGACTGTATATAGAGGCTGTGCTGACTGTATATAGAGGCTGTGCTGATTGTATATAGAGGCTGCTGCTGACTGTATATAGAGGCTGTGCTGACTGTATATAGAGGCTGTGCTGACTGTATATAGAGGCTGTGCTAACTGTATATAGAGGCTGTGCTGACTGTATATAGAGGCTGTGCTGACTGTATATAGAGGCTGTGCTGACTGTGTATAGAGGCTGGGTTGGGGTATACAGAGGTTGTGCTGGGGTATACAGAGGCTTTGCTGGCGGTATACGGAGGCTGTGCTGGCTGTATACAGAGGCTGCTGCTGAGGTATATGAAGACTGCTGTTGTGCTGTATATATAATATTGAAGCTTTGCTGGGCTATATATACTATTTTCAGGCTCTGCTGGGCTGTATATATAATATGGAATAATAATAATAATAATAATAAAGCTTTATTTATATAGCGCCAACATATTCCGCAGCGCTTTACAATGTAGGGTTAGAGTACAGAAAATATACAGTAAATAATTACAGTAGAGACAAATACAGTACAATAATTGGATACAAAGCAATAGGCATAGAATCAATGTAACAAAGAAAATACAATAAATAAAGCAAGAAATGAAGGTGACCCTGCTCAAAAGAGCTTACATTCTACAACGGGATAGGGGTTGCACAAGGTACAGGGGCTTATTGCACTGATGGTCCAGGCATCTTGAGGAAATGGGGCATAGAACTCAGCTTACATGGATGGTCATTATACAGTCTGTGTAGACCTTTTTGGTTTGGTGGAGTTTGTAGAAGAGTAATTTCCAGAGGGATAGCCCATTCACTGTCTACAGTGCAAAGGACTTCTATTAGGGAGTATGATAGGCCGCCTTAAAAAGATGCATTTTTAGGGATCGTCTGAAGCCATGCAAGTTGTGGATAGTCCTGATTTCTTGGGGTAAAGCATTTCAGAGGATTGGTGCAGCTCTGGAGAAGTCTTGGAGCTGGGAGTGGGAGGATCTGATTAGTGCAGATGTTAGTCGAAGGTCATTTGAGGAACGTAAAGAACGGGTGGGGTGATAGACAGAGAAGAGGGAGGAGAGGTAGGGGGGTGCTGCACTGTGAAGAGCTTTGTGGGTGAGAACAAGCAATTTGAATTTGATCCTGTAGTATACGGGCAGCCAGTGCAATGACTGGCACAGAGCAGAGGCATCTGAGTAACGATTGACCAGATGGGTGATCCTGGCTGCTGCATTAAGGATGGACTGGAGAGGAGAAAGTCTGGTGAGGGGGAGGCCGCTTAATAGAGAATTGCAATAGTCAAGGCGGGAATGGATTAGGGCCACGGTGAGGGTTTTTGTTGTTTCCATGGTGAGAAAGGGGCGGACTCTAGAGATATTTTTCAGGTGTAAGCGACAGGAGCGGATGAGAGATTGTGTGTGGGAGGAGAAGGAGAGGTCGGTGTCAAACATAACACCCAGACAGCGAGCCTGCTGCCTAGGCGTTATCGTGGTGCCGCAAACTGAGAGAGATGTCCGATTTAAGGAGGTTAGTAGATGGGGGGAGCAGAAGAAGTTCAGTTTTGGAAAGGTTTAGTTTCAAATAGAGAGTAGACATGATATTGGAAACTGCAGCTAGACAGTCATTGGTGTTCTTTAATACCGCAGGGGTAAGGTCAGGGGCTGAAGTGTATAGTTGTGTGTCATCAGCATAAAGATGGTACTGGAAGCCAAATCTGCTGATGGTGCGTCCAATCGGGGCTGTGTAGAAAGAGAAGAGGAGAGGGCCAAGGACTGAACCCTGAGGGACTCCAATAGTGAGGGGAAGAGGGGAAGAAGTGGAGCCAGCAAAAGATACACTGAAAGAGCGGTCAGAAAGATAGGAGGAGAGCCAGGAGAGAGCAGTGTCCTTTATGCCAATGGAGTGCAGCATAGAGAGTAGGAGCTGATGGTCGACAGTGTCAAAAGCTGCAGAGAGGTCGAGAAGAATAAGCAGAGAGTGGTCACCATTACGTTTTGCTGTCAGATGGTCATTGGTCACTTTGATGAGGGCAGTTTCTGTAGAGTGAAGGGAGCGGAAACCAAACTGTAATGGATCTAGAAGAGAGTGAGCGGAGAGGTAACGGGTGAGGCGGGAATAGACCAGGCGCTCCAAGAGTTTAGAGATGAAGGGGAGATTGGAGACTGGTCTGTAGTTATTTGTGCAGGTTGGGTCGAGAGTGGTTTTCTTTAATAATGGAGTAATGATCAAGTGTTTGAAGGAGGAGGGGAAGATGCCAGAAGAGAGGGAGAGATTGAAGATTTTGATTAGATGAGTGGTGACGACTCGAGAGAGAGGGACTGGAGCAGGTGTGAGGGAATGTGCATGTGGTGGGACGAGAGGAAGAAAGGAGCCTCGAGACTTCTTCTTCTGTGACTGGGTCAAATGTGGAGAGTGAACCGGAGGAGATGTGCGGAAGAATGGGGGTGGCAGCGCTTGGAGGCTGAGAGCTGATTTCCTGGTGGATGTTGTCTATTTTCTCCATGAAGTAGGAAGCCAGGTCATCAGCACAGAGGTCAGTGATGGGGGCCTGCACTTTAGGACTGAGGAGAGAGTGAAAGGTGTCAAAGAGTTTTTTGGATTGTTGGATAGTGAGGAGACCAGGGTGGTGAAGTAGGTCTGTTTGGCATGGTGAAGGGCAAAGTTGTAAGTTTTGAGCATGAATTTATAGTGGATGAAGTCTCCTGGTGGGCGAGTTTTCCTCCATAGACGTTCAGCACTCCTAAAGCATTGCTGGAGGAATCGAGTTTGTGGTGTGAGCCAGGGCTGTTTTGTTCTCTGTTTGGAGGTTCTGAGGGTGAGGGGCGCTACTTGGTCCAGGGAGCTTCTGAGAGTGTCGTTGTAGTGATTTACTGCCTGATCTGGACAGGAGATTGAAGAAATTGGGGACAGAGATGTGATGAGGGAGTCTGTGAGTGCATGAGGGTTAATGGCCTGTAGATTTCTGGATGTGTGATAGGTAGGATTGGGCTGTGGTGGCCGAGGGTTAGTGAGTGAGAAGGAGAGAATGTTGTGGTCAGAGAGAAGAGGTGAGTTATCCAAGGGGGAGGATGAGCGGAGCCGGGTAAAGACCAGGTCAAGGGTGTTACCGTCTTTGTGCGTCTCAGAGGTTGAGAGCTGTGAGAGGCCGAGAGAAGTAGTTAAAGATAGGAGCTGGGGTGCAGATGGGGAGATGGGGCTGTTTATGGGAATGTTAAAGTCTCCCAGAATAAGGGTTGGTAAATCTGAGGACATGAATATGGAAGCTGTGCTGGACTATATATATTGTTTGGCGGCTGTGCTGAGCTGGATATATTATTTGGAGGCTGCTGCTGGGCTGCCACAGCTTCCATATTATATATACAGCCCAGCACAGCTTTCAAATAGTATATATTGCCCAGCACAGCCTCCAAATAATATATACAGCCTGCAGCCTCTATATTATATATACATCCTGGCAGTCTCCATATTATATATACAACCCTGAACAGCCTCTATATTTTATATACAGCCCACCCAGGAGCCTCTATATAACATATACACAACCTGCAGCTTCTTTATTATATTCATGAATCATAGTATATGTTAAAGGGGCCCACTGAGACTGTTTCGCCCGGGCCCACAGAAACCTGGAGCCGGCCCTGACCAAGCCAAGAAACCAGAGGCCACTGTACTACTCTTGCAGTGGACACCACCGTGGACTCTCCCAAGCACAGTGAAAATAGAGGATCAAGAGGACATGCCAGGCCATTGCTCAGAAGGGCCCGATGTCGCCTGCTTTGGGATTAGTAGCACGAGGACACCGGTTAGGAAAAGGAGTAAAGTGACAGAATGGGCAGCACAGAAAGGCTTACAACTGGTGTCTTAGTGAGGTGAACCTGGAATATCCATGAGCAGGCCAAGCTGCAATTGGAGAACACAGTACCCCAGATGGGCTATCTTTGCACCAACTACAAGTAAAGGTGATTGGTAAGAACTGCAACCTTTGTGTCTGTCCATTCCTTCCTGTGCCCTCCTCAACTATATTAACCAACATCATGTACCTAATTAACATCACCTATACCCCAGGGGCCCCACTGCGTCTGTGGTGAATGTTTTATCCAGCTGCCGTCCCACCTATCCCCTGGGGCCACTACAAGCAGCGCTGGTCAACCCTGACCAGATACAACAGATGGCGTCATGATAAACTTTATTTTCCCCTGTAAATATTACCCCTTTTTTTTAATGACCAGTCATGGCCACGACTTCCACAGAGAGCCAACGTGACATCCCCTGAACTGTTTAGCCCTGGAAAGTGGAGTACCCTGGCCCCATGACCACTGCGTGATCGCGGGGAGCAAATGAGCAGTTAAGACAGCTGAATGCCTGTGATCTGTCCGCTAATGTCCAGCCCCTGGATCTGTGTTGTGGGAAACTGTCATTTTCTCCTCCCATCCTCCACAACAGCAAAACAGAAGATTGCCTCTTGGCCCTAATAGGGGCAGGAAACACAAGAAAGAGGTTAAATAGCCCCTCCCATCTCCTAAGACCAGTGTTTCATGTCCCTATGGGGCACGAAGAGGTTCTCTTGGGGCTGCTGGCGGCAAAGCAGTCCTCTTATCGAGCCGGGTGGGGGGGGGAGGGGAATGGGCGATCGAGCCTGGGCTCCTTCCTCTTTGATGCCGTTCCCGCTCCTGGAGGAGCTGGACCACACCGCTCTCCAATGCCTGATGGCTGAGCTGAGCGGTGCTTCGAGGCTGAGATCCTCCTGCAGCGTCCCGGCCACTCTCCTCTCCTCTGGCTGGCGGTGTCTGCTACGTTCCTTCGTGCCCAGAAGTGACGTCAGACGCTAAGAAACAGAAGGTGATGATGGTGGATTCAGCTCCCGAGGCCTCAGAGGCGTTGGGTTCAGATGAGGGTCTTACTGAGGAATCTGATACACCCAGGGCTGTGATATCCCTAGACGTTATTATTTCTCCTCTGACGACATTTCTGAGCTGGTCTCGGCTGTGAGGACCACTATGGGAATGGTGGAAGTGGAGGCGTCCCATTCGTGCAGGACATTATGTTTGGGGGATTGCATTCTAAGAAAGCTGCCATGTTTCCAGATCATGATAGTCTGAATGACATGATATTGGATGAGTGGAGACTCCCTGAGAAATGTTACGTTGTCCTAGGAGGGATGAAGGGGAGATATCCTTTGGATGTTTCAGTATCTAAGCTCCGGTCTGAAGCTCCAAAGATTGATGTACAAATTGTGAAGGTGGCCAACAAGACTACCTTGACTTTTGACGATTCTTCCCAATTGAAGGATCCTATGTCGTAAGGTGGACAGCCTGCTGAAGAGGTCCTGGGAATCTTCTTCCTTTGTGCTGGCGTCTAACATCGCCTCTATATGTGTGGCCAGATCTATGTTCCGGTGGCTAGACTAACTTGAGTTGCATGTCGCTGGGGGCACTCCTAGAGAGTATTTGTTAGCCTCTATTCCATTGCCACAGAAGGCCGCGTGTTTTCTGGCCGATGTCTCAGCAGAATCTACCAAGGCCACCGCCAGGACTATGGTCCTTTCTAACACCTCTAGACGAGCTGTCTGGCTCAGATATTGGAATGGGGATATGGCTTCCAAAAGTAAATTGTGTTCCATATCTTTCCATGGGGAGTATGTTTTTGGTCAGGTCCTGGACCAACTCCTAGAGAAGGTTTCGGACAAGAAGGGGCTCCCAGAAGAAAGTTAAGTCCTTTCGTCCGCAACATTCTTTTAGGTCCCAGTCCCATTCCCAACCACAGGGGCACAAAGGAAAGAGTGGATGCTGGAGTTAAAAGTATATTTTCCTCTCGACCCCAGGAAAGGAAGTGATGCCATCCCCTGTGGGGGGAAGAATTTCCAACTTTTTTCCCCAGTGAGCGGCAAGTGACATCTAGCCGCCCCATTCTCCAGCTCATCAGGGAGGGGAATGCGGATAAGGTTTTCTTCTCCTCCCCCTCAACATTGCACTGTGACTGCTCTTTCCTCTCAGAAACTACAGTCTTCTCTTTGTAAGGAGGTTTAGAACCTTCTTCATTTAGGAGCCGTTGTTCCAGTTCTAGAGGGGGATCAAGGAGAGGACATTATTTGCAACTTTTCCTGGTGAAAAAAAACAGGAGGCTCATTTCAGATGATCATAAATTTGAAGCCCCTGAACAGGCATGTAGTTTATGCCTGCTTCAAGATGGAGTCCATATATAGTCCACGGTTCCTCTCATCGGGAAGGATTTTGTGATGGCGACCTTGGATTTGCAGGATGCTTATTACCATATCCCGATTCATCCTACAGATCAAAGGTTTCTGAGATTTATGATCCTGTTTCAGGATCAGGTTCACCACTTCCAGTTCAGGGTGTTACCTTTTGGTCTGTTCTCGGCCCCTCGCATGTTCATGAAAGTAATGGCGGAGGTCATGTGATTTGTCAGTAAGCAGGGTATAGTGGTGATACCTTACCTGGATGACTTCCTGATTACTGCTCCCAACAAGACACTCCTGCGGTCACAGACACTAAGGTCATTAGGCTGGTTAGTAAACTTGCCAAAGTCAAGCCTCTGTCCATCTCAGCGGAAAGTGTTCTTAGGCTGTCTTCTGGACTCACGCAAGCAGATGTGTTATCTCCCGCCAGACAAACGGGTGCTGCTGAGAGCAAAACATCAGTCCCTTCTAAGATGTCGTACTGTCTCAGTTCAGACGGCCATGTCACTACAGTTGCTCATCTGTGCCATCAAGGGGGTACCCATTACAGACATCTGCAGGACGTGTCGTCCCGAATCTTCTCTTGGGCAGAAAAACATATGCTGTCCATCTCAGCTTTTTACCTAGAAGGCCAACAGAATGTCCAAGTGGATTTTCTTAGACAGGATATACTTCCTGGCAAATGGTATCTCCATCAAGATGTGTTCAACGATCTGACCAGATCATGGGGATGTCTGAAAGGTGGACCTTTTCGCAAGTCACCTAAACGCGCAGGTTGCTCAATATTTTTCTCTTCACCAGGACTGGGGTTGTCTCGCAATCTATGCCCTGGCTCACCCCTGGGACTTCAACCTTGTGTACGCTTTTCTACTGATACCTCTGTTACCCCTGGGTAATTCAGAAGATCAGGGCAGAGAAAGTACTTACCATTCTCATCGCACCTTACTGGCTACGGAGAAGTTGGTTTGCCGCCCTCGACTCCATGAAGACGGTAGAGCCGTTTCTTCTCCCCTTGATTCCAGAACATCAAGGTCCAATCTTTCACACCAATCTAGAACACCTGCAACTGGCAGTCTGGCTTCTGAAGCCAACATTTTGAGGATGAGGGGCCTTTCCGATAAAGTGATCACTACCCTAAAAGGTAGTAGGAAACCGGTGACGAACGCAACCTAATTCAAAGTCTGGAAGGTTTTTCATGCCTGGCTTGGGGCGTCCCCTCCAGATCCGTTCCATCCCAACATCACTAAAATCCTTGACTTCCTACAGGATGGCCTTGACAAGGGGTTGAGACCTAGTACTCTCAAGGTACAGTTCTCGGCTCTCAGTACCTACTTTGAGCAATCCCTGGCTGATCATCCTTGGATCCGAAGATTCATGAGGGCAGCTTCAAGACTGCACCCGATGAGATTCAACTTCTGTCCACCATGGGATCTGAACGTCGTATTGTGGCGCCCCGCAACGAGTGCGTCACAGGAGGGTATTGCATCCCTGACTGAAGCTGCAATATTCTCTGTCTCGGTGATGACCTGGTTAAACTCAGAGCTCCATACCCTACATGCACCACTAGTATAGAGGGCCAATCAGGTCCTGGTGGGCAGAGTGTAGGAGTAGAGTGTAGGAGAATGTAGAAGAATGTAGGAGAAGTGGTCGGGAGGAACGTAGGAGAAGGGGCTCTGCACAGTTCCGTGCAGCCCTGCAGACCACCTACCGGTTGGCGCCGTTACTCGGTGCCCTGAAACCGGAACCTGGGCGACTACCGTCGGGT
This sequence comes from Allobates femoralis, assembly GCA_033576535.1. Lineage (NCBI taxonomy): Eukaryota > Metazoa > Chordata > Amphibia > Anura > Aromobatidae > Allobates > Allobates femoralis. The sequence continues at coordinate 79,192,562 of JARQOC010000003.1, read as the reverse complement.
CAAAATATACCCGTGCCCATTAACTACCGGATCACTGGTTCCGAAGTGAATAGTCGTTCATCGCTGCCCAGCAAACCAGAAGTGGAGGAACAGCTTCCTAGGAGCACCCCACTACTACCGCAATCAAAGCTGTCTTGCCAGCGGAGTACCCACCAGAAGGAATCAGGCTCCCCTCACACCGGGCTGTATACACCGGCAGGGAAATTGAAGTAGCCCCTTTGTACCCGATCTGGCACCCCAAGGCGACATCGGCACTAGCACAGAATAGGAACGGAGAAACACACGCGGAGCTCTGAAACTACACCAGTCATTGCTGGGACCACCCGGTCTGTTACCCGTTAACTGTATACCCTGTATCATCTGCCTGGTTACAGTAAAAGACCCGTTACAGAGAACACTGGTGTCTGTACTTTTTCAGAACTGTTTAACTCTGCATGCTAAGAACCGTTGAGCTGCCGCACACCACCAAGTGCAGCTCCTGGCCCCGGGGACTCCCGCTCATCCTGTGGGGAGCGTCCCATCTGGCTGCATTCCATCCCCTGGAGGCCCAAGCAGCGCCAGTGAAATCACCGGAATTCCCGAAGGTGGCGTCACGACAAGAATAATTAACCCATTATCTGTTCAGCCATCCCCTGTTGATCTGGAACACCGGGCCACACAGCAGCAGGCGCGGAACCGTGACAGGAGAAGAAACGCCTGCAGCTCAGATTGAGCAGCTCAGACTGGTCCTCTTTAGTAGTGTGAGATAGCGGGCTGTGTTAGTGCTCTCCTCCAGCACCCGCGGTGTTTTGCAACATCCTCTGCACGTGTACGTCATGGCATGCGGGAGGAAGAGGGGGCGATAGTGCTGGCAGTGGGGACAGTCTGTCATAACAGTGGCAGATTATAATGGGGCCCCACCACGGCACTTGGTCTGGGGCTACCGCCCAGATTGACGTCAATATAATCCGCCACTGGTCACCGTGCTCCAGCCCGTGGGAGTCAACACCTCCTACTCATTCTTCTACTCCTTGCTACTACTTCTCCACTTCTACTACTCTTTCTGCTCTGACTTTTCCCTCCGGGCTATGCTTGGGTCCTCCCTCTGGGTCCACCCACTGTTCTGGGGTCCTAAGTGTTTGTGTGTGTGAATCTCAACTGCACCACCCCAGCACCTTTAGAGCAGAGGCACAACTCTCCCTTTAATGGAGGAGTGCAGTACCTCTGGTGGCGGCCTGCCCGGTGGGGCGCCACATTTCTTCCTCTGCAACGGCAGATACTGTGTTTATTGAGCTTCCAGATCCTGCGCACCATGTGACAACCTGAGTAACATGGTGCAAGGTCCTGGAAGATAGATAAACACTGCATCTGCCAGTGCACGGAATAAGAATCATCAGGGCTCGCCACGGAGGGTGAGTATTGCAGTGTTTTTGTTTTGAAAATCGCTGTAAAAAAGCTTCACAAATGGACTGAGAGAATACCCATCTGTTTGTGATGCTTTTTGGGGGGTTGGAACTGAGAATATGGGGGAAACTCAGCCCTAAAACGGGCATGTTAATTGCAGGGACATTAAGAAAAAAAATGCAGGCGATGCCTGCAACAAAAACGCTTATGTGGGCACAGCTTTTGTAAAAATCACATAGACTTTCATGTATAAAGCTGTGAGTGCTGCAGAAACGCAGCAAAAAACCCCCAAAAAACTGCAGCTCAAACGCACAGTGGGCACAGAGCCCTATTATGTGCAGCAATAGCCTTGTTTGTTCTTTTTCTGAACTCCTCCCAGCTGATTTATGACCACATCAGTGTTGAATGTACAGGGATAGAGTCTGGAAAAGCCAAACACTACAACATTGTTCATAAATCCCAAATGCAATAATGATTTGTAGCCTCAAATACATGCAATTAAGCCAAAACTTTGGAAGCCCATCTAGAACCTGAATGACCATAATGGCTATGTATATAGGACGAAAACTAGTGAATTAACAGTTCTGGATTTGATGTAGTTCTTATAGTTTTCAATGAGGATAGATAACCCCCTGTGAGCACTGCCTGCCCCCACTGCTGCCAGGAGGAGGAGGAGGAGGACTGGGCACTGGGCAGAGGAGGAGGACTGGGCACTGGGCAAGAGGAGGAGGACTGGGCACTGGGCAGGAGGAGGAGGAACTGGGCACTGGGCAGGAGGAGAAGGACTGGGCAGAGAGGAGAGGACTGGGCACTGGGCAGAGGGAGGAGGACTGGGCACTGGCAGGCAGGGGAGGACGGGGCACTGGGCAGGAGGAGGAGGACTGGGCACTGGCAGAGGGAGGAGGACTGGGCACTGGGCAGGAGGAGGAGGACTGGGCACTGGGCAGGGCAGAGGGAGGAGGACTGGGCACTGGGCAGGAGGAGGAGGACTGGGCACTGGGCAGAGGGAGGAGGACTGGGCACTGGGCAGGAGGAGGAGGACTGGGCACTGGGCAGGAGGAGGAGGACTGGGCACTGGGCAGGAGGAGGAGGACTGGGCACTGGGCAGAGGGAGGAGGACTGGGCACTGGGCACGGAGGAGGAGGACTGGGCACTGGGCAGAGGGAGGAGGACTGGGCACTGGGCAGGAGGAGGAGGACTGGGCACTGGGCAGGAGGAGGAGGACTGGGCACTGGGCAGGAGGAGGAGGACTGGGCACTGGGCAGGAGGAGGAGGACTGGGCACTGGGCAGGAGGAGGAGGACTGGGCACTGGGCAGGAGGAGGAGGACTGGGCACTGGGCAGAGGAGGAGGACTGGGCACTGGGCAGGAGGAGGAGGACTGGGCACTGGGCAGAGGGAGGAGGACTGGGCACTGGGCAGGAGGAGGAGGACTGGGCACTGGGCAGAGGGAGGAGGACTGGGCACTGGGCAGGAGGAGGAGGACTGGGCACTGGGCAGGAGGAGGAGGACTGGGCAGGAAGAGGACTGGGCACTGGCAGGAGGAGGAGGACTGGGCACTGGGCAGGAGGAGAAGGACTGGGCACTGGGCAGAGGGAGGAGGACTGGGCAGAGGGAGGAGGAGGAGGACTGGGCACTGGGCAGAGGGAGGAGGACTGGGCACTGGGCAGTAGGAAGAGGACTGGGCACTGGCAGGAGGAGGACTGGGCACTGGCTGGGCAGGAGGAGGAGGACTGGGCACTGGTTGGGCAGGAGGAGGAGGACTGTGCACTGGCTGGGCAGGAGGAGGAGGACTGGGCACTGGCTGGCAGGAGGAGGAGGACTGGCACTGGTTGGGCAAGAGGAGGAGGACTGTGCACTGGCTGGGCAGGAGGAGGAGGACTGGGCACTGGCTGGGCAGGAGGAGGAGGACTGTGCACTGGCTGGCAGGAGGAGGAGGAGGACTGGGCACTGGTTGGGCAGGAGGAAGAGGAGGACTGGGCACTGGTTGGGCAGGAGGAGGAGAGGACTGGGCACTGGCTGGGCAGGAGAGGAGGACTGGGCAGGACCACGAGCATGGGAGGAAGCCGTTGCTACAACTAAAGCGCCTCGGGGCAGCTCCAGCGGCCGCGTCCCTAACACCGGGCAGAGCAACCGCCCCGCACTGACTGCAGGACTCGCCCTCTATATAAGGCGCAGGTCACACCACAGCGACATTACATCCCTGGAAGCCGACCACATCGCACAGCCATGGCTGACACCCTGAGGAGGCTCAGCAACAGCGAGACGTGCAGACTGCTGCAGGACAAGCTGGAGGACTGGTACAAGGACTATCATGTGAGTGCGGGGCTCCGGCACTATCCCCTCCACAGCAGTGTATAATTGTATGTCTCACACTGTGATATGTCCGGATTATTGCTGGCGGATTAGGATTAGTGCTGATCTCTTGTATCACAGTTTACTAGATCTGTGCACAGGACAGGCAGAGCGGTAACCAAGGACGCTGGTTGTCATGGAGACAGGAAGCGCAATCAAGGCGAAACCAGTGCCAGGAACTGGGGCGGCAGCTTCTATGTCAGCGACAAACATAGCTGTGAGCCTGCAGTGTACCTGCCCTGTGTACCTGCCCTGTGCCTGCTGTGTACCTGCCCTGTGCCTGCTGTGTATCTGCCCTGTGCCTGCTGTGTACCTGCCCTGTGCCTGCAGTGTACCTGCCCTGTGCTGGGTACCTGCCCTGTGCTTGCTGTGTACCTGCCCTGTGCCTGCTGTGTACCTGCCCTGTGCCTGCAGTGTACCTGCCCTGTGCTGGGTACCTGCCCTGTGCTTGCTGTGTACCTGCCCTGTGCCTGCAGTGTACCTGCCCTGTGCCTGCAGTGTACCTGCCCTGTGCCTGCTGTGTACCTGCTCTGTGCCTGCTGTGTACCTGCCCTGTGTGCCTGCTGGGTACCTGCCCAGTGCCTGCTGTGTACCTGCTCTGTGCCTGCTGTGTACCTGCCCTGTGTGCCTGCTGGGTACCTGCCCAGTGCCTGCTGTGTACCTGCTCTGTGCCTGCTGTGTACCTACCCTGTGCCTGCTGTGTACCTGCCCTGTGCCTTGCTGTGTACCTGCCCTGTGCCTTGCTGTGTATCTACCCTGTGACTGCTGTGTACCTGCCCTGTGCCTTGCTGTGTACCTGCCTGTGCCTTGCTGTGTATCTGCCCTGTGCCTGCTGGGTGCCTGCTGTGTACCTGCCCTGTGCCTTGCTGTGTACCTGCCCTGTGCCTTGCTGTGTACCTACCCTGTGCCTGCTGTGTATCTGCCCTGTGCCTTGCTGTGTATCTGCCTGTGCCTGCTGGGTGCCTGCTGTGTACCTGCCCTGTGCCTTGCTGTGTACCTGCCTTGTGCCTTGCTGTGTTACCTACCCTGTGCCTGCTGTGTATCTGCCCTGTGCCTGCTGTGTATCTGCCCTGTGCCTGCTGTGTATCTACCCTGTGCCTGCTGTGTATCTGCCCTGTGCCTGCTGTGTATCTGCCCTGTGCCTGCTGTGTATCTGCCCTGTGCCTGCTGTGTACCTGCCCTGTGCCTGCTGTGTACCTGCCCTGTGCCTTGCTGTGTACCTACCCTGTGCCTGCTGTGTATCTGCCCTGTGCCTTGCTGTAATCTGCCCTGTGCCTTGCTGTGTACCTGCCCTGTGTGCCTGCTGGGTACCTGCCCAGTGCCTGCTGTGTACCTGCTCTGTGCCTGCTGTGTACCTACCCTGTGCATGCTGTGTATCTGCCCTGTGCCTTGCTGTGTATCTGCCCTGTGCCTTGCTGTAATCTGCCCTGTGCCTTGCTGTGTACCTGCCCTGTGTGCCTGCTGGGTACCTGCCCAGTGCCTGCTGTGTACCTGCTCTGTGCCTGCTGTGTACCTACCCTGTGCATGCTGTGTATCTGCCCTGTGCCTTGCTGTGTATCTGCCCTGTGTCTGCTGTGTATCTACCCTGTGCCAGCTGTGTACCTACCCTGTGCCTGCTGTGTATCTGCCCCGTGTGCCTGCTGTGTATCTGCCCCGTGTGCCTGCTGTGTATCTGCCCCGTGTGCCTGCTGTGTATCTGCCCCGTGCCTGCTGTGTATCTACCCTATGCCTGCTGTGTATCTGCCCTGTGCCTGCTGTGTACCTGCCCTGTGCCTGCTGTGTACCTGCCCTGTGCCTGCTGTGTACCTGCCCTGTGCCTGCTGTGTACCTGCCCTGTACCTGCTGTGTATCTGCCCTGTGCCTGCTGTGTATCGGCCCCGTGTGCCTGCTGTGTATCTGCCCCGTGTGCCTGCTGTGTATCTGCCCCGTGTGCCTGCTGTATACCTGCCCTATGTGCCTGCTGTGCAGGGGCTTAACTACAATAGGTGCAGGGCTTGCGATCGCACCCAGGCCTTGCAGTTTAGTGGGTCCCAAAAGTCCCTTTGGGCTATAGAATAAGACTAACACTATTAAAGATTTGCAATAATTGGGGTCCCCGTTGGAGCTTTCACATCGGGGTCCCTGGGCCTGAAGTTACGCCACTGCTGCTGTATATCTGCCCTGTGCCTGCTGTGTATCTGCCCTGTGCCTGCTGTGTATCTGCCCTGTGCCTGCTGTGTACCTGCCCTGTGCCTGCTGTGTACCTGCCCTGTGCCTTGCTGTGTACCTGCCCTGTGCCTTGCTGTGTACCTACCCTGTGCCTGCTGTGTATCTGCCCTGTGCCTTGCTGTAATCTGCCCTGTGCCTTGCTGTGTACCTGCCCTGTGTGCCTGCTGGGTACCTGCCCAGTGCCTGCTGTGTACCTGCTCTGTGCCTGCTGTGTACCTACCCTGTGCATGCTGTGTATCTGCCCTGTGCCTTGCTGTGTATCTGCCCTGTGCCTTGCTGTAATCTGCCCTGTGCCTTGCTGTGTACCTGCCCTGTGTGCCTGCTGGGTACCTGCCCAGTGCCTGCTGTGTACCTGCTCTGTGCCTGCTGTGTACCTACCCTGTGCATCTGCCCTGTGCCTTGCTGTGTATCTGCCTGTGTCTGCTGTGTATCTACCCTGTGCCAGCTGTGTACTACCCTGTGCCTGCTGTGTACCTGCCCTATGTGCCTGCTGTGTATCTGCCCCGTGTGCCTGCTGTGTATCTGCCCGTGTGCCTGCTGTGTATCTGCCCCGTGCCTGCTGTGTATCTACCCTGTGCCTGCTGTGTATCTTGCCCTGTGCCTGCTGTGTACCTGCCCTGTGCCTGCTGTGTACCTGCCCTGTGCCTGCTGTGTACCTGCCCTGTGCCTGCTGTGTACCTGCCCTGTACCTGCTGTGTATCTGCCCTGTGCCTGCTGTGTATCGGCCCCGTGTGCCTGCTGTGTATCTGCCCCGTGTGCCTGCTGTGTATCTGCCCCGTGTGCCTGCTGTATACCTGCCCTATGTGCCTGCTGTGCAGGGGCTTAACTACAATAGGTGCAGGGCTTGCGATCGCACCCAGGCCTTGCAGTTTAGTGGGTCCCAAAAGTCCCTTTGGGCTATAGAATAAGACTAACACTATTAAAGATTTGCAATAATTGGGGTCCCCGTTGGAGCTTTCACATCGGGGTCCCTGGGCCTGAAGTTACGCCACTGCTGCTGTATATCTGCCCTGTGCCTGCTGTGTATCTGCCATACGCCTGCTGTGTACGTACCCCATGTACCTGCCCCATGTACCTGCTGCGTTCCTATCCTGTGTGCCTGCTGTTTGCCTGCCCTGTGTCTGCTGTATATGTTGTGTACCTATCATATGTGCCTGTTTGCCTGCATCGGTCTCCTGTGTACCTGCCCTGTGTCTGCTGATTGCCTGCCCTGTGCCTCCTGTGCACCTGCCCTTTGTCTGCTGTATGTCTGTTGTGTACCTATCCTGTGTGCCTTCTGTTTGCCTGCCCTGTGCCTCCTGTGTACCTGCCCTGTGTCAGCTCTGCTGTATGTCTGTTATATACCTATCCTGTGTGCCTGCTGTTTGCCTGCCCTGTGCCTCCTGTGCACCTGCCCTTTGTCTGCTGTATGTCTGTTGTGTACTTATTCTGTGTACCTGCCTAGTGTGCTTGCCCGGTGCCTGTCTCTTGCCTGCCCTATGTCTGTCCTGTGTGTCTGTCCTGTGCCTGCTATATTGGAACACTGTGTCTGTGCTCATTTGTAACTGCTACAACTATCATCTGTGTCAGATTGATATACGACAGAAAAAAGGCACAAAGTAACATATTACTACTCCATCCTCCAGGACCTCATGCACACAGTATACAGCTCTTCCTTATATTCTCCATTGCCCCAGCAGTGCCGCCTCTGCTCTCTTCATGTGACCTCTCTCGGCACATTCCAGTTTTTCCCTCATTTTCGGTACTTTTATGTGCGCTTTGTGGGCTCTTACTTGACTGTTTCTCAATTTTTCCTTTTCACCCATCAAGATTTATCACTTTACATTATATTGCAGTTGATCTTGTATCCAGGCTGTTGTTGTTGTGCAGTAGCAGCTGTGTGATTTATCATTTTGGGGTCTGTTCTGTTTTTATTCCACTTTTGTGAAGCAAAATGAACAAAAAAAACAGCGATTTCACTTTTCTTATTCTTTTTCACTGTATGAAATAAATGATTTGATTTTATTACCGTAGTTAAGTGATAAAGAGTTTTTTATTTTTTACATATGACAGTATTATTACATTTCTGATTGTTAATGTTACATTGGTTGTAAAATTCTGTGAATTATTATCTGTAATCTTGTAACTAAGTGAATAAGCCTCTAATTTGGGTTTATCCTATTTAATGAATGAAAGTGTGCAGAATCTTTCTGCAGTTTTGTCCGTCGGTTGTGTCAGTTGCTATGGTAACCGCCCAACATGGCATTCCACTGACCCAGGCTCTCATCCATTCTTATTCATCCCCCACCCAGGGTTGTCAACCTTTCTTATGGATAGATTGGAAAACTATAATATAGCATTATGAATCTAAGTGCTCCATTTCTTCAGCACATAATTCTGATAGGAAGACATTGGCTGCATTCACTGTAAACTGTAAAAGGATGATAATTGAAGTCGGAATAATCTATATTAATTTGTTCATCTTAAAGAAAAAATCAAGGACGCTTTATTTATTTATTTTTTTAAAGGACAGGGAACAAGAGTGTGCTATTTTTACAGACTGTCCTGGACAATTGGTGTTCCAACCCCACCCACCCACCAATAAAAGATGCACCCAACAGACTCTGCTGTCATTATATGTTATGGTAATACTTTTTATATTGAGCAGCAAAGTAGTTTTGTCTTGGGTTATGTGATCAGCAGACCGGTGCATGATCAGCAGACCCGGTGCATGATCAGCAGACCCGATGCATGATCAGCAGACCCGGTGCATGATCAGCAGACCCGGTGCATGATCAGCAGACCCGGTGCATGATCAGCAGACCCGGTGTATGATCAGCAGACCTGGTGCATGATCAGCAGACCCGGTGCATGATCAGCAGACCCGGTGCATGATCAGCAGACCCGGTGCATGATCAGCAGACCCGGTGCATGATCAGCAGACCCGGTGCATGATCAGCAGGCCTGGTGCATGATCACCAGACCCGGTGTATGATCACCAGACCCGGTGTATGATCAGCAGACCTGGTGCATGATCAGCAGACCTGGTGCATGATCAGCAGGCCTGGTGCATGATCACCAGACCCGGTGTATGATCACCAGACCCGGTGTATGATCAGCAGACCTGGTGCATGATCAGCAGACCTGGTGCATGATCAGCAGGCCCAGTGTATGATCAGCAGACCCGGTGCATGATCAGCAGACCCAGTGCATGATCAGCAGACCCGATGCATGATCATCAGACCCGGTGCATGATCAGCAGGCCCAGTGCATGAGCAGCAGACCCAGTGCATGATCAGCAGGCCCAGTGATGAGCTTTACTGTAGTGTGACCTGTGATTTTTATTTTCTTTATCCTACTTCTGCTCAAGACTCCTGAGCCCTATAGTCTAAATGTTTGTCTTGCCTCAGACTCCCTGAGAATGAACCGTGGCATCAATTGAATCTTCTGGGGCCCAATGTGGAATCTCCAGCAGGATCCTAACTTAATAGAATTGGTCTCATATGGATTAAAGGGACCTTTTGGGCTCCTAGGCTCCAGATCCCGGGTGCAACTTCAACTTCTATATCAACAATAGGTAGTACCAAAGCTGTGAAAGCCACAAAGGGGTTAGGGTACCGTTACACGACGCAATATTGCATGCAATTTCGCTGGCAATTTGCTGGTTGCAGTGAAATCATGGACACATTGTTCTATTTTGTTGCTGTGTACAAATGTAACAATGTGTCCATGATTTCACTGCAACCAGTGAATTGCCAGTGAATTGCCTAGCAAAATTGCATCATGTAACGGTACCCTTAAGGCCAACGCTGCCATACATATTAGATGAAAATGTACAATCATTCGTCATCGGCCCAAAAGTACATCACAGGCTAAATCGACCAATATTGGATCTTTTCTGGTCGCTGATGCAGCCGGTGCTGATTGTGGCCTGAAAAAAAAATGCCTGACCGGTGTTTTGAAAGATTATAAACATTCTCTTTTCAAATGGATGTCATGTCATATCGGTAGAAATAAATTTCAGCACACAAGATAGGATTGAAAAAGAAAGTCCAGTGTTAATAAAGAGTTTATACAAAAAAATCAACTGATGTTTCGGCTTCTAGTCCGCCTTTATCAAGGTTTAAAGGGAACCAACCACACAGATTTAATCACCTGTAAATCAGTGCAGCAGGTGATTGATGTGTGCAGCATCACATCACTAATTGGCTATTTTCTATTATTCCTCCCCTATGGGCTTGCCTTTCTGCTGTAAGGCGAACCTCCACCGTCCCCCTCTCCTGGATGAGTCTGGATGAGAGGGAGGTTCAGCTTGCAGCAGAAAGACAAGCCCACAGGGGAGAAATAAAATAAAATATCCAATTAGTGATGTGATGCTGCACACATCAATCACCTGCTGCACTGATTTACAGGTGGTTAAATCCTGGTGGTTGGTTCCCTAGGTAATGGCAGGTACATATGAGTAACCTGGTGCAGGATATGTGAGGCCAGTAAGAGACTGGTTGTGCTGTGGATTTTCTTTTTGCAGCCTATCTTGTGTGCCGAAGTTTACTTCTACTGGAATACTTTGTATTAACTTCATAGCACCCAACTGGCAGTGCAGCATACCTATTGCATTTCTATCAGTGTCAAAAACATATATACAAATGGCATATAGATTAGAAAATTCATTACTTTATCTGGGTGAAGAACAGATGGTTTTCATAAATTTGTTTGAGCTTAGCCTAGTCTTACATTGATCATAGAGATCAGAGCAGGAAGGACTGAAGAACCCCACAGTCATCTCTGTGATCACTTAAGGTGCTCATACACTTTAAAAGGGTCATCTGGTCTTCTGCTAAAAGTCTGAAATCCCTCAATGTGACTGCAGACTTCTGAATCCTCTTAGCGCACACACCGCATGCTGTCAGGATTCTTTAGTATTGCTGCCCAGAGGGTACAGTCACATTTTGCTTACCTCCGGCCACATTCCAACTAGACGTGCTCAGCCTAGCTTGATGAAATGGAATTAAAGGGAACCTGTCAGCTAGTTTATACCCCTAACCTATCACTACCTGTCCCTGCAGCTTCCTAGTACATCCCTAACCATCCCTGTCTGATCTAATTGTGTATTAAGACTTTGTGGCTGAGCGTCATTTCTGGTCCTGTGCAGTGTGGGGTATTACGGGGTGTACGAGCCGGCTTCAAAACGCGCACTGTGCATGCTTCGTATCCGGCCTGTACACCAATAATCCCCATCACTGCGCAGGACCGGAAATGACACTCAGCCGTCGCGTCATACCCGGAAGGAGGACAATGAATTTGAAATCAGGAGCGCACTCCTGAATGAAGTATCATGCCCACCGGGGTGTGATGCCAGCAGTGAGGGGGAAGAATCAAGCCTTAGAGAACGCCCATCAGGGCGTGATACCAGCAGCGAGTGGGGGAGAGACCGCCCAGTGTGACTACATACAGTACTCAAGAAGACTAATTAGCATACGGACATGCAAGTCACAAAGTCTTTTTTTACAACCATTATAATACACAATTAGAGCAGACAGGGATGTAGTAGGAAGCTGCAGGGACAGGTAGTGATAGGTTAGGGGGTCTAAACTAGCTGGCAGGTTCCCTTTATGCAATTAGCTACCTGGAATGTGGCCTCAATTATGCAAATTATACACATGCAGTCACGTGACCACCTGCTATCTGCAGGAATACTGGAGAATCCTGACAGTGTGTGGGGCACGTGCACTAATTATTCACAAGTTTACTGTAATATAGAGAGACATAACGTCCCACAAGGCCTCATACAATTTAGACAAATGTCTGAGCCTACTGGTTTAGCAGGATCAGATAGATGATATTGGATGACAGAATTATCTGGCCATTGAAATTTTAACAGCAGGTCCTAGTTCTGTGTAGAGAAGAGGAGTCTGGCAGCAGGCCTTTCATAGAGCATACAGGAGTGCTTGCCCAAGATGACAGTTCCTGTGTATGGCAGAGTCGAGAGAAATGGCAAACAGTTGTTCATCCTATAGGCTGCCAGTGTAAATCTCCAACTTTATAAGACAACTGATGGCCGGATGCTCATTCACCAGACAGCGATCACTCCTGGCTCCACCGTACACCTGAACGCTGCATGTGCTTTCAATTAAATAGTGGTGTATTTTGTTGTCAGACACCTCCTGCAGTGGCTAATGTTCCCCAAAAACGAAATGATTGGGTTTTTGAATCCTCTTAGCTAATATAATCTGCAGTGGCAGGCCCCATACATAGTTGGTCAGTCCTGCAAAAAATATTAGGTGTATAGGGGCCTTAATGCAAATATAAAATATTATGAACCCTCAACAGCAGTGGAGGAGCTGGAGCCGTGTGGGACCCGGTGCAACTGGTTCCGTCCTAGGTGAGGAGCGGGGGGAGGAGGGGTGGGGGGGTGCTAGTGAGGAGCAGGGGTGGTATGTCAAGCTGCAGCCCCATGTGAGGAGCGGGGGGGGGGTATGCTAGTGAGTATGGGCTGCCACCCGCGTCTCCAGCATGAGCAGGGAGTAGAGAGGAGAGGAGGGACGGGATCAGCCTCGGGAAACAGGGAGCTTCCCGCGACTGCACCACTCATCTGACACACTATCGCAGTCGTCTCCAGGCTTCCCTGCAGGGAGGTGGAGGGGCCCCCCTACAGGTGCCCAGCTGCACCGCGGTAGGTCCGCCCCTGCTCAACAGGTATACAGTCATGGCCGAACATGTTGAATCCCTTGAAATTGGTCCAGAAAGTGAAGTATTTCTCCCAGAACATTTTGAGATTACACATGTTTTGTTATGCACATTAATTTTCTATGTGTGTATTGGAACAACACAAAAAATGGAGAAAAAAAGGCAAATTAGACATAATTTCACACAAAGACCCCAAAGTGGGCAGGACAAAATGGTCGGCACCTTCACCTTAATATTTGGTTGCACACCCTTTGGAATAAATAACCTGGAATTTCGGACCAATCTTCTTTTACAAACTGCTCCAAGTCTCTCATATTTGAAGGACCTTCTCCCAACAGCAATTAGAAAATCTATCCGCATGTGTTCAATGGGATTTAGATCCGGACTCATTGCTGCCACTCTTCTCCAACTCTTCAGCATTTTGTTTCCAATCATTTCTGGGGGCTTCCTGAAGAATGTTTGGGGTCATTGTCCTGTGGGAAGACACATGACCTAGGACACATACCCAGTGTTCTGACAATGAGCGCTACACTGTGACTCAAAATCCTTTGGTAATCTTGATTTCATGACTCCTTGCACACAGTCAAGGCACCCTGTACCAAAGTTACAAAAACATACCCAAAACATCTCTGACTCTCCACCATATTTGACTGTAGGTCCTGTGTTCTTTTTTTTTGTTAGTTTCTTTCCATTTTGGGTAAACAGTAGAATGAAGTGCTTTACTAAAAAGCTCTATCTTGGACTTTTCTGTCCACAAGACACTTTCCAAGAAGGATTTTGGCTCACAAACCGAAGTCTAGCTTTTTTATGTATCTGTGTCAGCAGTGGGGTTCTTCTGGATCTCCTGCCATAGTATTTCATTTGTTTTAAATGATGGATAGTTTGCACTAACACTGATGCACTGTGAGCCTGCGGGTCAGCTGGAATTTCTTTGGAACTTGATTGTGGCTGCTTATCCATCATCCTGACAATCTTGTGGTGCAACCTTTCATCCATTTTTCTCTGCTGTCCACATCCAGGGAGATTAGTTACAGTGCCATGAGTTGAAAACATCTAGATTATGTTGAGCACCGTAGACAAATGAACATCAAGATCTCTGGAGATGGACTTGTGATCTTGAGATTGTTGAGAACCAAACGTTCTAAGACAGTTCTCTTCTCCTGGCATACAGAGACACACAATGCAAAGATTGAGTCAACTTCTTCCCTGTTTATCTTGTTTCAGGAGTGATTTTCATATTGCCCACACTTGTTACTTGCCATAGGTGAGTTGACATGAGCATCACATGCTTGAAACAAAGTTGGAAACAAATTTGGAAAGCTGCCAACATTTTGTCAAGCCAATTTTCGGTGTGAAATTATGTCCAGTTTACCTTTTTCTTCCCTCTGTCTTTTTGTGTTGTTCTAATACACACAAATGAAATAATCATGTGTAGAACATAACGTGTAATTGCAATCATTTTCTGGGAGAAATACTTAATTTTCTGGAACAATTTCATGGGTGTCAACTCTGTTGGCCATGACTGTATATTCTCGTTGAGTGATGCACGGTGTATTGGGAACAAGCGTCTGTGGTCACTCATAGTGTCTCTTCCTACATTACTGTGGGTGAAACTCCTTTTGCAATTTTGTTCCAAGGTGTGTTTTTTACCCTATATTGGATCTGACACACCTGCACACCAATGATTGCTCTGCATTTCATGCCCAATCCTTCTTTTATTAGTTGCCACATAACTAAGCGCTGGTCTTTCTCCATTCATTTCCCTTCCTACGTTTTCTGTACTGTAGCTGCAGATTCCTTGTCTCGTCTTTTCCTGCTTTTTGTTGCCTTAGTGACCCAAACAATGTGTCTGAATAGCAGATAAAACCACCAGACACTGTAGATCCGTGTACTGAAATAGTGGTCAGACGGGAAGTCAGGAGTTGCTAGGTTATAACTAAGCAATTTTACACACCTCTAGTGAACAATCAAGGCTTTCAAAATCGTAGTGAAGTCGGCATGGTATTTGCTGCCAATTAAAGAACTCCCACCAAAAGATCCTATCCCCTAATCCTGGGGTGGGCAATTCATTTTCTCAAGAGGCCACATGAGAGACCGTGACTGTTGTGAAGGGCTGAACCAATAGGTTGAAATTAATATGCCCGAAATTAATATTAACTTATTAATTACCATTAATATTATTTTAACATTATATCACTTAATATTGAGTAGAATTAAGTATGCTGAAATCCTCCAATACACCGTATGAGCCCACACAGGCCCCTATACACATTATGAGCCCCCCACATAGCCCCTTATGTACAGTATGAGCCCCCACATAGCCTCATAAATACAGCATAATCCCCACATTGCCCCTTTGTACAGTATGAGCCCCTCACATAGCCCCTTATATACAGTATGAGCCCCCCATATAACCCCTTATTACAGTATGAGCCTCCCACATACCCTCCTATACTAAATAAAGGTTTAGCTTTAAGAATTCCGATAAGTACCGTAGTAATCTGCTGTGAATCTGGCTATAACTGAAGATAAAATAAGCAAAGGCAAAATAGGAGCCTTTCACATCTGGCGGCAGATTTACCAGATCTGCTGCCTAACGGCCGCACTTGCAGTGCCGACCCGGCAAGCCCCATGCATTGTCTGTGGAGCTTGCGGGCAGCGTTTTGTTCGCAGCCGCAAGTTTCGGGTCTGCCGCACCTGACCACAGGCCCCATAGACCATGCATGGGGCTTGCCGGATCTGCACCAGAAGTGTGGCCGTTAGGCAGCAGATCCGGCAGATGTTTGCGGCCTACCCCGACAGGTGGCGCCGCATCAGCATAAAGCTAATGTGAAAGGGGCCTTAAATAGATTTTTTTCAGCAGTAATTTGTTAAAACTGGGTCTATTATATTCCAGGTGTATATGATTGTCTGCGGCGTGAATATCTTGTAGTTATAACTGCCACTGAACTCTATGATTAAGTGCTATCTACAAGACATAAATGCTGCAGACAATAACAGTCATTGGGAGCAGTGGAGATTCAGCATTGGACCTAAGGTAGACTTAGTAAAGGACAGTTCAGGGGCGGACCTACCGTGGTGCAGCTGGTTCAGCTGCACCAGGGCCCCGACCGGCTAGGGGGCCCCTCAAGCCTGCAGGGGGGCCCCCAGCCGACCCCCAGAGGAGAGAGGAGAGGAGGGTAACTGAGGGAAGCTTCCTGCTTCCTCTGCCGCCCCGGCTCGCAGGACTGCAAAGCGCGGCTCGGCGCAGCAGGTAGGAGCCGCATCACCCACAGCAAGCCCCCCGCCCCCGCTCCCCGCCGATGTCCACTAGTGCAACCGCCGCTCACCCCCCCCCCACTCCTCACCGACGTTCACTAGCACAACCCCCCGCCCCCCAGCTCCTCACCGGCGCTCACTAGCAC
>JARQOC010000003.1:79115047-79176448 GCA_033576535.1 Allobates femoralis | reverse complement strand
CTTAAATATGCCGCCCTGTGCGGCGACAACCAATTGCAACGCAGGAGCTTCCTCCAATGATCGCTGAAGGGGGCGCGGAAACCCGGAGCCTGTGTCACGCCCCAGCTACATAGCATGGTGTAGAAACAACCCTTCTGTTCCTTCTTTACACGCCGATACAGCTCGCTACAATCGGCTTTGTAGCCATCTGTTTTCGAGCAGTGCTCGGAAACAGATGTATCTGTTGCCGGCTGTCACGTCCTGTCTTCACACGCCGCTACTACGGGCTATATTGACGCTACAAGCTACATTTGTAGCCTGTAGCGGGTTGTATCCATCCTCCAGTAGCGGCGTGTAAAGGTACCCTAAGTACTAACAAGATAACCTGAGTGGGAAAATGTTATATAATAAATGATATTATTTGAAATCTTGTACTGAATGGAAGAAACGTGAAGAACAACATCATTTCTGACCCACCTCAAGATACTAAAATAAAAATGGAAACAGCTGCACTGAAAACTTGTTACATTCAGCATGTAGGCAAGTCCGCAAGAAATATATGGTGACATGAAAAAGCAAAGTTCTAAATTTCTGCTGAGGTGCGATGTAAAATCCCACATCTGAGCACTTACTCTTATGTAACATGAGAGCCGCGCTGTCCCGAAATTCAGCATGTTCTATTCCTGTGTGGCCACCATGCATTAGGAAAGAAAAAAAAGATGTATTTTAACAAGGTTTGTTACCATTCACTGCAGGCCTGTGTCAGCCGCACATCAATTGAAATTGAAGAAGGGGTGCCTATGGGATACTGACGGGTCTCACTTCAGTTTGAGAGAAGAATAATGAAAGACCTTATAGTCCCGGATTAGAAATGCATTTCTATGTGTGATGCTGAAGATATGGGAAACAGACCCCTTTACCTTCATATACAAAGTAACAGTCAGTAGCTCACCTTGTGTATTGGAGGAAGAGGAAGAAAATGTGCATTGTCGGTAAAAATACCTTAGTGAGCCTCTTGGTGATCTGGTCCTTTTTTTAAAACCGGAACCGGATTCAGTTGGTGCCCACTCATTTCCAGTGGGCCCTCCGGCACTTTCGTTTCCGTCCGGTTGCATCCAGTTTCTGCCAGATCCAACCAAAACGTTTTTTTTTACCAAGCCCAAAAAATGAAACATGTAGCGTTTTTAGGCTCGGTAAAAAAATGCCTCTGACCAGATCCGGCATACTGCAGCATGATTTATATTATAATGTGTGTCAATGGATGCTGTATCTGGTAAAAGCGGTTCCGGCATGTCTACTGAGCATCCATGGCAATGTAACACATGTAAAGTGGGGTCTGTATTAAACACCTGAGTGTTCGGCCTGAACCCCAAACAGGGACTTACAGAGATTAAAGCATGATACTCACCTTTCTCACCACTGCGGTCACTTCTGGGTTCCGCTCATTAGCCTCATCTAATATTCACTGCATTGGCTGCTGACCAGCCAATCACATACGCCCATTGTCTGTGACGGCGTCTGTATTTGGCTGTTGCGCCCCACCCACTGTGCCAGCAATCAATCACCTACGCAATGGGTGGGGTGCAACAGCCAATCACAGACGCTATCACAGAGACTATGCATCTGATTGGCTGTTCAGCAGGCAATGCAGAGTGGACTTTGCTTTAATAACATTAAATCCCTGTTTGGGGTCTGTCCCAAACACTCAGGTGTTCCGTATGGACCCAAACATATAATACTGGATGGTGCGGATGAAACTGTATCGGTATTATAACGGAACCAGCTTTAAGGGCAAAAACTATATCCAGTCAGATGAGGTTTACACCTGATCTGGCCGGGTACAAAAAAAACCACATATGTGAAACTGCCCTAATAATTACCCTGATCATCTCTGGAACTGACATTGCAGAAAATCACGTTTTTTTTTAAACAAATGGGTATGATGAGCTTTTAGTGAGTTTTTGATAAAGTGTCTCTTCCATTGCACAAAAATACGCAGCGTCTTACAGTTGCAGCAAAGTGGATGGGATTTATAGAAATCTACCTGCTCTGCTTCTTTTTTACTCAGTGTAATCTGACCTGTGGTGTATTTTTCAATTCCGGAACATGTCAATTTCTCTTGAGGGTGCACTGAGTTTTATGTGCCGTTTTTTCCTATAGACTTACATTATTGTAGATGAAAATCCACAGACAAAATTGCACATACAATTTTAGAGCATTCCAGGTGCAAGAACGCATAAAAAATACCGGGAACCCACAAAGGACTGTATCAATAAAGTTTTGACAAGGCCAAATATCAGGAAATATCAGACAAAGCAGATTTATTTAAAGTTAAAGGGTTTTCCCACGAACAAACTTAATTTTAAAATTAATTTTAATAAATAGTTCCTGGAATAATAATTTTCACAATTGGATCTACCGTAATTAATTAAATTTAATTCAAATGAGCTTTGTTGGCAGGACTAAGTACATATTAGCATTGCCAGGGCCGCTGCTAGGGCCTGACAGGTCTTCCTGGAGTCAGAGCCCCATCCGTCATTGGAGGGGGCTTGGCCATTGGAACAGGGGCAGGGGGGCATGGCCAGCTTGCTGAGGCTGTGTGTGCTTTGCAACTGCCAGCAGGCGGCCAGCACAGGCACAGCAGCAGAGCAGAGTCAGACATCACTAGACCAGGCTGGCTGCACAGCCTGCACTTAGTGAGCACTGACTCTGCACTGTCTGTCTGCAGTGCAATCTGTGAGCAGCGCCAAGCCGCCAACAGTGTGACTCAGTCAGTGTGTGTGTGTGGGAGAGATGTCACTCATACACAGCAGCCTCAGTGCAGGGCAGTGCCCAGGCCTGCCCACGGCCCACCCTATGCTCTGTGTATTACTGTGGGGGCCCGGCTTGCCCATCCCCGCCCACCCCAGGCCTCCCACTGTGTCCAGTAATGGGGAATGTGCACATACCTCCACCTGCAGAGCCGCACACTAGATATATGGCTGCTCTGTGCCTACAGGACCTGTGATGATGTCACATTGCAGGGAGGAGTCAGGAATCACATGATCAGTGTATGCAGGTGATGCGCCCCCAGGCTATGGGGTACTCGGAAGCTGGGCCGGCGCTGTCTCTCTGGGGTATCACGGTAGTCGTGACCCGGTCCCGTGGCCTGGGATCAGTCTAAAAAGGGCTTATATACAAGGGATTTGTCGTGACCCCACCCAGGGTATGTGGTTAGTAGATGGTAAGCCCTCCTTGGGTAGGGTTGAGGGTCCCCAGGCAGGAGTAGTAGTGGATAGGCCTGATGAGGGATTGTGTGCAGTGCAGTTCATTTATTTCAAGCTGCAGCTCTCCAGCCAGTCTGCAGAGATGATGGTCTGTGGCTCCTCAGGCGGGACTTTTCTGCAACGCTGCAAGTAAACAGTCTCAAGCAGTGATGAGCTTACTGGGCACTTTACTTTAGGTCTTTCCAGGACAACAGTTCACAGTTTACTGTTCTTTCAGTACAGTTCACACAATTTACACTGCTCTAGGCAACTCAAACTGTGCAGCTCAGGTGGCATTTCTGTGTTGCTCCCTCAAAATCCTTTCAGGCCCCTCTCTCAGTGTTAATGTAGTACCTCACCCATGGGTTTAGTCTGGTCGTCGCGGACTCATGGGTGAATATATTTCCCTTGCAGTCAGGGTCACCAGTCCTAGTGTGACGACTGTGTCCTAGTCCGTGGTGGAAAGTTAGGCTGCAGCACATAAAGTTTCTGCCCCCCACCGGTGTGTCTCGTGATTAGGGTCTGGAATCCCCGGGCACTTCTTCAGAGCCGGTTCTCTGCTTTTGGCCTAGCCCTCCAGTGTCCCAGGTTCAGATATTTGGGCACACCAGACTCCTTCTGTCATTGTTTCTAAAGGTGCCTCCGGCCAGATAAGATGTGGGCGACTGTCCTCCCACCTTCCTTTAGCTGTGGGGTCTCTTTAAGTCTCTTTCTCCTTCCCGTCAACTCCAGGCTATGGAATAGGCTTTCTCTCCTAGGGTCTGTGCCTCTCAGGATTCTGCGCCTCCTGGGAACCCAAAACCTCCTGAGAAGACTCTCTCACTGTTCCTCCTCACTCCGTCTGAACTCTACCCCAGTGTGTTCCCGGGTTTTTATTGTGTTGGTCAATCCACCCATTTTCTCAGTGTCCACCTACATTCCACCCACTTTGCTACACCCGCCACCCCTTGCCCAACCTAGAGTCCTAGGCGTAGGGTCGGTATTTGTGCGGTGTGGGTGTGATTTCTACCACCTTGCTTACCTGGCTGGACTTCCCTCTTGTGGCCACCTGGTCGCAGGGTCACCACACAGGACTCTGCTGTACTGGTCTTCATGGTGCTGGATGAGATGAAGTTAATGTGTGAGGTCAGGAGGGATTTACAATGTGTATGTAGCAGAGCCGCATGTGTACGGGGCGGAGGCATGTGTGTACGAGCTGTACAGAGCGGAGGCGCGTGTGTAGGAGATGTATGGAGGGAAGCCGATTGTGTTTGATGTGTACAGAGCGGAGCCAGGTGTACAAGGTGTACGGAGCGGAACAGAGTATATGAGGTGTACATAGCGGAGCCGAGTGTGCACGAGGTGTATGGAGTGGAGCTGAGTGTACGAGGTGTACGGAGCGGAGCCACATGTGTACAAGGTGTACGGAGCCGAGCCGAGTGTACGAGGTGTATGGATCGGAGCCACATGTGTTCGAGGTTTACAGAGCGGAGCCAAGTGTATGAGGTGTACGGAGCAGAGCCGCGTGTGTACGAGGTGTAGGGAGCAGAGCCGAGTGTACGAGGTGTACGGAATGGAGCCGAGTGTACGAGGTGTACAGAGCGAAGCCGCATATGAACGAGGTGTGTGTACCAGTGGTAGCCCCCCGCGGATGCCGCTTCTATAGTATCGACTGCCTTTGCTGGCAGCATTCCTCTCCTGAGTCCTGGCCGTCGCTGTCTGCCACCTGCAACTCAGCAGATGCTGAGGAGACCAGAGCAGCGAGAAGAGCGGTGAGCATTTCCTTTTTTTTTTTTCTTTAAATCTATGAGTACACTGGTGGGAAACTATATAATGTGCTATATAATATAGGAGGACTATGGGGGTGCAATATACTATATGGAAGACTATGGGGGTGCACTATACTATATGGAGGACTATGTGGGTGCATTATACTATAAGGAAGGCTATGGGGGATGCATCATACTATATGGTGCAGCCAAGCATTGGGCAATAAAGTCCACTTTTTTCTATTTTTTTGTGCTGTTTTTCCTTTT
Organism: Allobates femoralis; assembly: GCA_033576535.1. Lineage (NCBI taxonomy): Eukaryota > Metazoa > Chordata > Amphibia > Anura > Aromobatidae > Allobates > Allobates femoralis. The sequence continues at coordinate 79,171,209 of JARQOC010000003.1, read as the reverse complement.
TTTACTCTGTTGTAAGGAACCATCTGGATTGCTGGTTGGGAAAGCTTTGCACATAAATTGAGAATTTTTGGTGTTGTTCCAATTTTTCACTATAAATATAATGTATGTTTGGGTGGAGGCGGAGCATGGGTGGAGGTGGAGCCAGGAGGAGGCTGGGTGGAGTCTCAGGGGCCCCAAAATTTTGGCAGTCAGGGGCCACGAAATTCCTAGTGGCAGCCCTGAGCATTGCCAAAGCAAATGGTAAAAATAGGGGGATGGGGGTAGGGAGTAGGGAGACACATAGAGGTCCAGGATATATCAGGCCCCTTTTAGAAGGTAGGGGCATGTCCAGGGTGGGGTATAGAGGTCCAGGACATATCAGGCTCTTAGTCGGGGGATAGGGACATGTCAAGGGTGGGGTATAGAAGTTAATGGCATATTAGGCTCTTAGTAGGGGAATAGGGACATGTCCAGGATGGGGTATAGAAGTCCATGGCATATCAGTCTCATCTTAGTCTGTGGCAAGCACTGACATATTGCGCTGCTATGGCCGCTGCACTTTCCTCTTCCCCCAATAGTATTGGCAGTTCTCTTCCTCCTCCATGGAGGTGAAGTCTGGGAGGAGATCAGACAGTCTCTTGAAGTGAGTGTCCCTCACTGCGGAGTATTTGGGCCACCCGAACCCCCCAGCCTGGACTCGGGATGGTGTTGTGTGCAGTTCTGTGTCTTGGGTTTGTGACCCCTCTCACCTGGGAACAGTGACACCACACCTGTGGAGTAGGTGCAGCATCACTGTGGAGACCAGTCCGCAGGGGTGCCATATTCCCCCTTTGCAATGCACAGCACGTCCGCGGCCTGAAAAACTGGTACAAGATGTTAAGAAAGTACAACATTTTTCATGTGCACATAGCAATAATAACAACAACTACACTGTGTGCAGATTTATTAGGCAAATGAGTATTTTGAGCACATGATACTTTTTATACATGTTGTCCTACTCCAAGCCGTATAGGCTTGAGAGACGACTACCAATTAAGTAAATCAGGTGATGTGCATCTTTGTAATGAGGAGGGGTGTGGTGTAATGACATCAACACCCTATATAAGGTCTGCTTAATTATTAGGCAAATGCCTTTCCTTAAGCAAAATGGGTCAGAAGAGAGATTTGACGGGCTCTAAAAAGTCCAAAATTGTGAGATGTCTTGCAGAGAGACTCAGCAGACTTGAAATTGACGAACATTTGAAGCATGATCACCGAACAATCAAGTGTTTCATGGCAAATAGCCAACAGGATCACAAGAAGCGTGTTGGGGAAAAAAGGCGCAAAATAACTGCCCATGAATTGAGCAAAATCAACCGTGAAGCTGCCAAGATGCCATTTGCCATCAGTTTTGCCATATTTCAGAGCGGCAGAGACTGCTTTTTCAAAGGTTTTATGGACTGATGACATCAGTGACTCTTGATGGGTCAGATGGATGGGCCAGAGGCTGGATCAGTACAGGGCAGAGAGCTCCACTCCGACTCAGATGCCAGCAAAGTGGAGGTGAGGTACTGGTATGGGCTGGTATCATCAAAGATGAACTTGTGGGACCTTTTCGGGTTGAGGATGGAGTGTAGCTCAACTCCCGGACCTACTGCCAGTTTCTGAAAGACAACTTCTTCAAGCAGTGGTACAGGAAGAAGTCGGTATTGTTCAAGAAAAACATGATTTTCATGGAGGACAATGCTCCATTACATGCATCCAACTACTCCACAGCCTGGCTGGCCAGTAAAGGTCTAAAAGAAGAAAAAATAATGACATGGCCCCCTTGTTCACCTGATCTGAACCCCATAGAGAACCTGTGGTCCATCCTAAAATGTGAGATCTACAGGGAGGGAAAACAGTACACCTCTGGGAACAGTGTCTGGGAGGCTGTGGTGGCTGCTGCACGCTATGTTGATTGTAAACAGATCAAGCAACTGACAGAATCTATGGATGAAGGCTGTTGAGTGTCATCATAAAGAAAGGTGGCTATATAGGTCACTAATTTTTTTGGGTTTTGTTTTTGCATGTCAGAAATGTTTTTTTCAAAATTTTGTGCAGTTATATTAGTTGACCTGGTGAAAATAAACAAGTGAGATGTGAATATATTTGTTTTTTATTAAGTTGCCAAATAATACAGTAACAGTTTCCTGCACAAACAGATATCCTCCTATAGATAGCCAAATCTGAAAAAAAAACACTCCAACTTCCAAAAATATTAAGCTTTGATATTTATGAGTCTTTTGGGGTTGATTGAGGACAGTTTTGATCAATAATAAAAAATAATCCTCTAAAATACAACTTGCCTAATAATTCTGCACACAGTGTATTTCTTCCCTTTTATGGGAGGCATTCTCTTAAAGCGTTGCTCTATAAAAATGCAAAACATAAAGGTCCCGCCAGGGCACCAAGGCGGAGGTGTCCCATTTTCAGGTCAAAGCACTTTCTTCAGTGGGAACTGCCCCAACCCACTGTTAGGTGTCTCCGGGTGTGGGTATGGGGTTCCAGGCCTGGCTCTTCAGCCACGCCGACGGTTTATATTTAACCAGGCCGAGCTGTTTTAGCATACAGCTTATCTGGGTAAAGTGCAAGATTGTTCACGCATGCATCTCACCGGTTTGGCTTGAAAACCAACAAAAGGCACATCGAAAAGTGCAAATGTTCACATTAATGTCTTGATTAGTCACTGTCCAAAATCACATTGTCCATTTGTAACATTATCCATTGCTATGTACACACATGGCCTCGCCGGCTAACTATAGGTCATTTACTTCTTACTTATATATAGAGATGGGCGAGTCCGAAAAGACTCGGAATCGCAAGACCCCAACGAGTCCGAGTCAAGGACTCGGGACTCGTTGCGAGTCCAGCGAGTCCAATGTTAATGAATAGGGACCCGAGTAATAGCGAATAATGACATTTACAACTCGCTGATGTGTCTCTGAAAGTGTGCGAGTCCAAACTCGCTGGTTTTTCTCTTATTTTGAGGCTTGTAGCCGATGATGCGAGGGAAGGGATTCTCCAGCACACACCATGGTTTAAGGAAACAGGAAGCGAGTCGCGCTGACAGGCGCACACACAGAGCGATCCATTCATCAGTGCAATCATGGCAGCAGGACGTGGCATGGTGAACACGCTGCGTCTTATTGCACTTGTGGAGGCTCGTCCATTTCTATGGCTCCCTACAGATCCTGAGTATGGGGATACGACCCTAATTAATACAGCCTGGAGAGAGATCGCCCAAGAGATGTTCCCTGCGTTCCATCGGAGTGACCATGAGGAACAGAGCAATCTAAGTAAGTTAAATGAGTTTACACGTTATATATTGCATTTACTGTATATATACTCGTGTATAAGCCGACCCGTGTATAAGCCGACCCCCCTATTTTTGCCCCGAAAAACTATGAAAACATATTCACCGCCATCCTGGTATACAGCGGCTATCACTGGTAGACAGCCCCCCAGCAGAGTATACACCTCCCCCTGCAGAGTATACAGGCCCCCAGCTGGGTATACATGCCCCCATATTGTGGTATACAGGCAGGGGCGGACTGGCCCAGGTGCCACGGGTCATGCGGCTGCAGGAGCATGAATAATCCGCATGTCCCTGAAGCAGCAGGCGGAAACGGAAGCTCCTGGCCGCGCGATGACGTCATCAGCACGCGGCTGCGTCCGGGAGTGAGCGTCTGTGAGTGGCGTGCGGCTGCGACTGTTAGCGAGCGGCTGTGAGGAGCGCGAGGCTGCGGCTGGGAGCGAGCCATAGGATAATGCGGGAGCTGCGGTGACTGTGAGGCGGCCGCCAGTCATCACCCCCCCCCCACACCCCGTCCTCACCTGTGTCGGGCCAGTGAGGGAGGGTTGCGACCCAAACTGTAGGGTGCCAGTCAGTCCCTGTATACAGGGCCCTCAGTGTGTGTACAGGCCCCCCAGCAGTGGGTATACAGGGCCCCCAGCAGTGGGTAGACAGTGGCCCAGTGGGTTTACAGGGCCCCCAGCAGTGGGAATACAGGGCCCCCATAGCAGGGTATACAGGACCCTGAATGTGTTATCATGCTCCACCGCATAGTTGCCTATATTTGGATGGGGTCACAACAGTACAATGAGTTTAATGTCTGATCCTCCTGGCTCTTTCGGCCAAGGGGTTGGGTGTATATAAATACCACTAATGACCAGAGTCTGGTGCCCGCACTATTACATTCTCTATGCGTTGACATGTGTCCTGCCTCATTTGTGATTGTGGCCACGTGAGCTCAATGTCCGTAATGCTGTTGATGATGTTCCACACTGTCGTGTCACTGTGCCTTGTATACACATTACACACACAAAATGAATAAAATGTTATTGTTGATTTGTACACATACTTTTGTTGTTTCAAATATTACACATCTCTAAAGCCGGTTTCAAATCATTTCACAGTTGACCATCTTAAAAAACGGTGGAGGAGCTGCCGGGACCAGCATAAGAAGCAGTACCGGCACTACTCTGAGAGACAACCGGGAGCCGCTCCATTGCCCAACCACTACCATTTTTATGACCGGCTGTCCTTCCTTCACCCGGTGGCCCGTATGCCAAGGTATGTGTCTGCAGCACTGTTGTGTACATTTTGTATTATTTATTAATATATACATTAGGTTCCATTTCGGGTCTGTGGGTAGCAGAGTATACACGTGGCTCTGTGGGTAGCAGAGTATACAGGCGGGTCTGTGGGTAGCAGAGTATACAGGCGGGTCTGAGGTAGCAGAGTATACAGGCGTCTCTGTGGGTAGCAGAGTATACAGGCGGGTCTGTGGGTAGCAGAGTATACAGGCGGGTCTGAGGTAGCAGAGTATACAGGCGTCTCTGTGGGTAGCAGAGTATACAGGCGGGTCTGTGGGTAGCAGAGTATACACGTGGCTCTGTGGGTAGCAGAGTATACAGGCGGGTCTGTGGGTAGCAGAGTATACAGGCGGGTCTGAGGTAGCAGAGTATACAGGCGTCTCTGTGGGTAGCAGAGTATACAGGCGGGTCTGTGGGTAGCAGAGTATACAGGCGGGTCTGAGGTAGCAGAGTATACAGGCGTCTCTGTGGGTAGCAGAGTATACAGGCGGGTCTGTGGGTAGCAGAGTATACAGGCGGGTCTGAGGTAGCAGAGTATACAGGCGGGTCTGTGGGTAGCAGAGTATACAGGCGGGTCTGAGGTAGCAGAGTATACAGGCGTCTCTGTGGGTAGCAGAGTATACAGGCGGGTCTGTGGGTAGCAGAGTATACAGGCGGGTCTGAGGTAGCAGAGTATACAGGCGGGTCTGTGGGTAGCAGAGTATACAGGCGGGTCTGAGGTAGCAGAGTATACAGGCGTCTCTGTGGGTAGCAGAGTATACAGGCGGGTCTGAGGTAGCAGAGTATACAGGCGGGTCTGAGGTAGCAGAGTATACAGGCGGGTCTGAGGTAGCAGAGTATACAGGCGGGTCTGTGGGTAGCAGAGTATACAGGCGGGTCTGAGGTAGCAGAGTATACAGGCGTCTCTGTGGGTAGCAGAGTATACAGGCGGGTCTGTGGGTAGCAGAGTATACAGGCGGGTCTGAGGTAGCAGAGTATACAGGCGGGTCTGTGGGTAGCAGAGTATACACGTGGCTCTGTGGGTAGCAGAGTATACAGGCGGGTCTGTGGGTAGCAGAGTATACAGGCGGGTCTGAGGTAGCAGAGTATACAGGCGGTCTGTGGGTAGCAGAGTATACAGGCGGGTCTGAGGTAGCAGAGTATACAGGCGCGTCTCTGTGGGTAGCAGAGTATACAGGCGGGTCTGTGGGTAGCAGAGTATACAGGCGGGTCTGAGGTAGCAGAGTATACAGGCGGGTCTGTGGGTAGCAGAGTATACAGGCGGGTCTGAGGTAGCAGAGTATACAGGCGTCTCTGTGGGTAGCAGAGTATACAGGCGGGTCTGAGGTAGCAGAGTATACAGGCGGGTCTGAGGTAGCAGAGTATACAGGCGGGTCTGAGGTAGCAGAGTATACAGGCGGGTCTGTGGGTAGCAGAGTATACAGGCGGGTCTGAGGTAGCAGAGTATACAGGCGTCTCTGTGGGTAGCAGAGTATACAGGCGGGTCTGTGGGTAGCAGAGTATACAGGCGGGTCTGAGGTAGCAGAGTATACAGGCGGGTCTGTGGGTAGCAGAGTATACAGGCGGGTCTGAGGTAGCAGAGTATACAGGCGTCTCTGTGGGTAGCAGAGTATACAGGCGGGTCTGAGGTAGCAGAGTATACAGGCGGGTCTGAGGTAGCAGAGTATACAGGCGGGTCTGAGGTAGCAGAGTATACAGGCGGGTCTGTGGGTAGCAGAGTATACAGGCGGGTCTGAGGTAGCAGAGTATACAGGGGTCTCTGTGGGTAGCAGAGTATACAGGCGGGTCTGTGGGTAGCAGAGTATACAGGCGGGTCTGAGGTAGCAGAGTATACAGGCGGGTCTGTGGGTAGCAGAGTATACAGGCGGGTCTGAGGTAGCAGAGTATACAGGCGTCTCTGTGGGTAGCAGAGTATACAGGCGGGTCTGTGGGTAGCAGAGTATACAGGCGGGTCTGAGGTAGCAGAGTATACAGGCGGGTCTGAGGTAGCAGAGTATAAAGACGGCTCTGTGGGTAGCAGAGTATATAGGTGATGAGAATAGGGTTAATAGATGGTGCTACAGTGTTGGGGCGTGCTAGAGGGAGCAGAGATCCGATTACTGCCATAATTTCTGACCTTATTAAAGATAGCGGCCGCAGCTAAATGACATTATGGCAAAGGTAAACATGGGGTGTGGTTAGCTGCAGGAGGTTAGTGAGAGGTGTGGGTTGTTTGGCAGAGGGCGTGGTGTGGGCGTGGTGAGCGCAGCTCCAGCGTCAGATACGCTGCGAGCGCGGAACCGCGGCACATCTCCAGGAGCAGAGGACGTGTCCGGTACGTCCGTAGCCCCCGGCCTCCCCGTTGTCCGCACACACAGCCCCGCTGTGACCTCTGCAGTGTCACAGGCCCCGGCGGGCGTCTGTCATCTCCTCCTGACACTGACCTCCTCCTGATTTGATTGTCTGTGTTGTCCCCCCCCGCTGTCAGCATCAGTGATCTGCTAAGACCTGTGGGTGCACAGACGGGGGAAGTACAAATGCCAGCATGCCGGGGCGGATTGGGCGCTGTGAGGGGCGCAGGTCTTGCTGTGAGCGGAGGGCGCGAGGCCGCTCGAGAAAACGCTATAGCGGCTGTGTGAGTTAAGCGTCTGCGGCTCGCGAAGGCGCATACGCGTCTCCGCTCGCAGTGACGCTAAGGAGTTTGGGATTAGGCTACAGTGCCGGAATTTCAAACTCCCGATTATATAAATAGATTATATATATATATATTGTATACCTTTCAACCCCTTCCCTGCTTTATATAGATGATATAAGCTAAACGTTTTGTGAATTAAGTATGTCAAGTAAAAAGTGAAGTCAGGGGGACTTTTTTTTTTCATGTGAACCATTGGTGTTATCGATTGTCTAGATTAGATGGGATGGGGGGGGGTGGGTGTTAATCAGGGGGTGAAAGATTATGTATTAGTATGGAATTAGCAAGAAAAGTCACGTATTCCTTTATGTTATGTACAGTTGGTTATTCTTTCATAATAATAACAAATATCTGATTAATAATACACAGATACACAGAGTCTAAAAAGCGTGCAACTTAATGTTTGACCTATGTTTTTGTTTCCAAATGCAATGCATTCACCAAATTTTTTTTTACTTTACCCACAGAGAAGCTTACTACAGAGGGCGGCGTGCTGTGAACCCTCCACCGCCAAACAGAAGGCGGCGTGGAGAACACCCACCACCACCACCACGGCCGGCGCCACCACCACCACCGCCGTCGCCGCCGCCGCCACCACCACCACCACCACCAGCATCGCCAGGGCCAGCACCACCACCGCCGCCACCAGCGGCCCGGGCCCACACCAACACCACCACACCGCCGTCCCCCCGCCACCCCACCACCACCACCGCCACCAGCGGCAGGGTCCGCACCACCACCGCCCCCACCAGCGGCAGGGCCAGCACCACCACCGCCACCACCAGCGGCAGGGCCAGCACCACCACCGCCACCACCAGCGGCAGGGCCAGCACCACCACCGCCACCACCAGCGGCAGGGCCAGCACCACCACCGCCACCACCGGCGGCAGGGCCAGCACCACCAGCGGCAGGCCCAGCTTATGGTCCCATCCCGGGGTCTGCACAATTAAGTGTGCAACAAAGTAATGCTGACTTTGCCCGCAGTATTATACCATTCATGGATAATATTCCATTTGACAGGCTACTGCGGGCAAGGTCAGCATTACAGATAGTGCTGGAAGCCTGTCAGCCAGGAAACGACCCCGGTGATGTGTTCCAGTATTTGGATGGCTGGAAAATAAACTCTACCAGGCTGGGCAGGCCCACAACACGGGACAGCCAAGTCCCACCCCACAGGGCTTTGCCTCACTGCCAGTGGCCAGCGAACAGGGACCTACCACCGTTCCCTAGACCTGTTCAGATGATCCACCCTGAAGGGTTCGGCCAGGCCATCCGTGGGGCCCTTGACCTTTTGCAGGACGGACAGCCCAGCTACCAGGACCTGTAGGGCTCCATTTATTTTTTTGGATGTAGTTACCTTAATTAAAGGTAGTATTTGTTGGAATGTCCAAACAGTGCTGCCATTTTTTTTTTTTAAACACCGTTTTAAAAACAAGCTTTGTGTCTGTCTTTTTTTCAAGGAATGAATGTGGATTTTTTTTTTTGGTTGGGCTTCAAGTCATCATAATTATTATAATTATTTATTTATATAGCGGCCATAGGTTCCATGGCGCTGTACATGAGGAAAAGGTAGAGAAGGACAAGTACAATAAACATAGACAATAAGGTCATACAGGTACAATAGTAGAGGACCCTGTACGCGTGGGCTCACATTCTACGAGGGGTGGGTGGGGATACAATAGGGTGGGGAAGGTGTCGGTCGTGGGGCGTGTAGCGGGGTCTCATGGCAGGTTGTAGGCCTGTCGGAAGAGGTGAGTCTTTATAAGTATCTTTAAGGTTCAGAGGGTAGGCGACTGACTGATGAGGTGGGGCAGGGAGTTCCATAGCATGGCGGATGACCGGGAGAAATCCTGTATGCGGTTGTGGGAAGAGGAGATGAGGGTGGACTGTAGGACAACTTCTTGGGATGAACGCAGGTTGCGTGAGGGATGGTATCGGGAGATCATGTCGGAGATGTATGGTGGGGATAGGTTGTGTAAGGCTTTGAATGTCATGGTCAGTGTTTTAAAGTGAGCTCTCTGTGGGCCGTAGGGGCCAGTGAACGGCTTGGCAGAGGGGGTATGTAGGGGAGTAGCGTGAGGACAGATGGATTAGCCGGGCAGGAGAGTTTAGTATAGATTGGAGAGTTGCAAGAGAGTTGGCAGGGAGACCTATGCGAAGGAGGTTGCAGTAGTCAAGGCGGGAGATGATGAGGGCATTTATGAGTGTTTCAGCAGTGTCAGGATTGAGGAACGACCGAATTGGTTAAATATTTTTGAGTTGGAGTCACAGGGACTTGGTTAGGGACTAGAGGTGGGGCTTGAAGGAGAGGGAGGAGTCAAGGATTACCCCGAGACAGTTGGCGTGGTGGACAGGGGAGAGAGCATCATTAGCAAGTACTTTACGGCCCGCATGGCGCATGAAGTCACCTTGGTTACTAAGTGTCAAATCATGACTCCACATACAACTGTTGATGACAAACAGTGCCTGTGTTTGTGGGGTTACTTTATGCCTCGCTATGGCAACAAGACTATGAACACACATGTGAGAGGCTGGGACGTCTACATGCTACACATCGCGTCTACGCGTTTTGTATGGAGCGTACAGTGGGACCCTTCAACAGGCTCCAGCAGGATGATAGTCCAAGCAACGCCCACGATGCAGGCATAGGATTGGTGCCTGAAAAAATTAGCCCAAGGGCCTGTTTCCCATTTTTGGTATACATGTAGGTCTAAGGGCCATACAAAGCTTGTTAGCCAGGGTGTCTCCCAAACCATGATAAGCTTGTTAGCCTGTGTGGCTCAAAAAATTAGCCCAAGGGGCTGTTTCCCATTTTTGGTATAAATGTACGTCTAAGGGCCATACAAAGCTTCTTAGCCAGGGTGTCTCCCAAACCATGATAAGCTTGTTAGCCTGTGTGGCTCAAAAAATTAGCCCAAGGGGCTGTTTCCCATTTTTGGTATAAATGTACGTCTAAGGGCCATACAAAGCTTCTTAGCCAGGGTGTCTCCCAAACCATGATAAGCTTGTTAGCCTGTGTGGCTCGAAAAATTAGCCCAAGGGGCTGTTTCCCATTTTTGGTATACATGTAGGTCTAAGGGCCATACAAAGCTTGTTAGCCAGGGTGTCTCCCAAACCATGATAAGCTTGTTAGCCTGTGTGGCTCAAAAAATTAGCCCAAAGGGCTTAATAAAGTATATTTTTAAATAAAGCAGGGCGCTTGGCCCATTGCATATTATTGCTTGGACTAGGAGCATAGAAGAAGCAAGGCCAACTATGCAGTGGTAGGCTTGGTGCCTCAAAAAATTAGCCCAAAGGGCTTAATAAAGTATATTTTTAAATAAAGCAGGGCGCTTGGCCCATTGCATATTATTGCTTGGACTCGGAGCATAGAAGAAGCAAGGCCAACTATGCAGTCGTAGGCTTGGTGCCTCAAAAAATTAGCCCAAAGGGCTTAATAAAGTATATTTTTAAATAAAGCAGGGCGCTTGGCCCATTGCATATTATTGCTTGGACTAGGAGCATAGAAGAAGCAAGGCCAACTATGCAGTGGTAGGCTTGGTGCCTCAAAAAATTAGCCCAAAGGGCTTAATAAAGTATATTTTTAAATAAAGCAGGGCGCTTGGCCCATTGCATATTATTGCTTGGACTAGGAGCATAGAAGAAGCAAGGCCAACTATGCAGTGGTAGGCTTGGTGCCTCAAAAAATTAGCCCAAAGGGCTTAATAAAGTATATTTTTAAATAAAGCAGGGCGCTTGGCCCATTGCATATTATTGCTTGGACTCGGAGCATAGAAGAAGCAAGGCCAACTATGCAGTCGTAGGCTTGGTGCCTCAAAAAATTAGCCCAAAGGGCTTAATAAAGTATATTTTTAAATAAAGCAGGGCGCTTGGCCCATTGCATATTATTGCTTGGACTCGGAGCATAGAAGAAGCAAGGCCAACTATGCAGTCGTAGGCTTGGTGCCTCAAAAAATTAGCCCAAAGGGCTTAATAACGTATTTTTTTACATAAAGCAGGGCGCTTGGCCCATTGCATATTATTGCTTGGACTCGGAGCATAGAAGAAGCAAGGCCAACTATGCAGTCGTAGGCTTGGTGCCTCAAAAAATTAGCCCAAAGGGCTTAATAACGTATTTTTTTACATAAAGCAGGGCGCTTGGCCCATAGCATATTATTGCTTGGACTGGGTGCCGAATGAAATCAACAGAGCTACGGGACTTGTCATTAATTCCTGTCCAAAATGGGCATATTGTTAACAGCGCAATATCCCAATCATATAAATTATGATTAGGTTAATCTAGGATTGTGTACTGTCGTCAGGAGGGCTTAGGAACTGTGATGATATCCAATCCTTGTTGAATTTAATTAGAGTGAGCCTGTCGGCATTTTCTGTGGTGAGGCGGGACCTTCTATCAGTGACTATACCCCCAGCGGCACTGAAAACACGCTCTGATGTCACACTAGCAGCTGGGCATGCCAGCACCTCCAAGGCATACAATGACAGCTCAGTCCAAGTGTGCAGCTTGGAAACCCAGTAATTAAAGGGTACAGAAGGGTCGGTTAGGAAGCTGGTACTGTCACTGAGATACTGCTGCACCATGTTGGACAATTGTTGTCTCCTACTCAAGGTCACCGTAGTCAAATTACGTTCTTGATTGGAAGGTCTGTTGAACATCGCCCAGTTGGCGGACATCTTACCCCCACCTCTTCTTGTCATTGATGGCGTTTGTGTCCCAACCAAAGGCTGCTGTTGGAAAGAGCTGGTTCTTCGATGTATAGCGGATTCAGACGGTGATATTGCCAGCAAAATATCAAGAAGAACCCTCTTTACATGATCCATCGTTAAGCCCCTGGATGAGTGCGACAGCAGCGACTGAAATTTGTCTTTGTACCGTGGGTCCAAAAACGTTGACAACCAGTAGAGGTCGCTGTCATAGATGTGTATGACGCGTGGATCTTTGGAGACACATTGACACATTACTTCAGCCATGTGTGCTAAGCTGCAAAGACTCATCTCCTCGGTTACAACAGAATGAAGATCACTACGCGTCGTGGCCTCTAAATCGGTGTCCGCCTCCTCCTCTTCAGCCCACCCATGCTGTACCGACATAAACGTAGGGTTGGGAGTCCCATCAGGGTTCACATCAGTACCAGAGAAAAATAAATCTTCTTCATCATCACCCTCATCAACATCTTCCTGAACCAATGTAGCCTGCTGATATTGGCTAGGGTGGCTAGGATCAGCGATGTTCAATTCTGGCTCCATAGCCATCCGCTGTGCTCTCAAAGCATCTGTTTTGAGATTCAATAGGGATTCTTGGAGCAGGCAGAGCATGGGGATGGTGAGACTTATAATCGACTGATCCCCACTGACGAGTTTGGTACAGTATTCGAAGTTATCCAGCAACTCGCAAAGGTCAGCGATCCAGACCCACTCGAAAGTACCGATGTGTGTGGTATGACTTCCAGGTTGACGGGCATGTTGCAGCTGAAATTCCGCTATTGCCTTCTGCTGCTCATTAAACCTTGCCAGCATATGGAAGGTGGAGTTCCATCGCGTAGGCATGTCGCAAATTAGCCTGTGTTTCGGCAAGTTAAATTGGATTTGAAGGGCAGAAAGACTTGCAGCTGCTGTGGACGAATGTCTAAAGTGGGCGCAAATTCGCCTCACCTTATCCAGTAGCTCAGATAACTCTGGGTATATTTTGAGGAATTTCTGAACTACCAGGTTCAGGACATGAGCCATGCAAGGCACATGTACAAGTTTACCGTGCTTTATTGCCGCCACAAGGTTTGCACCATTATCGCTCACAACTAGACCTGGTTGTAGTTCCAGTGGGGCCAGCCACTCATCGGTCTGTTGCTTGAGACCTTTCCACAACTCTGTTGCAGTGTGACGTGTGTCACCTAGGCAGATAAGCTTCAGAAGAGCCTGTTGTCGCCTTGCAGAAGCAGTACTGCAAAGCTCCCAACTCGGACGTGATGGTGCTTGAGGCTCAGCAGTGGACAAGGAAGTGGCAGAAGCAGATTGGGCACTGGACATATATGAGGAGGCAGACACCCGGAATGATGTTGGGCCCGCTATTCGTGGAGTTGGAAGTATGTCAGATGGTACAGTTTTAGAAGTTGGGACACTCTCCACCAGGTTGATCCAGTGAGCCGTTAGTGAAATGTATCTGCCCTGTCCACAACTACTTGTCCACGTGTCCGTAGTTAGGTGGACTTTGGCGGTGACAGCATTTGTTAAAGCACGTTTTAAGTTGTTAACCACGTGCTGGTGTAAGGCGGGAACGGCACTACGTGAGAAAAAGTACCGGCTGGGTACAGAGTATCGTGGTGCTGCCTCAGCCATCAACTCCCGAAAAGACTCTGTACCCACAAGCCTAAACGGCAGCATTTCCACAGCTAACAACTTGGCTATTTTCGCTGTCACTTTTTGGGAATATGGGTGTGTCGGTTGGAACTTCCGCTGTCTTTCATACAGCTGTGGCACTGACAACTGCACGTTTGGACCAGACTGACAAGAGGATTGACTACTGTCATGTCTGTCTTGTAAAGCACCTTGGGAGGAGTACGCTTGAGCAGGAGCTGAAGCCTGAACACTTGCTGGTGAAGGATGTATCTGAGGTGGCCTGGAAGTGTTTGGATCAGAAGGCACTGATTTTGAACCCTGATAGGGTGCCCACTGAATTGGGTGCTTAAGAGACATATGCTTGCGCATACTGCTGGTGCTCTGGTTTCCTTTTACCGTGCCTCTGCTAAGCCTTGCCTGGCACATCTTACAGATAACCATATTTGGTAATGTTGGGCTATCCTTAAAAAATTTCCACACACTGGCTGTTCGTCCTTTATTTTTAATTGGAGGAAGAGGAGGATGACTCTGTTCAACACCAACTGTGGACACATTTTGGGCAACTGTGTTTGCAGTTTGTGCAACAGTTGGCACAGTTTGTGCCACAGTTGACGCTATTTGGGCAACTGTTCTCACAGTTTGTGTTCTGGAGACAGTACGCCTTTGTGATTTTGCCAGTGGTACATAGCCACTTTCGTCCTCCTGGCTGCTCTCTTGGCTATGCAATTCAGCAATCCAGGTAGGATCTGTGGTGTCATCATCCACCCCTTCCAGTTCAAAGGATTCTGGATAAACTGACTGAGCAGGCTGGCCAGATGAGATGTGTGTCTCATCATCCTCATCATCATCCACCTCCTGAGATACTGTTTGCATTTCGTGAAAGTGTCTTTCCTCAGGACGCGCTACTTCCAAACTTTGGCCATGAGTTGACATTTCGTCTACTTCAAGTATCTCGTCAGGCAGTGACAAAGAAACCCCTTGATAAGAACCGAATAAGTCATCCGAGTGACCAAGGTCCATATTCAAATTTTCCTCTGGCTGCCGATGGGTTGAGGCAATATGACGACTTTGAGGATTGGATGGCGCTGCATTGTCTGTAGCGACACTAGAATGTCTTGCCACGGATGATTGCGTACTGCAAGAACCAGTGGTCGAGGGCGTCTGAGCCATCCAAGATGTTATCTTGTCATGCTCATCCGGCCTCAACACACGTTTTCTTTGAGTACTGGGATTTCTAGGTAGAAAAAAGGACGTTCTATCAATCCTAGGCTGTGTACTTGTACCAGTGCCTTCTTGGGCAAGACTGCTGCGGCCACGAGCTCGTCCCTGTCCCTTTGCAACATCCTTTTTGGTAATTGTTTTTTTTTGAGACATTGTAGATGAATGCACAGTCACCAAGTTGGAGTTAGGTGTTGCTGTATGCGTCACTTGCTGGCGGGGTAAGTGTGCGCGCGCACACTTGGCAGTGAAGCCGCACACTACACTCCCTAAAAAAATTAGTTTCAAGTGCGCACAGCCACCGAGATGTGGTTAGGTTAGCTGAATGCGTCACTTGCTGGCGGGGTAAGTGTGCGCTGTCACACTTGGCAGTGAAGCCGCACACTACACTCCCTAAAAAAATTAGTTTCAAGTGCGCACAGCCACCGAGATGTGGTTAGGTTAGCTGAATGCGTCACTTGCTGGCGGGGTAAGTGTGCGCTCTCACACTTGGCAGTGAAACCGCACACTACACTCCCTAAAAAAATTGGTTTGAAGTGCGCACAGCCACCGAGATGTGGTTAGGTTAGCTGAATGCGTCACTTGCTGGCGGGGTAAGTGTGCGCTCTCACACTTGGCAGTGAAGCCGCACACTACACTCCCTAAAAAAATTAGTTTCAAGTGCGCACAGCCACCGAGATGTGGTTAGGTTAGCTGAATGCGTCACTTGCTGGCGGGGTAAGTGTGCGCTGTCACACTTGGCAGTGAAGCCGCACACTACACTCCCTAAAAAAATTAGTTTCAAGTGCGCACAGCCACCGAGATGTGGTTAGGTTAGCTGAATGCGTCACTTGCTGGCGGGGTAAGTGTGCGCTCTCACACTTGGCAGTGAAACCGCACACTACACTCCCTAAAAAAATTGGTTTGAAGTGCGCACAGCCACCGAGATGTGGTTAGGTTAGCTGAATGCGTCACTTGCTGGCGGGGTAAGTGTGCGCTGTCACACTTGGCAGTGAAGCCGCACACTACACTCCCTAAAAAAATTAGTTTCAAGTGCGCACAGCCACCCAGATGTGGTTAGGTTAGCTGAATGCGTCACTTGCTGGCGGGGTAAGTGTGCGCTCTCACACTTGGCAGTGAAACCGCACACTACACTCCCTAAAAAAATTGGTTTGAAGTGCGCACAGCCACCGAGATGTAGTTAGGTTAGCTGAATGCGTCACTTGCTGGCGGGGTAAGTGTGCGCTCTCACACTTGGCAGTGAAGCCGCACACTACACTCCCTAAAAAAATTAGTTTCAAGTGCGCACAGCCACCGAGATGTGGTTAGGTTAGCTGAATGCGTCACTTGCTGGCGGGGTAAGTGTGCGCTGTCACACTTGGCAGTGAAGCCGCACACTACACTCCCTAAAAAAATTAGTTTCAAGTGCGCACAGCCACCGAGATGTGGTTAGGTTAGCTGAATGCGTCACTTGCTGGCGGGGTAAGTGTGCGCTCTCACACTTGGCAGTGAAACCGCACACTACACTCCCTAAAAAAATTGGTTTGAAGTGCGCACAGCCACCGAGATGTGGTTAGGTTAGCTGAATGCGTCACTTGCTGGCGGGGTAAGTGTGCGCTGTCACACTTGGCAGTGAAGCCGCACACTACACTCCCTAAAAAAATTAGTTTCAAGTGCGCACAGCCACCGAGATGTGGTTAGGTTAGCTGAATGCGTCACTTGCTGGCGGGGTAAGTGTGCGCTCTCACACTTGGCAGTGAAACCGCACACTACACTCCCTAAAAAAATTGGTTTGAAGTGCGCACAGCCACCGAGATGTGGTTAGGTTAGCTGAATGCGTCACTTGCTGGCGGGGTAAGTGTGCGCTGTCACACTTGGCAGTGAAGCCGCACACTACACTCCCTAAAAAAATTAGTTTCAAGTGCGCACAGCCACCGAGATGTGGTTAGGTTAGCTGAATGCGTCACTTGCTGGCGGGGTAAGTGTGCGCTGTCACACTTGGCAGTGAAGCCGCACACTACACTCCCTAAGGTGGAGTACGTGCTAGCAGCAACGCACTGGTCTGCCACAGAAAAAATAACGCTCTATGGCTTATTAGGAACAAAAATCGATCTGGTGCAAAAACAAAAATGAAACAGCACCTCAGCTAAGCCTCTGACTGCAGCTGTTAGCAAAGCTGAGTGAGTAAGCTAAGCTATGAGGTCCGTCCTGTGTGCACTAAGGCTTCTCCTTCCTTCCCTCCCTGCCTGCCTGCCTACACAGCACTACTCCGTCCTCCTCCTAGCTCTCAGAAGAGCTTTTTGGGTTAATATAAGGAATCTTCCCTACACTGACAATCCCTGATCTGCTCCAGCATATATCTCTCTCTCCCTATACTAGGTCAGATCGTCTCAGGAATGTGCCCAAAATGGCGGGGACAAGCCTTATATACTGCCTTGCCTGTCATACATGACATAGGCATCACGATGGACAGCAGCCAATCATAGTCCTGACACAACCAACTTTGCTATGCCATTACTGACTATGATTGGCTATCTTCACAAGTTTTCTGACCTAACACGCACGCTGTGCTGACTCGCAACATAACAGATTCTGTATTCCACAGTCCGAATCCCGAATACAGTATACAGGACTCGGATTCGTAGACTCGTAGGACTCGGAATCGTAGACTCGCTCAGACTCGCTGCTGACAGCGGGTATCTGTGACGAGTCAAGCTTATTGCCATTGAATTCCATTGGACTCGTCACTGTGCGAGTCCAAGCTGGGAGATTCGCCGAGTAACGAGTCCTGCGAGTACCTTCAGAATCGCCGAGTCCCGAGTCCTAGCGAGTAGACTCGCCCATCCCTACTTATATACACTCTATTATATACATTTCTAACACCTAGCCAGGTTACTTATGAACTATACTAAATTACATGCTATTCTCAACTATATACATTTTCAATCCTATCCAGGTCACTTTTCTAGTTCTGCTGCTTCCAGGGAAACATATTGGATTTTTGACTGCCTCCTTTGTCGGGAGTACCTGTAGTCCACCCCCTTAGTCACTGGACTACAGTACACCTCTGCCGTTTCCTTGCTGTTGTAGAGATAAATTGATTTTTTCACTCTTTGCAGCAGGGGGCGGTGTTTATGGAGCTCCTTCCACAGCCACAACAGAAGCTGTAGTTGCTACCGCAGGTTCAGAGATCGCTGGATTGAGGATAGCACTTCCGCGGTCATCTTTTTGACATTCAGGGCATACCACCCACGGTGATCCACGTGTTTGCTTTCCTCCACCCACTCTCCTGGGTACAGATCTCGGCTAGGGGACCCCTTTTCCAGATGGGACTCAGCATCTCTCTGGTTGACAAAGATCTCATCATGTGGGGCTCCCTAATAAAGCCGCACCCCTTGTATAGGTCCAATTTTCATACCGAGTCTCCCTTCCGCTCGGCCGGGTCAATGACTTGTTCTTTACGAACTTTGCTTTTTGCTTTTAAGTTTCTGTCCTCATGGGCCTGTTGTGTGGCCTGGCGCTTTCGCTCCACAGCTTCTTCTGCGGCTTGCCTTGCCGGCGGTACTCGGCCTCGGGGATTATCTCCAATACGTCCCTGACACAGGCCTCCCCTGCATGGACCTCTCTAGGGAACCCCATCAGGTCTTCTCCCCGTTGCACCCAGCGGAAGTGGACGGTCTCCTCTCGGTTTTTTCCCCTTTCGGGTGAGGGCTTGGGCAGCAGCGAGGTCTGTAATCTATTCCCCAGGGCCACAATCTTATCCCATGCAAAGTCTTTTATCACCTGGCCAGGTGTAGGGGCCAGGGGAGGACTCACAGGACCGATCAAGGTAGTTTCCTCTACTGGGGCATTGCTGGTACCTTTGGTAGTGACTGCCGCTCCATTGTCGGTTGTCTCTGGCCGGGGCAGGTAGTTGCTACGCGGCCGGTGGCTGAGCTGTATTTTTCATGAGCGGTTGCGATGTGGCCAGTGGTGACGTGGCCGGTGGCTGAGCTGTCTTTTCCAGCAAAGCTCGGCCCCACTTGTTGAACTCAGCCGCTTGCACCCTGCGGTGCCGCCCACTTAAGTTCTCCATCTCCACTTCCAAGAGCTGTGGGTCCACAGGTGGCAAAGAACCCTGGGCCATCCATAGGTCACCAGGGGAGTCCATCTCCTCGACCCCGCGTGCCGAAGCCTTTTCTCCACCGCTTGCCAAGGCGCGCACCTCTTTTCACACTCCTCTCTTTGCAGCGACTTCTGCAGCTCACTCCTCCCTTCGTGGGCAGCGACCACTCTCTCCGTTGTCGGCCACACCAAGGGGCGGAATCATCATTTTCACAGGCAAGCCCCCTTGACTCTCCCTAGCCATGGGGGGCTGGCTCCATTCTTACCGCTGTGTGCTGGCCCAACCCCTCAGGCAACCTGTCCCTCTGCCCGACTCCGGTCGGGCTAGATTCAGGGCACACAGGTGGATCGCCCACTCCCGTGTCCCCTAGGACACTCTTCGTCCTGCGTCCACTCTCGACGTTCTCCTCTCTCTCTAGAGTGTTCTCTCTTCCTACTCTGACTCCTTTACTAACCTACTTCTGGCGAAATCAAAGGGTGAAAGGTTGAAGGGGTTAAAACTTAACCTTTATTTGTCATCTCATAAAAAATGACTATAAAGTTTTGATGCCCAGCCTAGCTGTACATGGCATCTGTGGTTCAAACCACAGATGCCATGCACAGCTAGGCTGGGCATCAAAACTTTGCCATAGACCACAAGGGGGATCTGCAGCGGTGTAGCGGTCCCTGCTTCCAGAAAACCATGACTCCCCTGATGAGAGTTTGACACGAAACGCGTCGGGAGGAAGGACGTGGTGGCATATATAAAATGAAAAACTGTTGAGTCGGCAACCCGTTGGTCGAAAAAGCCATAGGACCATATGGAGTTGGGAAGACTCAAGGGGTAACGACAAGAGACAACCCGGTGAGACCTTTCTAATTTGGGAAGTGTGGGTTTACTGTGCTCTCGTTACATATATCTCTTTCACCTAAGGACCACAAGAGATAGTGGGACCTTGATCTAGGTAGTGAGAGATATAGGGGTATACTTCTGGTACTGTTAAATAAAAGGTGTGAGGTTGGTAACCCTATACACTATGACCCTGTGATTATACAGGGATAGTTTTATTTCACTGACACTGGTGACAGTCACAGTGCTATCTTGCACTATTTGTAGTTTTTATATTTTTATTGACTCTATAGTCATTTTTTATGAGATGACAAATAAAGGTTAAGTTTTAACCCCTTCAACCTTTCACCCTTTGATTTCCTTATATTGATGGGCCATTGCTTCACTTTACTGGTGCAGTAAGCCCTATACCCTGCTATCATTAACCTACTTCTGGCCCCTCTTCCAGCCAAGAGATGGGGCCTTCCCAAAAAGGGTCTGCTAAACCCCCCAACCTGGACCCAGGATGGCGTTGTGTGCAATTCTGTGTCTTGGTTTTGTGACCCCTCTCACCTGGGAACAGTGACACCAAACCTGTGGAGTAGGTGCACCATCACTGTGGTGACCAGACCGGAGGGGTGCCACAGGTGCCTTTTCTTTTAGTAGCTCTATTGCTTGCTTGAAGCTCCCTGATTGGCTAAGTTCTAGGCCCAGGTAGGTGTACTTGTTGGTTTCTGTAAGTGGACAGTTGTCTATAGTAAAGGGAGGATGTCCAGCAGATTTCTGCTTTCTTTTCTTGTCTCATCAAAAGCTCATCATGAGAATATAGCTCAACACTGATAAATGTTCATTTTTCTAACGTTTATTTTTTGATGGCAGATTATCTAAATCTTATTCCCTAAATCACAAGTTATCCTATATCAATACGATAGGAGATAACTTGCTATTAGCTGAAAGTCCAACCACTGGGACCTCCAGCAATCCAGATATTGGGGGCTTTGAATCCCAGAGATGGAGTCTCCGCAGTCACATCAGGGTGGAGACACACATGCAAACATTTGGGCACCCCTGGTCTATATTACTGCTATTGTGAACAGATGCTGAAGATGGAGGGATCTCTAAAATGCCAAAAGTTAATGATGACACATTTCCTTTGTATTTTAAACAAAGAAAAAATTATTTTCATCTTTAACATTTAAGAATTTACAAAAAGGAAAAATGGGACAATGTAAATGTTTGGGCACCCTGCGTGGTTAGTACCTAGTAGAGCCCCCTTTGGCAAGTATCACAGCTTGTAAACTCTTTTAGGTACCAGCCAAGAGTCTTTTAATTCTTCTTGAAGGGATTTACATCTTTTTATCCTTGGAAAAGTCTTCCAGTTCTCTAAGATTCCTGTATCGTCTTGCATGCTCTGCTCTTTTGAGGTCTAGCCACTGATTTTCAATGATGTTCAGATCAGTGAGCAGTGGGGCTAGTGTAAAACCTCCAGCCTTTTCCTTTTGAGGTATCTATTGTGGATTTTGATGTGTGTTTAGGATCATTATCCATTTGTAGAAGCCATCATCTTTTCAAATTCAGCCTTTTTACAGATGGTGTTATGTTTGCATCTAGAATTTGTTGAAATTTCATTGAATCAGTTCTACTACCCATGAAATGTTTCCCGTGCCATTGGCTGCAACACACCCCCAAAGCATGATTGATCCTCCTCCATGATTAATGGTTGGCAAGATGTTTTTTTCCTGAAATTCTGTCCCCTTTTTTCTTCACACATACCTTTGATCATTGTGGCTAAAGAGTTCTGATTTAACCTCATCAGTCCACAGGACTGGTTAAATGTTCTTTTCCATACTGCTGTCACTAAATTTTATGGTGAGGTTGCATGAGGACTCTGCCATGAAGGCCATATTTGTGCAGGTATCTCTGAATAGCAGAATAATGTACCACAACTCCAGAGTCTGCCAAATCCTCCTGAAGGTCTTTTGCAGTCAAGTTGGGGTTCTCATTTGCCTTTACAGCAATTCTACAAGTAGCTTTTACTGAAATTTTGCTTGGTCTTGCAGACTTTATCTTACTGTTCCTGTTATCTGCTATTTCTAAAACAACTTGAAAACGCTTTGCCATCTTCTCATAGCCTTCCCCTGCTTTGTGAATCTCCACCATTTTTATTTTCAGAGTGCTAGGCAGCTGCATAGAATAGCCCTTGGCTGCAATTTGTTGGCACAAGGCTAGAGGAGGGTTTTCATTGTCAGAGATGTCTTCACAGTAACTTAAATAATACAAGAACAAGTATTTAGGGACAATATTTTAGATGCATTAATGCATAAGTTTTGAATTACTGGTGATTAGGGATGAGCGAGTCTACTCGCTACTATTCGGTACTCGCTGAATAGTAGGGTACTCGTGCTACTCGTTACTCTGTGAGTTTCCTTGCGATTACTCGCAGAGTAACGAGACCAATGGGAAATGCAATTCCTCTGCTGCTGGATCCTATAAAGAGGTCTGGCAGCAGAGGAAAAACCTGCAATTCCCCAATTGATTGTTTAAAAGCCAGCGTTAAAAAGCCGCCGGCTTTTAAACAATGTTGACAGCCGCTGACAGCTTCCCTGCCACCTGACAGCGGGATCCTCCGCTCCCCCCACCGCCTCCCTACCCGATCCTGAGTTAGGACCAGGCGGGAGGAGCAGGGCCAGGGAGCGAGGAGCGGAGGAAGCCGCCGGTGAAAAGACTACACCGGCGGCTTTCTCCTCCTGTTCTGCGCTCCCTGCTCCCTCCTGTCCCTCCCCGCTCCCTGGCCCTGCTCCCCCCACCCAGTCCTAACTTAGGATCGGGTGGGGAAGCTACGGGAGGAGCGGAGGATCCTGCTGTTGGGCAGCGGGGAGCGCAGAACCGACCGCGGCACTCAGGGAGCTGTCCGCAGTCGTGAACTGAGTTAAAACCGGATTCTCCCGGATTGCCCCGGTCCGGAGCAATCTGGCACCATAGAGTCCCATGTTATGGGGCGCCGGATTGCATCGGACCGGTACAATCCGGGAGAATCCGGTTTGATCAGGTTTTCTCTCACTGCCCGCTTTCCCGCTGGGATTTTCAAATGAACAGCTGACTCAGGTCAGCTGTTCATTTGATGTAGCAGTGCTGTCAGGTTCATGTGAGTTCATGCCTGCCTGCATGAACTCACATGAACTTTCCCACGCCTGGGTGCACAGCTCTGCTACATTTCTGGTGGAGGTTCTCTACCAGAGATGTAGCAGAGCTAAAGAAGAACCCTGGATTGGACTACGTCAGACGGAAGAGGATTTTTTAAAAATAAAGATGGAGTCCCTAAGTGTGTTTTTGTTTTTTTTTCAAATAAAAATAATTTTTCTTGGTGTTGTGTTTTTATTGAAATAATTTAATAGAAATTCATGGGGGCATGTCTAATATTGGTGTGACCCCATGAATTTCGGGCTTAGGGCCAGCTGATAAGAAAAAGCTGGCCCTAACCCCTTTATTACCCAGTGAGCCACTGCACCAGGGCCCTGGAAGAGTTGGGTTCAGCGCCAGAACACGGCACTTCAATGAACGCACCATCTTCTGGGGTGGCTGCGGGCTGCCATTCACAGCTGGGGGTGCCCAGAAGGCTTGGGCCTCCCTGCACTGCAGATTCCAGCCCCCAGCTGACCAGCTGTACCTGGCTGGACATAGAAATCGCGCGGAGCCCCACGCATTTTTTATTTATTTCATGAAATAATAAAAAATAAGGGCTTCCCGGTATTTCTGTGTCCAGGCAGGTACAAATAGTCAGCTGGGGGTTGGGGGCAAACCGTTGCCGCCTGCTGTATCCGGCTGGCATACAAAAAGACTGTGAAGCCCGCGTCAAAATGTTTCTGAAAAATCCATTAAACAATCCTATAAAAAGGGACTGCATCTTTATTAACCCATCAACCATGGTCGAGGGGTTAATAAAGATGCAGTCTCTTTCATTCATATTGTTTTTTGGAGTTTTCAAAAAAATTTGACGTGGGCTCCGCGCTATTTCTATTTCCAGCCAGGTACAACTAGGCAGCTGTGCAGGCAGGCCCAAGCTTTCTGGGCACCCCCGGCTGCGAATGGCAGCCCGCAGCCGCCCCAGAAAATAGCGCATTCTTTGAAGCGCCAAGTTCTGGTGCTGAACCCAACTCTTCCAGGGCTCTGGTGCGGTGGCTCACTGGGTAATAAAGGGGTTAGGGCCAGCTTTGTATTATCAGCTGGCCCTAAGCCCGAAATTCATGGGGTCACGCCAATATTAGACATGCCCCCCCATAAATTTCTATTAAATTATTTTAAAAAAACACAACACAGAGAAAATTTTTTTATTAGAAATAAAACAAAAAAGACATTTAGTGACTCCATCTTTAATAAAAAAAATCCTCTTCCGTCCGACGTAGTCCATAAAAGCAATCTCAGCACTGCTACATCGCTCTGCATAGACACACATGTCTATGCAGAGCAGAGCAGGCTGAGAAATGACTACAACATTCAGGGTTCACCTCAGGTCATAGTTCAGGCTATGACCGCGGGTGAACCCTCCTGTCACAGCCGAACTCTGCCACCGGAGCTTGCCGGCCGCCGGCAGAGCAGTGAATAAACTGGAAGTCATTAACATCCGGTTTATTCACTGCTCTGCCTGCACTCCAGACCACAAAGGCAGGCCCAGTTTTCCTGTGCGTCCTGCAGAAGTACACTGCCTGGGGCTTCCTGTGTAGCTGCATCCATGGTAAACAGTGGGTTACTATGGAGCAGCGTTCACAGGAAGCACCCGACGTTAACACTGTGTGTTACAGCAGGCTGGGCTTTGCTGTAACGGCATCCGTCTAACGTAAGTGACTTGCTCAGTGTGGCCCTAGCCTTAGACAGCTTTCACATGCGATTTTTGGTATTCGGTGGAGATCTGTCGAAAGCCAGACCTCATCCATTTTTTTTTTGAAACACCAGATGCAGCCAGAGATCACTGCATCGGTATTATAACAGATCCGTCAGCCGGATCTGGAGTAATACTGGTGCGGAAAATCCGGTTATATCCGGTATTGTCCGTTTTTTTACGAATCTGGTGAAACATGGTAAATTTTTGTAATGCCCTAGTTGGCATGTCATATGAACACTGTATATACACAGTGTTGCAAGGGAACCAGCCAGCAGGATTTAGGGCTATAAAGTGAAGCCAAAGCCATAGGATACTTTCACACGCTATGTATTTGCTGCTTTATTTACGCGCAAGCTCATCATAAACCAGGAGTGGGTAATGAAATACAGAAGTGGAGCACTTGTTTCTATTAGACTTTTCCTCTGAGTCTTCCACTCCTGGTTTGTGATGATCTCTCACGTAAAAAAATGCAGCAAATAGGCACGGTGTGAATGCACCCTTACAGGCACTGGCATACTGAGTGCAACCATACCTTTACTTCAATGATTCCATGTATGATTGTAGGGAAAACTGTTATAAAACATCGGGAAATATGTGTAGCACTTTAGCATAAGGAGGGGCTGTGTTTGTTTGTATTACTCCCCCGTTTGCTCTAATACAAAGAAACCCAGCCCCTCTTATGCTAATGTGCTGCACATATTTCCCGATGTTTGATAACACTTTTATCTGAAATCATACATGTAATCATTGAAGTAAAGATATGATTGTGTGGCAACCAAGTGGTCCGGTTGGAGGAGCTCTAGACCTGAGTTCAGGGGAGTTGCCCTGTTTCCGGCACGGAGGAGGAGTTAGTGGAGAACATGTGAGGAGAGGGAAAGCCGAGGGTGCAGAGGAGAGAGCTCTGGAGAGTGGAGCTGTAAGTGAACTCACCCCGGAGAGGCACTATAGAGGACGCCAGAGTCCTGGGTTGTGCGAGTACTGTATGTCCTGACCGAATCTGGATGGCAGGAGGCTGCAAGTTTCCTGACCGCACGAATGACCCAGCGGCACAACAGCATATCGAGAGCTCAGAGCTGCCACTAGCCCGGCGGTACCCGTGATAGGCTCGTGCTGTCTGCCATATGGGGCAGGGGCAAGGAAGTAGTAAGATGGCCACAGGATAGCTCATAGGCTGCCAGAACCCCGAACTGAGAGCGCAGCAGGAAGGCCTCCAATCCCACCTGATGCGGTGGACCCCTGAATGCTTCCAGGCTGACTGGACTCTTCCAAACCTGGTAACCAGTGCCCCGGACTGCACCACGTTTCACCGAGTAAAAGGTAAAGAAACTGCAAACTTTGTTTTCTCCTGTTATTCCCTGCACCCTCTGTCCTGCACCCGAACTATAATCACTATCGTCCCCATAGACTATCACACCAACCCTGGGGCCCCGCTCCACCTGTGGAGAGTAATACCATCCCGGTTGCTGCACCATCCGCCCCAGAGGCCTAAATAAGCAGCGTCGGCCATCCTTGGCCGAATACCACAGGTGGCGTCACGAAAAGACTATCAGTATCCCCTGAAAATAACCCCCATCACTGCGTGGCCAGGGCTACGGAGCTGGGCCACAGTCACCGTGACCGCCTAAAGAATCAGCCAGCCTGGCTACCGGGTAACCCCGGTCCTTGCGGCCGACACAATTGTACTCGCCATCCCAATGCCTGTAGGACATTGGCTTAACTTTATAGCCCTAAAAGCTGCTGGTTGGTTCTCTTTAAACCCCAAACCCCTTTATCTGCAAATCAAGCTGGAACATGGCATTTTCACTGGAGGCTTTCTGTTTGTATGTGGATGTCTCTTTTGAACTGGCATGTTGGTGAGCTGTGGCAGGGGATAAGGAATGCAGGAGATTGGAACAGGGATGGCAGCGGCGATATTGGTTGCACTTTAATACCTTTTGAAGAAAGACATGTGGTGTATTCTCTACCTTTTACCTGTAGCTATGATAAGACCTCGATTAGTGCTGCAAGCTTTTATGATTTGGTGGAACCACATCGAAGAATTCATTAGCAGACAGGACACGTGTTACCACAGAGCAGTTTCTTCTGAGGAGCGTTTGATGGTGACACTTAGGTACGCCAATGTAATTGTAAGATATATTTGTTTTTTAAATGTTAGAACTATTGAGAATATCTACAAACATTTAGTTTTTCTGTTGCGCAGATTCCCTGCTACAGGAGAAACAATATTATCATTGTACTTCCAGTTCAGACTTGGAATTCTGACCATCTAAGGAATTGTAAAGGACACCTGCTAGGCTTTGTGAGAAGGTTTACAGCAAGAATTCATCCCCTACCCCACAACTGAACATTGGAGTGAAATTGCAGACAAATTTCAGGAGATTTGTCAATTTTCAAACTTTTTCGGTGCGGTTGAACGAAAACCTATTCAGATTCTGAAACTTGGAGGAAAAAGATTTGAATATTTTAATTACAAAAGGTACTTTTCAATTGTTTTAATGGCAATTGCAGATGCCCAATACCTGTTTGTAGCAGTGGACATTGACACATATGGATGCTCAAATGTCTCACAAGTCTTCAAAGTTTCTGCAATGGGATGTCAGTTGAATGACAATGATTTTGAATTTCCACCCCAAGATGGCTTCTTGATTCAGACCACAAATGCCTTTTGTTCTTCTTGGGGATGAAGCTTTCCAAATGTGTGGAAACCTGCTGAAGCTGTACTCCAGTCGTGGATTGAGTTCTATGAAACGAATCTTCAATTACAAGTTGACAAGGGCTATGAGAACTGTTGAGTGTGCCTTAGGATTTTAAAGGGATCCTGTCACCTCCAGAACACCTCCTAAGCTAGCAAAACATGTCCCTGCAGCATATTATCACTAATCTTACACTCCTTTTGTCTCCTAAAAGCATCCTGTGAAAGTGCATAAGAACGTTTTAATACTCACTCATTAGTGATTATAATTAGCAGTGGCCATATTCTTTAGTCACCAGAGCATGTTGTTTTGCAGCTCCAGGATCCACCCTGTCTCTGTGTGTTCTGTTGTGATGTGCAGGCTTTACCCTCCCCCCTCTCTATCACTCACAGAATGCAAATCATTAGTCCTGCCTTCAGCTGCACATCACAGCAGCACAGACAGAGAGAGGGTGGATCCTCGAGGCTGCAAAACAACATGCCCTGGTGACTAAAGAATATGGCCCCTGCTAATTATAATCACTAATGAGCAAGTATTAAAACGTTTTTATGCACTTTCACAGGATGCTTTTAGGAGACAAAAGGAGTGCGAGATTAGTGATAGGATGGTGCAGGGACATGTTTTGATAGCTTAGGAGGCGTTTTGGAGGTGACAGGATCCCTTTAAACCACTAAATGGAGAACTTGGGGCACAGCCATTAATCTAAAAACGGACACTGTGGATGAAGTTGTGAAAGCTTGTGTCATTCTCCACAACTACTTATTGACCAAAGAACCACTACCCTTGAACCCGGATGAAGAGTTGGAAAGCCCATTGGACGATTATGGAAATAATAGTTTGAGAACAACGGTAGCTGCTGCACAAATAAGGTTAGGGTCAGACCTGCATCAGCCCTCAGGCTGACAAATCCATTTAAAACTTAGAAATTTTCAGCCTGAGAAAATAACACTATATGCCGGCTATGTATGCATCTCTATGGATATCTGATGTTTCGCGCAGCCGCCGGCTCCACACACAAGTACCATATATGCGCTTTTGCTGAGTGCACAGGAAACGCGGTCCATTTAAAATTTTGACAATGCCCTGCCAAAACATGCTCAGTATTAAAACCGGATCCCTCGTAGCACAATCTCGCTTCCGCCCGATCCGGCAGCCATTGACAACCATTATATTTCATGCCGCATTGTGCCGAATCCTGTTGGAAGCGTTTTTTTAACAACCCCACAAAATGCTACATTCTGCGTTTCTGTTGGTGGTTAAAAGAAAATGTTTTCTGATGGATTCGGCAGAAACTGGATGCAAATCAATGGGAACTAAACAGATCCGGCTTTCAGAAAAGAGTCGGACCTCTGCCGATTAAAAAAACCCCGCATATGTGAGAGTGCACTTACTTATGCAAATTGCCTCTTCAAAGAGGACTTGAACTCTAGTGCCACCTATGGGAAGTAGCAATTCTATACGTCAATATCAATCCTTTAGAGATCTTTGCCATATGACCAAGGCTTTAAGCAGAATCTTAATTTGCAGACACGGTGTTTCGGAGTATTGCCCCTTGTCAATGCAAAGTATGAGATCTGATTTGCCTATGAGAGAGGCTAAGACTGGGGATATAAAGGGTGGCATGTCACTCTCCATAAGGGGAAACCTTAGGCCATAGATCTCTTTCTTAGCCTCTCACCCAGAGGCACACAGATATTGAAAAATGTTTTAGTATTTTTGGACAATGAAAGCATGTTTCAGTGCATTAACTCCTCCACAATCAATGATGTAAATATACGTCCTGGGAGTGAAGGAGTTCCTAACCAATTATGTATATGTATGTCGTTGTGATTTTGCGGACACAGTGGTTGTGCACACATGATCGCCGCTGGGTCTCCGGCTTATGTTAAAGTCGAAACCCGGCACTCACAGCCAGGAGTGGTGCCCGCGCTGCTTCAGGCCCTTTAACTCCGTAAATGCAGCATTTTGGCGGCTAGAAGTGGAAGTGCGCTACTCTCCCAAGCGATCGGGACCCCTGTGTCACGGGGACTCAATCACTGCCATTGTAACCTGCGGTCATCATGACAACTTCCGGGTCACCCAGCTACGTAAAGCCTTGCACAGCATGGTGTGCAAAGTGATCTATCATTGCTGCCAGTGCATTGCATTGGAGTATAAGAGAGATCAGATGGATAAATATGATGTCCCATAAAGGGACTAAATAAAAAATGAGTAAAAATATTTTTTAAAAATACACAAATAAAGAACAAACAAAATATGAAAAAAATGCAAATAAGTATGTATATTTATGTAAAAAAATAAGCAAAAATGTACACATATTTGTATTGCGGTGTCTGGAACGATTGGTCTATAGAAGTGTCACACTAGTTAACCCCTTCAGTAAACACGTTAAAAAAAGAACATGTCAAAACACTATGCTTTTTCTGTTCTCCCTCTTCCTTCATCATCCCTTCCCCTATAATAATAAGTTCTTCCCCACCTTCCCCCCTTCCTTTCCCTCTTTCCCTGTGTATCTCTCCCTAGTCTAATACACCATAACCAGTTAAAATGTTTACATTCTCTTCAAATGTTTGAGTTTGGTGTACCTTGTATGCAATTGTATGACTTCTTTTTCCCGTATTATATTTAAAATTTAAATAAAAAGAATTAAACAAAGTCACTATGCTTTTTCATCATACTGCCAAAAAAAGTTGAATAAAAGGCTATCAAGAAGTCACATGTAAATAAAAATAATATCATTGGAAATGTCATCTTGTCCCGCAAAAAACAAGCTGCCCCATACATCCATCAGTCAATAATTATAAAAAAGCTATAGCTTTCAGAATACAGCAATGCAAAAACAATACTTTTTTCTATAAAATTATTTTTATGGTGTAAAAGTGGCAAAACATAAAAAAACCTATATAAATGTGGTATCATTATAATCATACTGACTTAAAGAATAAAGCAGTCTTATCAATTTGACGAAACTGTGAACCGCATAAAAAAGAAAAAGCTATTTCTGAATTTCTGTTCCTTCTTGATTCTGCCTCACAGAAAGCGGAACAGAAAGTGATTAAAAAAATTATGTGGCCCAAAATAGTGCCAATAAAAAATCCAACCCAAAATAAACCCCTACATGACTTTGTCGGCAGACAAAAAAACACTTTAGTCTTCAAAATTCGGTGAAGCAAAAAACCTTTATTTTGTAAAAGTGTTTTTTAGTCTGATAGTAGCCAAACCTAATAAAATTCTACATACATCAGGTATTGCTGTGATCATACTGATGTGACTTAATAAAACCGCCTAATCACTTACCGCAAGGTGAACGGCATTAAAATAATAATAAAGTCAATTCTTCATCTTCTCGTGAATTTAACATGCCAGGTATATCGCACTCCTGGGAGTAGAGGATCCACCCGTGATTCAACTTTGATAATTTCTTTATTTAAACTCAGAACAAATGATCAAACAATTTGTTTCAACTTTTAGTCTTCTTCAGGTATGATCATACCTATGGAAGACTAAAAGTCGAAACACATTTTTTGATCATTTGTTCTGAGTCCAAAGAAAGAAATTGTCAATTTTGAATCATGGGTGGATCCTCTACTCCCAGAAGTGCAATATACCTGGCATTTAAAACCCTCTATAGTAGCACGTCTTAGTCCTCATATATCGTCTCAAGGTTGTGCAGCAAACTGAAGAGAGAATCTACACCCTCCAGTGGTCCGCGGACAGTGCATTTATATGCAAAATTCAAGATCCTTACATGGTGAGTGTGCTTTTAACCTTTGAAACTTAACTGCCTACCAATACACTACAATTAGAGCCCGCACTTCCCCGTCTTCCCTTGCAAATTCCCTTTTCCTCTGCTGATCAGTTTATTCTGCCTCCTAAAGATCGCAGTAAGGCTCAGCTGATGTTTATCCTGTGCTTTAGGCGGAGTGCTCACATCGGCAATTATGTGTAAATCTCAGAAAAAACATGATTCATACAAGATTCTCAACTTAAAATTCACTGTATTGAGGCAGATGGAGTCACTTTGAATTCCTGTCTGGCCTGTGATCCAGTGGTGTCCATCTTTTTATGCCTCTTTTTAGGTGTGCACTTAACAAGAGTTTTGTGCACCCTTGAAAAATAACAGAGGCCAAACTGAGTCCAGAGTAACTCTGTTGCCTTATTAGTGAATGGATCTGTTGGGAGTTTCATCTGCTAGCAAGTATTTTGGAGATATAGCTGGAAACCCAAATGTAAGTGCTCAGCATAGAGCACAGGATAAATGTGAACTCACCCAAAATTGCCATCAATAGCATTCAACTCAACCCACATAAACACAAGTCCCCACTCAGGTCCGTCATCTGTTAATATAGGGGACTTCCTCATTTCTGGTAGCACAAAGGCTCTCAAAAAGCGCTATGGCTCTTCACTCACCAAAGAGAAAACCAGCAAAACCAGAGCTGCCAAATCCAAATGCTTCCCTCCTTTCTGAGCCCCACAATGTCTAAACCACAGTTAACATCCATATGTTTGTCATTGTTGTATTGAGGAAGCCCGCTTAATTTACTTGGTATGTGTCTCCAGAAGGACAAGCTGAGCACAGTGTATGAGCATTTCAATGTACTGGGCACTGCAAGGGCTTATTTGAAATTTTTTATTCTGTAACATTCACTGCCTTTGACTCCATGGGTGTTTTCCAGAGATAGAATTGTCACTACACCCATAGATGAACCCCCAGAGGGGTGTAATTTTCAAAATGTAGTCACTTGAGGGGGGTTTCTGCTGTTCTGGCTCTTAGGAGCTCTGCATATGGAGTCCACAAACTATTATAGGAAAATATGTTATCAAAAAATCAATGGTGCTTCTTCCTCTCAAGCCCTGGCATGTGGCCACACAGAACTTTACAGTTACATGTGGTATATTGACACGCTAAGGAGAAATTGTGTAACACATTTTGGGGCTTTTTATTGCCTATTCCGTTGTCAAAATTGGAAATTTGGGGGTTAAAACAATATTTTAATGGTAAAAATGTAATTATTTTTTCACCGCCCAGTAGTATAAAATTATGTGACACACCAGTGGTGCCACCAGGGGGCCGTGGGGTACTCGGTACCGGGTCTGTTGATGTTGTTGGGGATGTCACGGTGGCTTGACCCAGTTCGTGGCCCCTGAGCGGTCAATAAAAGGCAAGTTTTTGTTGCTTTGGGGGATTATTTGACTTGGGATTCAGGGATGATAGTCCTCGTGACGCCACCCGCGGGTTGTGGCTATTGATGGCTGTTGCTGCAATACGGATCCTCTGGGGTTGATGGCAACACAGCTAAATTGGAAAGCTCTTTACAGGTAGGGCTAACCCTAGGGCAGCAGATGTTACTAAAGGTACCATCACACGCGGCAATATTGCTAGGCAATTTCACTTACCATTTGCTGGTTGCAATGAAATCATGGACACATTGTTCCATTTGTACACAGCAGCAAAATAGAACAATGTGTCCATGATTTAACTGTAACCAGCAAATTGCCAGTGAAATTGCCTAGCAATATTGCCGCGTGTGACGGTACCTTAAGGCGAGTTGGTAGTGATGTTACAGCGCAGAGCTGATGGCGAAGCAATAAAGTTCAAAGAAACAGCGGGGTGCAGTCTTTAAATCTTTACTCACAGTCTGTTGTTCAAGGTCACAACTGTCGTTACAATTGCAACAGCCCGCAGAGCACTGAGTCCTTGGAGGGGGGATCCAGCTGACTCTCGGGTAGCTTGGTGGCACTCAACCGGTACCCCTTTCCGATGTCCTCTCCAGGTTGACTCACTGCGCTGGCATGCCTGCCCTGCTCCTCACACACAGAGCCCCAAGCCAGTGGCCTCGGACTTTGTCAGGCAGATTCTCTCTCAATCCTCTGGACCCTATGTGGCCACTTTTTTGGTGGGTGTGTGTGGATCAGGCACCGGGTTGCTAGCTGCGCCTGATCATTCTCCACTAGTCTGGAGCTGGTCTCTCCTCACTGCGGCCTAGTCCCTCCACACCGCTTCGGTCAATGTGGATGCGGGCACCCACGGGTGGACTGCTCACTACCTGGGCCCCCTGGGACCCCTTCTGTCTTCGGGAGCACCCTCTTTTGCTCAGCTCCACCATCAAGTTATGTCTCTCCCAAGTCTTTGGACAAGCTACCACTGTCTCCAGTCCTCAGCATGTCTTGTATTCACTCTTGTCCTTCTCTGACAGACTCTCTGAACCTCACAGACTCCTGTAGCTCTTGCCAGCCATCCACCAACTGCCTTCTAGATGTTTCTACAGTTTTTTTTATACTGTCTGTCATGTGTTCTATGTCACTAACATACATCCTCCCTGACTTCACTACTTCCTGGGTGCTCCCCTAAACTCTGTTCTCCACCCATCGCTTCTACCTTGGTTCCTCCCCTCCAGACAGGATCAGGGACTGTGCTCTCCCTTAGGAGCCCTCTCACCCTAACCCTAACTTGGAGTGGTGTAGTGTTGGCTATGGGTGTCTGAATAGCGGTCAGTGTCCCCCCCCTTACCCAAGAAGGGGGCACTACACCTCTGGTGGGGGTGCAGTACTTCTGTGGCGATTGGACCCCCTGGGGTGCCACACCATTGTGCTCACTTCACCCCCAGATGAATTCATTGAGGGGTGCATTTTGTAAAATGGAATCACTCAATTCTGGCACCTCAGATTCCACATGACACCAAACCATTTGAGCTAAATCTGAAATCCAATATGGTGCTCCTTCTCTTCTGAGCTTTGCACTGTACCTCAAGAGTAGTTTTCAGTCACAGGTGTAGGTGTACTTAAGAGAAACTGTACCACAAATTGTATGGTTCTCCCATTACTTATGTGAAAATACAACATTTAGGGCAAAAAGCCCTTGAGGGGTCTAGTTTCCAAAATGGGGTCACTTATGGGAGTTTTCCATGGTTTAGGCACATCAGGAGCTCACCAAACACAACATGGATTCTGCTAACAATACTAGCAAATCTTATGTTTTAAAAGTTAAATGGTGCTCCTTCACTTCCGAGCCCTGCCATGCGCCAAACAGTAGATTTCCATCACATTCCAGAGTTATAACCTCATAAAGTGACTCTGGTCAGAATTGAAAAGGCATGATCATGAGGATGAAAACAGGCTTTGGGGTGAAAGGGTTAAGGTATGTTCACTCCATGTTCTCCCTTATGAACTATGTCCGCCATACTGTCCATCCTTATCAATTCTAACCTCTGCACTGTCCACCTTCTTGAATGATAAATCCAGCACTGTTCCCTCTTATGGCTATGCCTTTTCCATTTTGCATTTTTTTCTGTGGCACAGCAGTGAGGTCAGCAGCATGATGATATGACCTTATTATGTCCTGCACATCAGGGTACAGAGATGAACACTTCTCTGTCCTTTTACAATTGTATTCACCTTCTCCTGGTGATCCAAACTGGCTAACCATTTAACAATTGATTTGGAGAACAGGACGAGCTCAGTTTCTAAGTGGCGGCGAAATGCTGCTCTCTGGGTGACACCTTAGACCCCTGCTTGATGCTCAATGCTCATCTTGCCTTATGACAGTAGTGACCATGAGCAGAACTAATCCAAAAAAATATACAATGGAACGTTGGATAATGAGCATTATTTGTTCCGGGAATGTGCTTACAATGTAAATCACTTTTACATCAAAGCAAATTTTCCCATAAGAAAAAATTGAAATGCAGGCAATTCGTTCCACAAGCCAAAAATATTTACTGTGTTCATATAAAATTATACAGTTCTGCAATTACCGTGTTTTTCGGACTATAAGACACACTTTTTTTCCTCGAAATTTTGGAAGAAAGTGTGGGGTGCATCTTATAGTCCGAATGTGGGAAGGGGGTCCTGTGTACTCTTGTGCTGGCTTACTGTGGGGAGGGGGCAGCGGTGAACTGGGATGACAAGAGGCAGGAAGAGGTCACCGATGCCGGAAACAGGCTGCTAGAGAAACCCCATGGGCCTGCTGTTTAAAGTACCGTAGTTGAATATTCCCTGCTCATGGGGAGGCTCCACACACCCACCACTCAATGCTGGCTTTAGTGTCGAGAAGTGGGCATTGGAAGCAGCAAATTAATATTCCTTCACTTTAAACAACGGACACACGTGATTGCCCCAGCCGCTGAATTCCTGCAGCAGCTGGGGAGATCGTGTGTCCACTGGTTTGCAGGGGAGATCATTAGTAAGGAGGCAGGAGCAGGGAATATGTGGCACCCCTGTGGGTCCAGTCACCACAGAGGTACTGCACCTTAGATAGAGGTGTAGTACCTCCAACCCTAGGTAAGGAGGGAACACTACCTGGTATTCACACACACCGCATGCACCACTAGGCACTCCAGACCAAAAAGATGGGGGAACTGATCAAACCCCCATCCTAGCTGGAGATGGGACTAGAAGAGGGTGTTGGGTGGAAAAGGACTAACTTACCATTGCCTTCCGGAGGTCTGAAGCGGCGCTGGTGCTACATCACCAGAATCTGCGAGTGGCGTCACGATAAATTTATAAAATTTTATTCCCATTCCAACTACCCCTTTATAGTTCACCACCAGGGCCACAGGTCTGGGCAGGCCACTAGTGATATCCCTACCGCAGCAGAGGGCCCAGATACCCGAGTCCCCACACCCTGGGCTAGCGTTACATAGACATGGTGGTCATGGACATTGAATGGCCAGAACTTTTCTTGTATATAGTTAGCACGTAATCTACTCCTTGTTGGTTTTGAAACCGACATTTGAAACTTGACACTGTACGATAGAACTCGTTTTGCGTGGCCAAACCGTGGTCCAGCGAGGAGACCAGCAATGTCCTGCAGCCCAACCAGGACCTACTTTGGGGGTTTTATTAAACGGGTCCCCCATATAGCACTAAGGGACGGTGAGAAGGAAACCCCGGTCAGGGACTTCACTGTACCATGTAAAGCGAACTGGAAGTTTTTGCAGATAGTTTTATTAGACTAATGTTATTCCTTTAGTTTTATATGCAACATCAAAGAAAACACGCCTCCTCTCAAGGAAGAAAAAAGTAACTTGTTGAATACTTATACCTGTTGAATGCATTCCAAAAATATTTGCATGTTGTCACATCTTTTGCCAGGTCCAGCTTGAGGACGTGCTGTGTTTTACAAAGGGAGAGTGTGGGACCCCTGTGGGTCCAGTCACCACAGAGGTGCTGCACCTTAGCAAGAGGTGTAGTAATCCCAACCCCAGGTAAGGAGGGGACACTACCCGGTACCCTCACACATCGCATACACCACTAGGCACTCCAGACCATAAAGATGGGGGAACTGATCAAACCTCCATCCCTGGCTGGAGATGGGACTAGAAGAGGGTGATGGGTGGAACTGTAAGAAGAGGAGTGACTTGGAGGGAGTGACAAGAAGAGCAGGACAGTTTAGAGAAACACACCAGGGAGTAGTGGGAGGAGTAGAAACCATGAGGATAGAGAGGAGTGAGGAGTAGAGGAGTCGCAGGAGAGATGGGAGAAAAGGCGTCCTGCTCATCTCAGGACAAGGAAGACAGAGGGAGTCAGGCAGGAGCTCCAGAGAAGGAAGGGGCATGGGAAGAGAGCAATCCACCTGTGGGGCTTGCATCTATTGCCGGTCGCAGGCAGTGGAGGGATCAGGGCCACAGAGGGTCACTGGGCGCAGACTAGTGGAGTGGACGAAGGACTAGCAAGCCGAAAACTGCTGTATCTCCATGAGCATCAGCCAAAGCCACGTCAGTCATTGCAAAGGTGCTCGTATAGGGCCAAAGGTGATCGTGAGAAAACGTCCCCTGGGAGGGTCCATGGCCACTGGTGCAGGACACTGATGTGCGCCTGCGTGAGATCAGATGCTTAGATGCCTGCGAGGAGGAGGCCACACACAGATAGGAGGAGGAACAGAGAAGAAGGTGGTGGCACAGAGTGGCCGGAGGCGGGGAGAACCCCTGTGAGCAGCGAGGACTCCATAACCAGTAATGCCCTCCAGGACTCCTCATCTGTAAGCTTTCTAAAGTGTATTTCTTGGGGTATGGGGGGGGGGTTGAAACATGGGGGACCTCTTCCCTGAATGCAGCAGACACGCTGCATTCAGGGGTGCTTTCAGTTTGCAAAGCACCAAGGGAGTGATAAGTCCTCTTTAACAAGGAAGTATCACCTACATCAGTACCTGCAGTGATGTATTGAAGAGGCAGGGCTCTGCGCTGTTCAGTGATGCTCCAGCCCTGCCTCTTCATTATGTCATTGCAGGTCCTGATGTAGATGAGACTCCTTTGTTGCTAGTGTGGCGGCAGGTCAGGCTGAAAGTATTTAACACACATTGTAAAAACTAAGACAAGTTAAGGTACTGTACATAAAAGCATTCTACCACTCCTGTGGTGAACCATTACTCCCAGCATGCCAAAGGATCTGCAGGACAAGCTGGGAGTTATAGTTGTTGTTAACCTGATATGAATATCACCTATGAGATCTTAAAGCAGCACTTCAGTGTTTCTTCTTCAGCACTGAAGTGGCGCATTAAATGTAAGCCTCCTCCCCTGGTTCATATAATCATCTTTTGTCGTTTTCAAACAGTAGTTTTGTGGCGCCCCTGCGTCCAGGAGGCCACAAAGGGAACTGCAGCCAGGCAGGTAGGACATTGTTGCACAACAACACCCTCACAGCCCACACAACCCACGTGTCAGAAGGAGGTTACATCCAGCCCTGAGATTAGAACTCCATGAGATCGAGGGGTGGTGGATTCAGAGGAGTGGGTTGGGCACACCAGAGGTCAGGTGACTGACAGTATATAGTGAGGGGGAGGAGTGAAGGAAGTTAGTAGGCCACAGTAGGCTGAGATGCAAAGACCAGAAGCTGCGACAGAAAGACAATCACACGTCCTGTGAGTGCAAGGCTAGGAGCGCAGAATCCATACTGAGCCAGTGTGAGCCAGAGGGGAGAGAAAGCCCATCCGATGCTGATGCCACCAGGAGTGTGACAGGACAGAGAGGGACGGTGGAACCCGTGCCCTAGGAACGCAGCTGAAGCTACTGACTGCAGGCAGAGAAGCCCTCCTATGATACTGAAAGGAACAGAGAGAAGGAGCCTGGTAGAGCCTCGTGCTGAGGACTGCTGGAGGCTGGGCTGAGTAGAGTGTCGGCTCTAGAGGGAACCGTAGTTCACCCGGCATTCCCAAACACCGACGGGGGATCACAGCTTCACACTAGGATCCCCAACCCAAAGGATGGGCAGCTCAGTGACAACCAGGAGGGCCCACCAGGGGTCCGAGTCACCGCCATACTGTCCAGTGCACCACACACCACCCGTACAGACGGAGACCGTAAACAGCCCGGAAAGGGACACTACAGACTGTGTGAGGGGACACAGAGAGAGAGTCCTGGCTGCAGGGAGCAAAAGGGAACCCGGAAAGGGGGAATGTACCCATGTACTTGAACTGTGTACTAAGAACTGTACTTAAACTTGTAAGAACTGCAAACTACCTGTAAACTGTTGGAACAACTAAGAGTAAAGCTTTGGAAAACCCTGGAACAGTTTCCCTTGTGTCTCTGCGTACAAGCTATTCTCTCCATACAGAACACAGCCTGTCAGCACCAGCCAGGAGGAGAGATCCCTGCAGCCTGCAAAGTAAGTGTCCTGGACAATTCCTTAACCCTTACTGCCCCGGGGGATACAGTTCTTCCCACTGGAACTATAACATCTCCGCTGCCACTACATCACCCCCGGAGGTTCTGCAGCAGCGGCGGCCCCCATCACTGGCCGCACCAAGTGGGTGGCGTCACAGTGACATTTCCCCTGTAAATATTCCCCCTTTATTGTCGAGCCAGGGACACGGTCCGGACCAAGCCACCCGTGACTTCCCCGGCACCGTCCGGTCCGGTACCGAGTACCCCGTCCCAGTGGGTTAGACACTTTACCGACACTGCTCAGGTCCCACGGGTCTCGTACTTACTCGATCTGTGCAGGGAAGGATGTACAGTCCTGTAGAGTTGAGGGCTTGTACTGTACTGTATCTGTGGAGGGAGGGAGGTACAGTGCTGTAGATTAGTGGGGAGGACTGGTCCTGTACTGTATCTGTAATTGGAGGAAGGTACAGAGCTGTAGAAGGATGGGGAAGCCTTGCACTGTACTGTATCTGTGTAGAGAGGGAGGTATAGTACGTTAGAGCATGGGGAGAGCGCATACTGTATCTGTGCAGGGAGGGAGATACAGTACTGTAGAGGGTGGGGAGGGCTTGTACTGTATCTGTGCAGGGAGGAAGCTACAGTACTGTAGAGGGTGGGGAAGGCTCATACTATAATGTATCTGTGCAGGGAGGGAGGTACAGTACTGTAGAGGATGGGGAGAGCTCGTACTGTACTGTATCTGCATGGAGGGCAGTACAGTACTGTAGAGGGTGGGGAAGGCTCGACTTGTACTGTATCTGTGCAGGAAGGAAGGTACAGTACTGTAGAGGGTGGGGAGGGCTCACATGATGCTCTTATTGCATATATTGCTCTTATACCAAGTTATAATTTATTAAAACATATTAGCTTGTCTTGCAAAACGCTCTCAGACCAAGTTACTTGTGATCCAAGGTTCCACTGTATTAAAACTTTAGCAAAATGCAAAGTTCAGTTTTACAGCAGTTTTATGTAAGTAGACCTTTTAAAATGAAGATTTATGTAATATTAAATACTTAACTTTAAAACACAATTACGGTATTTCATTGATGCAGACTTCTCTGGTTAACGCGGCTCCATACTCTGAAATAAGCACAATTTTTGGGTTTCGCCTTGTCTTTGTAGGCAGCGCCCCCTAGAGTCTCCAGCAAGCGGAGAATAAATTACAAATGTCAGGTTTGTTTATATTTCACAATGGAAATGAAAACCATATGTTGAACTGCCTGAGGATTTCATTCCGTTTTTTTCAGCATGGTAAAGGCCGCTTACTTATGGTGTAGCAGTTACTTCTTTTTTCTTACTAATTGTTTAATAGTTTGTTTATGCGTGAAGATTTTTGGTGTAATTATAAGACTGATATTATTTAGCTCTGCAGATGATACCGTCTATTTCCCCAGAGTGAGTTTTGTAGGGACCCATCGCCCATGTAGTAGAGGCGAGGCTGCGCCATGGTCCAGTCCATGCCCTTTGCTTTAACCTTCCTGCCTCCAATTCCCCATTTTGCTGAGGTCTCGGTGTTTTGGCTGGCGGAAGCCTCAGACTTGGTTGTGCTGAGGTTGTAACATGTTATTTCAGGTGTTGATTCATGTTTAGTTTAAAGCATACAGCTATTTTTTTTCTTTCATACAGATTGATAGATTAATGTGAAGCATTAGAAGAAAGCTGTTGCACAGACCACAATCTGCTTCGCTTTTATCTTGCACTTTTATTTTCTTTAAACTAAAATGCTTAGAAAAAGAGAAAAATGGAATGACACAATCCTTTGTGGTATAGAAGTGTAAGATTTTTCCATGGTTAGTTACGAAGACCTATTTTGCAATAGTGAATAAAGTTCCAAGCCACAAACACAAGTCAGGATCACATTCAGTTAGAGGAGCACTCAACAAAGAAAAGACTCCCTTGATCTCCATCTTGTCTTCTAAGCTATTTTGTCTTAAGTTCAATTAAAACTGCAAAATATATAAAGAAGTATTTTATTGTGTTCCTAGATATTAGTAATTTTCCCCTTCCTCGTCTTCATTTCCTGACTGCAGCAGAAGCCTCTCCCTTTTTTGTCTAAAGTAGGATATGAAGAGGAAGACAGTGACAAAAGTATCTTCTTCTTTATTAATGTGTCACATAATACATTTGCAATCTAGGCAGTGGCGGACCTTGAGCCTTGAGGGCCCTGGTGCAGCAGCTGAGCTGATGAGCGGGGGGATGGGGGGGGTGCTATCAGAATTCGGCGAGGAGCAGGGGGGTGTGCTATCAGCTGACGGCGAGGAGCGAGGGTTGCTATCGGCTGACGGCGAGAAGCGGGGGAGCTTCCTATCGGATTTCGGCGAGGAGCGGTGGGGGAATGTTAGCATATGTGGGCGAGGAGAAGTGGTGCGGCTCCTACCTGTCACGCTGGGAGCGGGAGAGGCACTCAGCGTAGGACCACGACGGGGGGGGGGGGGGGATAAGGAGTCCCTAAAGCTATGGGCACAAGAGGGAGAGGGTGACCCCTAGTCTTACTGGGGCTGACCCTGTCTGCCCTAACGTCCCTATACAGTTTCCTCAACTGTCGCCGACCACGAACCTCGTCCCTCTCTGATCCTAGCACTACCTTATCTAAGGATCAGATGGAGAGGTTCACTAGACCCCTCCACTAACAACTAAAGACAAACACAAGGAAAAAACAGACAATGGGGAAAGAAAACACTTATCTTGCAGCAGAGCACAGCAACCTCCACAACCTCTGCTTCTGCTGGAGCAAGGATAATGAGTGCACAAGGAAATATCACCTGCACCGAGGGAGGGCAATGAAACTCCTTATAAAGGTGGGAAGAACCTGCTGGGTCCTAGAGACCCAGAATACTGTTGTAGAAACCAGACCGAGCACAAGACCTTCCCAGCCGTCTCCCCATGATAGGGAGATCTTATCATACCTTCTCTTTATCTACACAGAAGGTAAATGCCCCTGAAAGACGGACCGTCCTCAAACCTTATGGCTGATTGGCCAAACGCTGGGACCGTCTGCGCGTGGCCTCTACCCTGTCATCCGTGCCACCCGTGACAGTACCCCCCCGTCCACGAGTGGCCCCCGGACACTCAGGACCAGGCTTATCCGGATGGGAACGGTGAAAAGCGCGGACCAGCCTAGCGGCGGAGACTTCCGACGCCGGTACCCACATCCGCTCCTCAGGACCGTATCCCCTCCAGTGCACCAAATACTGAAGAGAACGGCGCAACCTGCGAGAATCAACTACCTTTGAGATCTCAAATTCCAAATTCCCCGCCAGGCAGATGGGCTCCGGGGGCAAAGGAGACGGGTTAGACGACGGCACATACGGTTTGAGGAGCGACCTATGAAATACATTGTGGATTTTAAGAGCGGGAGGTAACGCAAGACGAAACGCCAC
This sequence comes from Allobates femoralis, assembly GCA_033576535.1. Lineage (NCBI taxonomy): Eukaryota > Metazoa > Chordata > Amphibia > Anura > Aromobatidae > Allobates > Allobates femoralis. The sequence continues at coordinate 79,128,909 of JARQOC010000003.1, read as the reverse complement.
GGGATTGATAACGGCGGTTATCTGATAAGGGCCAATAAACCTGGGCCCCAACTTCCAAGAGGGCACCTTCAACCTCACATTCTTGGTAGACAACCACACGTAGTCATTCACACACAGGTCCGGACCTGGCGCACGCTTCTTGTCAGCCATACGTTTGTACCTGTCGCCTAAGAGCTTCAAGCTACTCTGTACCCCCCGCCAAACCGAGGAGAGGGATGAGGTAAATCGGTCCTCCTCAGGAACTCCGGAAGGACTAGTACCACTAAAAGTACCAAACTGAGGATGAAACCCATATGCACCGAAGAATGGTGACTTGCCAGTGGACTCCTGAAGACGATTATTAAGGGCAAATTCGGCCAAGGGCAGATAACTCGCCCAAGTCTCCTGATTGTCAGAGACAAAACACCTCAGATAAGTCTCCAAATTCTGATTCATACGTTCGGTCTGCCCATTAGACTGAGGATGAAAAGCAGAAGAGAAGGACAAAGCAATTCCTAAACGTGCACAAAAAGCCTTCCAAAACTTGGAGACAAACTGAGTACCACGATCAGAAACCACCTCGGAGGGAACTCCATGAAGCTTCACAATCTCACTTACAAACACCTGTGCCAGTGTCCGAGCATTAGGAAGTGCGGGCAGTGCCACAAAGCGAACCATCTTACTGAATCTATCAACCACTACCAGCACTACCGTCTTGCCTGCCGACGCCGGGAGATCGGTGATAAAATCCATTGACACATGCGTCCATGGCCTCTCAGGAATAGACAATGGCAAGAGAGAACCAGCCGGACGGGTATGCGGAACCTTAGCCCGTGCACACACACTACAGGCAGATACGAATTCCGCTACGTCCTTCCTCAACCCCGGCCACCAAAAGCGGCGAGATAAAAGATCGAAGGTGGCCCTACTGCCGGGATGCCCTGCCAATACGGAGTCGTGATGCTCTGACAGCACCCTGAGACGCAAAGATGATGGCACAAAAAGTCTCCCAGAAGGACAGGAGGCAGGGGCGCCCCCCTGGACCTTCAACACCTCCCCCTCCAGATCAGGGCAAAGAGCAGAAACAACCACCCCCTCCTGTAAGATGGGAACGGGACTTTCATGAGCACTACCACCCGGGAAACTACGCGAAAACGCATCAGCCTTCACGTTCTCAACCCCCGGACGGTAAGTGACGGTAAAATTAAATCTCGTGAAAAACAAGGACCACCGAGCCTGCCGGGGATTGAGACGCTTGGCGGACTCAAGGTAAGACAGGTTCTTGTGGTCGGTAATAACCGTGATGGGATGGACAGCCCCCTCCAGCCAGTGACGCCATTCCTCAAAAGCCAATTTAATAGCCAACAGCTCCCTATTACCAACATCATAATTCCTCTCGGCCGACGACAACTTCTTGGAGAAGAACGCGCAGGGCACCCATCTCCCAGGCGAAGGGCCTTGCGACAATACAGCCCCCACCCCCACCTCAGACGCATCCACCTCCACCACGAAGGGCTGAGAAAGATCGGGCTGACGGAGAATAGGCGCGGAAACAAAACAACGCTTTAGGGAGGAGAAAGCCCGGCGAGCAGACTCCGACCACTCGGAAAAATCCGTCCCCTTCCTAGTCATGTCCGTAAGAGGCGTCACCAGCACCGAATAGTTCCTAATAAATTTACGGTAAAAGTTGGCAAACCCCAAAAAACGTTGCAATGCCCGTAGATTGTCCGGTTGTTCCCAGTCCAGCACCGCCCGGACTTTTTCCGGATCCATCCGAAAACCCAACGGCGACAGGAGGTACCCCAAAAACCGTACCTCCTGAACGGCGAAGACACATTTCTCGAGTTTAGCATACAGCTTATTGTCCCGTAAGACCTGTAACACCTGCTTGACATGGGACTGATGCGTCTCCAAATCGGGGGAATAGATCAAGATATCATCTAAGTAAACAACCACAAATCTACCCACCAAATGATGGAATATGTCATTGACAAAGTGTTGGAAAACCGCAGGGGCATTAGTGAGCCCGAACGGCATTACGAGACTTTCAAAATGGCCGTCCGGGGTATTAAATGCCGTCTTCCATTCATCCCCCTCTCTGACCCTAATCAGGTTGTAGGCCCCCCTCAAATCCAACTTGGAGAACCATTTAGCACCCACTACCTGACTGAATAAATCAGGAATCAGAGGGAGGGGGTACGGATCACGGACAGTAATCCGATTCAACTCCCGGAAATCCAAGCAAGGACGGAGGCCCCCATCTTTTTTCTTAACAAAAAAGAAACCAGCCGCAACCGGCGAGGTTGAGGGCCTGATGTGACCCGTCTGCAGACTCTCGGAAATGAAATCCTTCATCGCCTGTCTTTCCGGACCCGATATAGTAAACATCCTAGCTTTGGGCAGTTTAACTCCGGGAACGAGGTTGATTGGGCAATCATATGCCCGATGGGGGGCAGGTCTTGGCACCCCTTCTCTGAGAACACATCCTCATACTCCGATAGGAACGGGGGCAGAGATACAGCAGACACCACCGAAAACGAGGTAACCAAACAATTCTCAGAACAAAAATCACTCCATTCCACAATGTCCCGGGACTGCCAATCCACTACGGGATTATGTTTAATCAACCATGGCAAGCCCAGGACAATGGGAGCGGGGAGACCGTCTAGAACATAGCAAGATATCGTCTCTTGATGGTGGGATCCAACCGTCAACTTAATGTCATGTACGATATGTGTGAGACTACCTTGAGCAAGAGGTGCTGAGTCGATGGCATAGATACGGATGGGGCGAGACAATAAACAGCAGTTAAGCCCATGAGCGTCTACAAAATGAGCATCCACCATGCTGACCCCCGCACCACTATCCACAAACACAGAAATACCCTCCGTTGTGCCCTCCAGCGCTACCTCCGCACTTAGGAGGAAACGGGAAGTACAAATGGAGGATACACACACCTCCCGCTCGACCACCTCCACACCCCCCATAGTCACAGAAGGTCCAGGCCCCCCAGTCCGTTTAGGGGTGTAGGGACAGGCACCAATAAAATGGTCCCCTTTCCCACAGAAAAAACAGACCCCCTTCCCCTTGTCCCGGGAGGTACCGGAGGAGAACCTCGAGGCCGCCGCTCCTCCTAGCTGCATAGGTTCCTCCGCACTCGGAAGGAACGACTCACCCTCCGCGTGACCTCCCAGGAACCAGGAATCACCACGAGAATGGCTCCCAGTAACAGGAGGTCTACCCCTCCGCTCCTGGAGGCGTCTATCCATACGAATAGCTAACGACATAGCCGCCTCCAGGGACGGAGGGGTCTCATAAACCGCCAGAGCATCCTTCAGCCTCTCCGAAAGACCCTGACAAAAGTGACTCCGGAGCGCCGGATCGTTCCACTTCGTGTCCGTAGCCCACCTGCGGAACTCAGAACAATATGATTCCGCCGACCGAGTTCCCTGGCGGAGATGGCGCAACCTGGATTCAGCCAAAGAGACACGGTCAGGGTCATCATATATGAGGCCCAGGGCGTCAAAAAATTCATCCACAGAGCGGAGACAAGTAGAGTCCTGTGGCAGAGAGAAAGCCCAGGACTGGGGATCTCCCTGCAGTAGCGACATAATAATTCCTACACGCTGCTGCTCATCACCAGTGGAATAAGGCCTAAGCCTAAAATATAATTTACAGGCCTCTTTGAACACAGTAAACTTATCTCTACCTCCTGAAAACCTGTCAGGGAGGGCAACCTTAGGTTCAGGTCTGGCCTGACCCAATGCTTGATTCCCCAAGACACCATTTTGCGGTTGCGGGCCCTGTAAAGCCGACCGAAGGTCCGCAACCTCCAAAGACAGGGACTGCAGCTGCTGGGCCAAAGCAGACACAGGATCCATAAGGAAAGGAAGAAAAATCGGTTCCTCCCTGTCCTTCAGTTACAGTATTGGCAGGTGATAATGTCACGCTGGGAGCGGGAGAGGCACTCAGCGTAGGACCACGACGGGGGGGGGGGGATAAGGAGTCCCTAAAGCTATGGGCACAAGAGGGAGAGGGTGACCCCTAGTCTTACTGGGGCTGACCCTGTCTGCCCTAACGTCCCTATACAGTTTCCTCAACTGTCGCCGACCACGAACCTCGTCCCTCTCTGATCCTAGCACTACCTTATCTAAGGATCAGATGGAGAGGTTCACTAGACCCCTCCACTAACAACTAAAGACAAACACAAGGAAACAACAGACAATGGGGAAAGAAAACACTTATCTTGCAGCAGAGCACAGCAACCTCCACAACCTCTGCTTCTGCTGGAGCAAGGATAATGAGTGCACAAGGAAATATCACCTGCACCGAGGGAGGGCAATGAAACTCCTTATAAAGGTGGGAAGAACCTGCTGGGTCCTAGAGACCCAGAATACTGGTGTAGAAACCAGACCGAGCACAAGACCTTCCCAGCCGTCTCCCCATGATAGGGAGATCTTATCATACCTTCTCTTTATCTACACAGAAGGTAAATGCCCCTGAAAGACGGACCGTCCTCAAACCTTATGGCTGATTGGCCAAACGCTGGGACCGTCTGCGCGTGGCCTCTACCCTGTCATCCGTGCCACCCGTGACACTACCTGCGCCGAGCCATGCATTGCAGTCCTGGGAACCGGGGCCGCAGAGGAGAGGAGGGGCGGGCTCAGCCAAGAGAAAGCAGGAAACTTCCCTCAGTTAACCTCCTCTCCTCTGACATAGGGTCACGGGGTCGGCAGGAGGCCCCCCTGCAGGCTTGAGGGGCCCCCTAGCCGGTCGGGGCCCTGGTGCAGCTGAACCAGCTGCACCACGGTAGGTCCGCCCCTGGATCTAGGTTTTTAACAAGCCATGGAACTTATGGATTTGGCTCTTCCTCTTTTTGGCATTCGCGTAACCATAACCACTACCTACATATCTATCTGTGATGAGGTGCTCCTGTACACTTGTAATTTTTCTAAAGTAGGATAAAGCCCCTTCCCTTGTAAAACACATTGGAAGAAAATTAACCCCTTTGTTTCCTACAGCATTACTCCTTCTTTCTGAAACTTGCAAAAAGTAAGAAACATTGTGAGCAGAATTTTTTTTTCTTTATCAATTTATTTATTATTAATTATCGATACATTTTGATAGTCCAGCACCGAATCATTTGGATCCTGAAGACCTAGAGCAGGTTATTGAGACAAAATATGCAGTTTTAGACTTTTCTTTATAACAGAGTAAAAATGTTAATACAGCGTTCAAGTAACGGGGCGACCACTCACAGCATCATTCATTATCCTGTGGCTATTGGCACGCTTCGGCACTTTGACAGCCAGCGCTGCACAAATGCACTGCAGAGTCAACTGTCCATCAAAATGACAGGGCAGTCACAGGGTCGGCACAAAGCAGCTTCAGTCAACCCTCGCAGTATCGCTCACTGAACTGTGACTCTAAGCTCTACCTGAGTTTGATCAACAATTGAGTTCTGCGCAAAAAAAACGGATTAACTAAGTACCCTGTATTTGTTATACCATTTTTATACTGCACTTGCATTTTAATATTTTTACTGCAGTGTACTGTTGTTTTTTGTCGCAATAGCTTTTTGTTTCCAATTATGCTGGCGGTGTGAACAGGCTCCTACAGACCTGTTCTCTGTGTGCAGGACTCATCTGTGTTATAATTAATTGTCTCTTGCCATGCAAGAGATGGAGTTCCCGCCCCTCTCTGGGCCCTGCACACATGGAGCCCCGTCGCCTTCATTCCACTTCAGACACTGGTCATGCTGGCTCCTGTTTACTGGTAAGTATTCACACCAGTCAGGTTTTTAATACAACAGTTAGGACCGCGTCTGAGATGGGTACACTTTGAAGATAGTGACGTGGCTTAAAATAACTTTTTCTGCGCAAAAAAACGGATTAACTAAGTACCCTGTATTTGTTATACCATTTTTATACTGCACTTGCATCTTAATATTTTTACTGCAGTGTACTGTTGTTTTTTGTCGCAATAGCTTTTTGTTTCCAATTATGCTGGCGGTGTGAACAGGCTCCTACAGACCTGTTCTCTGTGTGCAGGACTCATCTGTGTTATAATTAATTGCCTCTTGCCATGCAAGAGATGGAGTTCCCGCCCCTCTCTGGGCCCTGCACACATGGAGCCCCGTCGCCTTCATTCCACTTCAGACACTGGTCATGCTGGCTCCTGTTTACTGGTAAGTATTCACACCAGTCAGGTTTTTAATACAACAGTTAGGACCGCGTCTGAGATGGGTACACTTTGAAGATAGTGACGTGGCTTAAAATAACTTTTTCTGCGCCAAAAAATGGATTAACTAAGTACCCTGTATTTGTTATACCATTTTTATACTGCACTTGCATTTTAATATTTTTACTGCAGTGTACTGTTGTTTTTTGTCGCAATAGCTTTTTGTTTCCAATTATGCTGGCGGTGTGAACAGGTTCCTACAGACCTGTTCTCTGTGTGCAGGACTCATCTGTGTTATAATTAATTGCCTCTTGCCATGCAAGAGATGGAGTTCCCGCCCCTCTCTGGGCCCTGCACACATGGAGCCCCGTCGCCTTCATTCCACTTCAGACACTGGTCATGCTGGCTCCTGTTTACTGGTAAGTATTCACACCAGTCAGGTTTTTAATACAACAGTTAGGACCGCGTCTGAGATGGGTACACTTTGAAGATAGTGACGTGGCTTAAAATAACTTTTTCTGCGCAAAAAAAACGGATTAACTAAGTACCCTGTATTTGTTATACCATTTTTATACTGCACTTGCATTTTAATATTTTTACTGCAGTGTACTGTTGTTTTTTGTCGCAATAGCTTTTTGTTTCCAACAATTGAGTTTGCAGCAAGGCTGCAAAGCTCTCAACTCCTGGTAGGAAATAAGTTCATTTTTCCAGATAGCTGCACTTTCAGTGTGATGGCACCATTGTAATGCTATTTACTGGCAAATTAATCCTATATCTGCTAGTTCCAAGGTGACAGGTAAGCATTAATAAATATAAACTTGGCATTGACTAAGGTCCAAGTAGGATAAAAACGTCTTTTGATTTTTCTGCAATACGCTGCATCCAAAATGCTACAATTCCTGACCGTGAGTGCACACCCATAGTCACTTATCAAAAGTGAGTACAGAGATAAAACAATAGGGGCTCACAGCTGACACTTTCTGAGGTAACACATTTCCCTTCCTGTTTTATTACAAGAATGAGTGTTTCTTCTCCATCACTAGTATGGTGAGTTTATCAAAAATCAAGTCAATGACCTAAAAGCTCCACCACCTCCAGAGCTCCAAAATGACTGTCTTGATTTATGATGAGCTTAGGCTGTAGATACGGCAGAAGCATTCACTCTAGTGTTACAGCGGGCAGAGAATTGTGTTACCTTCAGGCAAGAAAATGTGTAACCTCAAAATGCAGAGTTAAACCCCTGCTACTTTGCCTGTATACTCACTTAGCATAAGTGACTAATGCTTTCTTCCCCTGGCCGTGGTTGTGCTATGTGCTGCCATGAACTGGAGCAGCTTTGCTTGGTCAGACACGGCCATTACACAGTAAATAGCAGGGGCACAGGAACATTTTTTAAGATGTCCAATTGTGGAACTAATTATAATTCCATGATATATTGACTAAAATATACTTAGTTTGTGGGACAGCCCTTGTCTGTAGGGTGTCTCTCCTCTGGCTTCTGTATGCTCATGCAGTTTTCAAATATTCATCTAGACAGAAAGTTGTCAGTCAAGCCATGCCGGCCAGGAGAAAGACTAAGGGGACCAGCGAGTGGACAAGATCCTTATTAAAACTAAGTTTTCTGTAAAACCTTGCAGCGTTTCAGAGTAAAATACCCTTTGTTGTACAGAGGGACCCGTTCATGATTTCATGGTGCCCACATTTAGGGAAGGGAACATATTACAAGTTCCCTTTAATGCCAATTTCTATTGCTAAGTACAAGAACTTAAATGACTTAATGCTCGCTCTTACTGACTGCCAACTTCACATTACTATGTGCCAGCGCCTTCATATAATTCCTGTTGGTGCCATTTCCTAAAATCACTGACTGCCAATTGCTATTATTATCTGTATGTGGGAGGACTGAGGAAGGGATTGCAAAAGTATGAAAACAGAAAAAGGAGAAACCTATCAACATCCACACTATTAGTGTCTCACAGAAGTTCCAAAGTCAGCAGGCGCTAATACAAGTTATTATACTGAGTCTTGTATGTGATGATAGGACACATAATCATGTTATCGATAAGCAGATATTGGGCTGGCCTCACAGTAAAAGGGTAGGCGGAAGAGCAGTGTCTAAAAGGTAAATCATAGTTTCCCCATACAAATAACAAAGGGCATAAAGATGGCATTAATATAGGGCTGTTGTTATTGGCTGTGAAAAGTACATTTCTGCATAACCTTGGAACACATCACAGCCGCGAACGTCACCCTCATCCCTGTGTGAGAACATGTACCAATGGGGTCGTCTAACAAGGGCTATGGAGTTTGAGTCAGGGTCCATTTTGGATGGAGTTTGAGTTGGATTCATGGAAATTGAGGAGTCGGATGTTTGGCTTACTGACTTCAGAGCCATGGTTGTGGAGTCAGAGTCATGAAGTCGGTGTCAGATTCAGGGAAATTAAGGAGATAGTCAGATGTTTGGCTTACTGACTACTAGTGCTATTGTTATTGGCTGTGAAAAGTACATTTCTGCATAAGCATGGAACACATCACAGCTGCGAACTTCACCCCATCCCTGTGTGAGGACACGTAATGTGGTGCCCCACTGGTCGGGACACCATGGAGGAGTACTGCACCCAAATAGGAGTGTGTAGTATTCATGTGACTAAGGGAACTGGGATGGTAACAATGGACCCTCACAACACCCATTCATGCACACCCTAGAGTAGATGACTGTGGGTGAACCCACTGCAGGGAAGACCCAATCCTGTAGGAGGAGTCAGGTGGGGAAGAAAGTGTATGGGTGGGTTGACAGAACGTTGGAGAGAGACGAGACGAGGACGATGCAGGGGAAGGTCGTCGTGACAGGAGGGAGACCCTAGGGGCACCAGGAGTTACAATGCGCCTGAATCTAGACCCGGTATTACGGACCAGAAGGGTCTGGTCCCGGACAAGAGGACCGGCTCTGGACACGGTGTGGGAGTTCAACCCCGAACCATTAAACTGGAGGCCCTGAGTTTCTGCAGGAAGCTGCGGCCAAAAGACCTGGCGTATACCTCAAAAAGGCACATGGAACTAGGGCCAGGAGGACCTGAATGGGAGTCGCCTACCAAAGACCTGGGGGAGCTGGCTCGAGGCTCTGCGTGCGGAGGCGCTGCATGGTTGTGAGAAGATAGCGCAGTGAAGGGATCGGTAGGGAACGGCAGGCATACCACCGAGAGTCCTGAGTAAGTTATCCCGGTTCCCTAGTGACTACCCAGGCCAGAAAGACCCGAAGACTGTATCATCTGTCTATCTGTTTTAAGAACTTGCAAGTAAACTCGATCAGAGCTAATGACTGGTGTGACATACTTTATTTCCCTCGGCTGAGGAGCCACACACTGCTGCTTTGAAAGGACTTGTGACAAGGCCATGTAGTAAGCTGCCTCTCTGTGTAAAAACTACTTCAACTGCCCCAGGGATCTTGCTTCACCTACAGGGAGCGTAACCATCTGGCTGCACTACCATCACCCCGGAGGTCTGATCTGCAGCTCCAGTAACCATACCGGAACCGTAGGTGGCATCTCAAACTACTTTCAGTGAATAATCTGAACTGTGTATGTATATAGTTGAGTACTTTGAGTGTTCTCTATTGGCTTTATATGCAGAGGTTTTATAAGAGAATATATGTGAATGGAACCCGGTAAAATTTAATGTACAGAAGGGTGGTAAGAGTAAAGCCAGGCCTCCTTAGCCGAGACACCCGTAAGGACAATGTTTATATATGTGTACAGTAGACCCTTTTTGCACTTTTATAGATGTGTTTTTTTTGTAGCAACGTTCAAGATAGCACCTCCTGGACGGGAAGACTCAAGAATTTGTATGGTAAATGTTATTGTTATGCATAAAAATAAATTGAGCTTACTGTGGTGTCGCCAGCGTGAGGACACGTTGGATTTAGCTCAGGGGAATGTGGCGTCCCTGCGACCAGGGCGGCCACAGTGTGAACTGCAGCCAGATAAGGTAGAGATGGTTGACTTAGGGAAACCCACACAGATACACACACAGATCTTATGCCTAGGACTCTAGGTTAGGCAAGGGGTAGCAGGGGTTAAGAGTAATGTGGGTGGAGCATAGAGCAGCACTGAACAAGTGGGTGGAGAGACAGACAATAAAAACCCGGGAACACCAAGTTGTAGGCACAATTCCCAGGAGGAGAGTTTCCTTGGAGGATGCAGAATCCTAGAAGCAATATTCCTAGAAAAGAAAGCTCGCTGCATAACCGGAGGCGAGGGGAATATAGCCACAAGCTGATACACCCCACAGCTTGACAGAGGAAAGGTGGGAGGACAAGGTCCCGGCAGCCGCATACACCTTAGCTGACCGGAGGAACCCTGGAGCTGAGACAATGATGATGAAGGAGCTTAGTGATCCCACAGCCATACCTGGGACACTGGAGGCTAGGTCGATACAGCCAGAGAGCCGGCTGTTTCTGTAGAAGTGACCGGGGATACTCTAAGACCCTAATCACAGGACATATGGGTGTTGGGCAGGTACTCTATGACCTACAGCCTACCTACCACCATGGTCTAGGAACACAGCCATCAAACTAGGGCTAGTGACCCTGAGAGAGAGGAACCCATCACACAAAAGCACGCGAAGGCCAGACCAAACCCGGGAGTGAGTAGACAGAGAAAGGAAAGGGCCTGAAAGGACTAGAGGGAAGCAACGCAGAGGAGCTGCCTGAGATGCATAAGCCCAGTTACACGGAGCAGTGTAAAAGTGTAAAGAACTGTACTAAAAGAACCGTGAACTGCAACTTGTAACTGCTGCTAAAGAACTTTGATTAAAGTACCCGGTAAGCTTACCATTGCCTGAGACTGCTTCCTTCCAGCGTCGCAGCAGAGTACCGCCTGAGCAGCCACAGACTGTTGTCCCTACACATTGGCTGGAGAAGCTGCAGCAGTAAAGTAAGTGACTGGTACAAAACACCATCCCTCACTACGTCCCTCCACTACTGCAACACCTGCCCTGGGGACCCTCAGCCCTACCCGAGGAGGGATTACCATCCACACTGCTCTAAGTCACCGTTCCCAGCAGGAATACGGCAGCGGCGATTCCACTGACCACATACCCCGGGTGGTGTCATGACAAATCCCCTGTAAATACTCCCTTTACTTTCCACATCTGGGACAACGGGACCGGGCCCGACACCTTGACACCCCCCAGAGACAGTACACCCCGGTCTCGAGTACCTCGGTCCTTAGTGTGGGACAATAATGACACAGCCCCTTCCTCTCCTGGGCCAAAGTCTACTGAGAACTTCTGGGCCCTTATTAAACTGGAGATCTATGGTGCAGGAATATGGTCATCTCTCTGAGTAATGTCTGGGAGGTTTGGTTTGTGCTGCCCAAAAAGTTGATTGTCAACATATTAATGAACCGACAGACTCCATGGATGGATAAGAAGGACGGCTATATTGGTCACTGATATTTTTATGTCAGAAATGTTTTTTTGTACATTTGAGAAGTTTGGTTATTCTAACTTTAACAGATGAAAATAAACTATTGAAATGAGAAAATTTACATACCGGTATTTCATTTAGTTGCATAATAATTATGCACACCTATAATTGCCCAATATTTCTGCACCCAGAGATATTCTCCTAAGAAAGACAAAATCTTACTTTTACTTTATTAAACATTCAGGTTTCTAGTTTATTAACCTTTTGAATTGGCCGACAGCTCTGTAGTTGTTCAGTGCTAAAATGAATCATCATAGATACAAAGTCCCTCATAATTGTGCACTCAGTGTAGGCTCGCTCTGAAATGCCGCAGTATAAAACATACTGGACTACGATTGGTCAGTTGGCGTCTGATTCATGCTGCCTGAGGTTTGGGCTCCATGAATCTAATAACAGGGTCCCTTTCAGCAGGGTAGCCACCTCTGTCTGATAATAATGGAGGATCTGTGATGGTAACAGCGCTCGTTACCTTTGGTAGTCCATTGGTGAAAATGCTGTTGTTATTCCAGACACAAGTGAAATAACATATCGCAATGTTGTTTTGTAACTCTTATAAACCACAATGAAAACACTTTACAAGGAACACTTAACATTTTCCCCAGTGACCCTCCTCACTGCTGCAGTGTATGGCTTAGTGGTTGTTCTACTCTCATAAGTAATGTGTCTCACCGAGTCTGTATAACTAGCCGGCTCTTCATTGTACTATGATATAAATAATATTCCTCCGTAATATAGAGGCTTGTTGTGTGTCTTGCACTTACACAACAATGATGTCAGCACACCTGGAGCTTAGCTGCTCCTTATGTGACAGTATATATTATGCATTATAGATTGCCTTTTATTAGTAACATTTCCTTTCATCGCCTCCTCATACAATGCACTGCAAAGAATCTCGGTCACAGTCATCTGGAGATTAATTATCCCTGGGACTGGCTAAAGTAATCACTTAACTCATGACTTCCCTGCAAGCTGCTTGATCGGTGTGTCCATGCAATGTTCACAGAACAAGTGAGTTTTATATGGCATCCTTCCAGAGTTGTTATACAGCTGGATAGGATCGCCATTGGCCACAATGAGTAGGAAAAGTAGTCCTTTAATCCAGTATACATTATTCTACATCAGTGTTTCTCAACTCCAGTCTTCAAGACCCACCAACTGTGCAGGTTTTCAGGATTTCCATAGTATTGGACAGGTTTTGGAATCATCACCTGTGCAGGTAATTAAATTATCACCTGTGCAATACTAAGGAAATCCTGAAAACCTGCACTGTCGGTGGGTCTTGGGGACTGGAGTTGAGGAACACTGTTTTAGATGCTTCTGTATGTAATAGTTTAATTTGTTAGTTTCCTATATAAAAATGTATAGTGTCACAATTCCGGCTTTTCCAGGCTAACATCTGTGTCTCCTCGCCCTTATATGAGATGGCACCTACTGCCTCATTCTGTCCATGTGTTCCTGCTTTCCTGTTTATTTGAGCTACTGTCCGGCTTCCAAGCCTTTCTTGAGTATTTTGCTTGAATCTCTGGCTCCTCTGTGCATCTCTTGTGTTATGATCCGATGACCTAGGAGTAACATAAATAGACTTCACAGAAGTAGTTGGCAACTGTACTGACTGCAGTCCCTGACATAATACTGCAACTAAAAGTAGCTGTGGGATGTAACTAACCATGTCCAAGACACCTCGACACGGCTGGAGAACTAGCTACCCCTACAGATAGAAACAGGAAAGTCTATCTTGCCTCAGAGCAGAACCCCAAAAGAATAGCAAGCCCCCCATGGATATTGACTGTGAATGGTGTTTTGTTATTTTGTGGCACACATGTTGTGTCCTTGACGATCTGCTTATTGCTTGTCTTGCTCTGAGTTGTGGGTTGCTATTTAGTCTGCATATTTGTTTACCTGCTCTCAGTTAAGAAGTTTTCTTTCTAGGTTTGAATTGCTATTCACTGTTGTCTGCGGCTTCCAGTTCTGCTGGTGTTAGAACCTATTTATTCTAGTTTGATTCACAGAGGTTCCTGCAGATATAGAGGGTGGCGAGGCTTAGCAGACTCAGGGTTATTTTTTGGTACCAACTGTTGTTGGAGGTTTTTGATAGTATTTTAATACTGACCGCAATAGTATTCCATCCTGTCCTTACTACCTAGCTAGTGTGGTCTCTTTTACTAAACTCTATTATCTACCTGAGTTTCTGGCGGCTTATAAGTGTGCTGCTCCGCAG